>CM075984.1:21155668-21404538 GCA_038087875.1 Malacoraja senta
CGGCACCAGCAGGACCTCGCATTGACCCTCCCGGAACTTCGGGCCTCACTCACCCAGAACCTGCAACGGACCACAACTGTACTTTATCCGCCAGAAGATCCACCTCTTCAATAAAAGATTCCTGGCCCACCTCAACTCCACCAAGGACCTTAAATTAGCCCGCCTCCAGGCCGCTCCCGCCGCCGACTCTCCGCGACTAGACCGCCCGCTGGCTCCGGGCCCCAACTCCGGCCCGCATCGCCTGCCCCGGTCCCGCGACGCCATCTTGTCCCACGGGGAGCGACTCCAGTACTCACCAGGACGCCATCTTGTCCACGGGGAGCGCCTCCAGTACTCACCAGGAGGTCGCCTTCACCGACCTCCACGTCGATGCTGCCGCCGACCTTCACCTGCCTACCGATGACGCCCAGGCTCGCCGCTTCTACGGTAACTCGGACTTCCTTCCCCCTCGCCGATTCCTCCGAACCTCGCCGCCCCCCCCGGGACCTCCCAGCATCGCCGCCGGACCGGGCCCACTCTACACGGCCGCCGGACCGGGGATCCACGAACTTGGCCGCCGCACCGTACCCTATTCACCCCGTCGCCTCACCGGACTGGTCGAACCGCGCCGCCCCACCGACCATCCGCCTACTGGGACCTCCCACGCATCGCCCGTGGACCCCGACTCTACTGCCCACCTACCCCGACCATCGGGTCCGCCGACCCTCGCCACTGCAACGCCCTCCAGCCCCACCGACCCCGACTACACTGCCCACGGACCCCGACCGTCGGGTCCGCTGACCCTCGCCACTGCACCTCCCTCCAGCAGCCCGCAGCCGTCGCCTTACCTGCAAACTGGACTCTGTACTGGGCCTGAAGCCTCCACGCTGTTCACTCCCACTCTCCTGGGTTTGACTCCACTGGGTCCTAGCGCTAGTCTGCCTAGCCCTGGTTATCTCAGTGGCAGTTCCACTGATTCTTCCCCATCCCTCTCCAACTATGGGACCACTTCTCTTCCACACCCACACCATTGCCCTCTCACCCCCCCACCCCCTGACCACCCACCACCCCCCCACCACACATCGCCTCGTCCCCATTACACCCACCTGCCTTCCTCCGGCCCCAACCCCCATCCCTGCCGGGTGTTCACCATCCCCCCCGACCTGCCCCTCTCCGACATCGAACGGTCTGTCCTCAGCAGAGGTCTTACCTTTGTCCCCCTCCGTCCCCATCTCAATGAGTTCCGTGCCCTCCATGACTTGGAACGCTTCTACCGTCGCCTCCGCCTCACAGCTCACTTCCATGGGAAGCAGTCCTCACTCCCCACTGATGACCCCTTTTCCCGTCTCCAACGCACCCCATCCTCATGGAACCCCCCTCGCAGCCTTCCGGCTTTAGAACTCTTTATTAAAAACTGCCGCCGTGACATCAGCCCGCCTCAACTTCTCCACTCCCCTGTCTCACTCCAATCTCTCCCCCCTTGAACGCACTGCCATCGACTCACTCCGCAACAACCTAGATTGGGTTATCAAACCCCGCCGACAAGGGAGGTGCCGTGGTAGTCTGGCGCGTCGACCTCTACAAAGCTGAGGCCACGCGCCAACTCTCGGACACCTCTTCCTACTTACCCCTGGACCATGACCCCACTGACGAGCACCAGGCCACCATCTCCAGCACCATCACCAACTTCATCCACTCCCACGCCCTGCCCGAACGAGCCTCCAACCTCATCGTTCCCCAGCCCCGCACAGCCCGCTTTTACCTTCTCCCCAAAATCCACAAACCTGACTGTCCCGGTAGACCCATTGTCTCTGCCTGTTCTTGCCCCACCGAACTCATCTCCACCTACCTCGACTCCATACTATCCCCCTTGGTTAAATCCCTCCCCACCTATGTTCAAGACACCTCAGACACTCTCCGTCATCTCCGCGCATTCCACTCTCTAGGCCCTCACCCCCTCATCTTCACCATGGACGTCCAGTCACTGTACACCTCCATCCCCCACCAGGATGGTCTCAAAGCCCTCCGTTTTTTCCTCGACCGTAGAAGCAATCTATACCCGGCCACTGACACCCTCCTCCGCCTAGCGGAGCTGGTACTTACACTTAATAACTTCTCATTTGACTCCTCCCATTTCCTCCAAATACAAGGCGTAGCTATGGGCACACGCATGGGCCCCAGCTACGCCTGCCTCTTTGTCGGGTACGTAGAACAATCCCTGTTCAATGCGTACCAGGGCCCCCATCCCCGACCTCTACCTCCGCTACATCGATGATTGTTTTGGTGCCACATCCTGCACCCACACACAACTGACTGACTTCATCCGCTTCACCACCAACTTCCATCCGGCACTCAAATACACCTGGACCATTTCCGACACTTCCCTACCATTCCTTGACCTCACTATCTCCATCGCAGGTGATAGACTACTTACCGACATCCACTACAAACCTACCGACTCCCATGGCTATCTGGACTACACTTCTTCCCACCCTGCTTCCTGTAAGGACTCCATCCCCCACTCCCAATTCCTCCGTCTACGCCGCATCTGCTCCCAGGATGAGGCGTTCCACACCAGGGCATCTGAAATGTCCTCATTCTTCAGGGAACGGGGGTTCCCCTCCTCCACCATAGATGAGGCTCGCACCAGGGTCTCTGCCATACCCCGCAACACTGCTCTCTCTCCCCATCCCCCCACTCACAACAAAGGCAGAGTCCCCCTAGTCCTCACCTTTCACCCCACCAGCCGTCACATACAACAAGTGATCCTCCGTCAGTTCCGCCACCTCCAACGTGACCCCACCACTCGCCACATCTTCCCATCTCCCCCTATGTCTGCCTTCCGCAAAGACCGCTCCCTCCGTAACTCCCTTGTCAATTCTTCCCTTCCCTCCCATACCACCCCCTCCCCTGGTACTTTCCCTTGCAACCGCAAGAGATGCAACACTTGTCCCTTCACTTCCCCCCTCCACTCCATTCCAGGACCCAAGCAGTCGTTCCAGGTGCGACAGAGGTTCACCTGCATCTCCTCCAACCTCATCTATTGCATTCGCTGCTCTAGATGCCAGCTGATCTACATCGGTGAGACCAAGCGGAGGCTTGGCGATCGTTTCGCCGAACACCTCCGGTCGGTCCGCAATAACCAACCTGAACTCCCGGTGGCTCAGCACTTCAACTCCCCCTCCCATTCCGTATCTGACCTCTCTGTCCTGGGTCTCCTCCATGGCCACAGCGAGCAACACCGTAAATTGGAGGAAATGCACCTCATATTCCGCTTGGGCAGTCTACATCCTGGTGGCCTGAATGTTGAATTCTCCCAATTCTGCTAGCCCTGGCTGTCCCCTCCCCTTCATCAGCCATCTGGTTGTCTCCGCCCCTCCCCCAGCCCTCGGGCTCCTCCTCCTCCTTTTCCTTTTTTCCTTTCTTCTCCCCACCCCCTATCAGTCTGAAGAAGGGTTTCGGCCCGAAACGTTACCTATTTCCTTCGCTCCATAGATGCTGCTGCACCCGCTGAGTTTCTCCAGCATTTTTGTGTACCTTTGTTTAGTTTAGCTTAGTTTAGTTTCATTTATTGTCACGTGTACCGAGGTACAGTGCAAAGCTTTTGTTGCGTGCTATCCAGACAACAGAAAGACTCTACATGATTACAATCGAGCCAACTAGGGAAGTGGGCCAAGGGATGGCAGATGGAATTTAACTCAGACAAATATGAGATGATGCATTCTGGTAAGTCAAACCAGGGCAGGATTTACACAGTAAATAAGAAGGCCTTGCAGAGTGCTGTAGAGCAGAGAGACCTACATGGGTACACAGGTTCATAGTTCCCTGAAAGTGGTGGCACAGATAGACTGGTGGTGAAGGAGGCATTTAGCACACGCCCTCATCAATAAGGATATACCTGCCAGATTTACCTTTCCTATCCATGTACGTGTCCAAGTGTCTTTTCAATGCTGTTATAGTACCTGCCTCAACTACCTCCTGCCGGAACTTCACTCTAAAGGAACATGCTGTTCCTGAACTTCCAATTTCACCATTAAAGGCCTCCCACTTCCCAGGGTGCAGGAGCTGGGATGTCATGTTACAGCTGTATAAAGCATTGGTGAGACCATGTGTGGATTATTGCATGCAGTCTGGTTGTCCTGCTATATGAATGATGTCATTATGCAGGGTACACTGCAGTAAAGATTCACCAGATGCTACCAGGATTTGATGCCTTGAGTTATAAAAAGAGGCTTAAAGGGTTGGGACCTTTTTCCACTTGAATGTTGGAGGCTGAGGTGTGACCTTATAGAGTTATACAAAATCAGGAGAGGCATAGATGAGGTGAATGGCCACAGACTTTTTCCCGAGGCAGCCAAGAACTCCAGAGAAAAAGTTTAAGGTTAGAGGGGAAAACTTTACAGGAGACCCGGGGGGCAATTTCTTCGCACAGAGGGTGGTGTACATATGGCATGATCTACCAGAGAAGCTGCAGAGGTGGCTGCAATGGCAATGTTTAAGAGACTTTTGGACGGATACATGGATAGGGAAAGGAAATCTCCCTGGGAGCGCTGCGGAACTGTTCAAGAGCGGACCCGGCAGTGGGCTGTTGAGAACAAACCCCGCGTGAGTGCTGATGGTCAGTCGAGGACACGGCAAGAACAAAGAGGGACCAGGCATGGGGGGGGGGGGGGGAGAATGAAGAGGGACCAGGCTGGGGGGAGGCACCGAGAATGAAGAGGGATCATCGGTACAATAATGACTACGTTTATAACTTTGTCTTGTGCCAGATAGTTGGCGACCCTTTGCATACTTTGTGCATTTCATGTATGTTGTGTGTTTGTGATTTTATGACTTGTCAGATTAATTTTCCTCCTGGGATAAATAAAGCTCTATCATATCGTATTGCATCGTACCGGGTTGTATGCAAAGCAAAGAAATTCACTGTACCTAGGTACATGTGACAATATAGTATCATTCATTCATTCATTTCGAAGGAATTGGGCCAAACACGGGCAAATGGGACGAGCTTAGTCATAAAACCGGTCAACATGGATGAGTTGGCTGCACTTTGTGTCTTTTTTTTGTAAAGTGGCATCTGCAGTTCGTAGTGGCTCTATAAACATATTGGTTCTCTTAGGTAGGGCTTGCTGTATGTCGACAGCAGAACCCCGAAGTAGACATTCTATTCCTTCCTCTGGCTTCACAATTCCACAACTGTTCTATCCTGATCTCACACCTTTTGTCTTTTTATCTCTGACCTTTGTCCAACTATCTCCCTAGCAAAACTCCTTCACCTATACCCACCTATCACGGGTCTGAAGAAACGTCACCCATTTCTTCTCTCCAGAGATGCTGTCTGTCCCACTGAGTTACTCCAGCTTTTGTGTCTACCCACCTACCCAGGCTTTGTCTTGCCCCTCTACCAGACATCTCCCCCACCCCACCCCACAGCCCACCACCAACCACCACAATCAGTCTGAAGAAGGGTCCCGACTTGCAAAGTCATCCATCCACGTTCTCCAGAAATGCTGCCTGACCTGCTCAGTTACTCCAGTACTTTGTATCTTTTTGTAGGTGAATTGGTTTCTGTAAGTTCTCCCTGTCTGTAGGATAGAACTAGTATACAGGTAATCGTTGGTCAGCATGGACTCAGTGGGCCGAAGGGCCTGTTTCCATGTTGTATCTCTAAAACTAAAACTAAGAACTAAAGGAACAGAGGGAAATGGAGTGTAAAGTCATTAAATCGTGAAAAATTCATAAATGAGATGGTTAAAAAAGAATCTGCGATGTTTTCTTTTATTTGTCTGGGGATATGCCATAGAAGTAGGGAGGTTGGAACGAAACTATATAACATGTGTGTTGCTCCACAGCTTGGGAACTGGTTACAGTTCTACTTACCACATTACAAGGAAGGTATAATATCACCAGAGAGGGTCCAGAGGAGATTAACAATGATTTTGCTCTGATGGGAAAATTGTATCTTCTAGAGAAGATTGGATAGGCTATGGGGCGAACCTGTGGAATTCATTGCCACGGATGGCTGTTGAGGCCAAGTCATTGGAGAGGAGATTGATAGGCTTTTGATTAGCAAGGGCATCAAAGGTTACCGGGAGAAGGCAGGAGAATGGGGTTGAGAGGGAAAAACAGATCAGCCATGATCGAATGGTGGAGTAGACTCCATGAGGTGAATGGCCTAACTCTGCTCCCATGTCTAATGGATGACTTAATTGATGTATATAATATTATGAGGGGACTATGTGAGTTAAATGAGAAAACATCAGTTTCTTCGCAGAAGCTTCTGAAACTAGAAAGCAAGCATTTAAAGTGACTAATGGAACAGTTTAGTTTTGTTTCGTTATGAGATACAGTGTGGGAATAAAGGGGCTGTCCCACTTGGGCAACCTAATTGGCGAGTTTAGAAGAGTTTAGGGGCTGTCCCACTTGGCGAGTTTAGAAGAGTTTAGGAGAGTTTGAAAAAATGTCTTGTTGAAGACCTCCTTTGACTATGTAGAAGACCTCCTTCGACCTCCTTCGACTATGTTGAAGACTATACGCTTCGACTAGCTATGACTAGCTACGACTAACTTCGGGAAAATTGGATACCGAATAGTGGAGAGTGAAGACGACCTCCTTCGATCTCCTTCGACCTCCCTTCGACCTCCCTTTGACTATGATGAAGACTATCTACGACTACCTTTGACTACCCTCGATTACCTACGACTAACATGCCAACCTACTACGACTAAACCTACGAGTAAAAAAAAGTATCGATTTTTTCCATGGCGACCTTTTTTACTCGCGGGTATTTTTTAACATATTGAATAAAACGTCGCGACCTAGCTGAGGCCTCGAGTACGCGGAGACCACTCTCGAGCATGAAGGAGAGTTACGAAGAACCTCCTACGATCTCGTGTCGACCATGCTGCGAGTATGAGTCGAGGCAAACTTGCCAGAACTTGCGGGTTAGGTCGCCCAAGTGGGACAGGCCCTTAAACCCTTCAGCCCACTGCGTCCGCGCTGACCAACGATCACCCATACACTAGTTTTATCTCACACACTAGGGACAATTTTCAGAAGCCAATTAACCTGCAAACCTGCACAAGTTTACAATGTGGGAGGAAACCGGAGCACCCAGAGAAAATTCATGTGGTGACAGGTAGTATGTACAAACTCTGCACAAACAGCACCCATAGTCAGGATTGAACCTGGGTTTCTGGCGCAGTAAATCAGCAACTCTACTGCTGCACTATCGTGCCTTCCTTTAGTTAGGAGAGAGATGAGGAAAGATTTATCATCCAAAGGGAAGCAGATGTCTGGACCCTACTCTCTGGGAATACGTTGCAGCAGAAACCATTGTCATATTTAACCTGTACTTGGTAATGCAGAGTCACATCCCACAAGATGAGAGACCAAGACATGGGCTTGAGGCAGCAGCTCTACCAGCTGCATTACTGTCTCGCCCACAATGGTCCAAAGCGAAAGGTCCAACGGTGCTTTATTTGTCACTTGAGCACAGTGAAATTATTTTTGCATATTTACACATGCGGGCGCCGCCATGTTTTGGTGCCATTTCCAAAGTCCGGTCCGGCCGTGTGCTCGGTCTACTGGAGCGGCTCCTGATTCCAGGAAGCCCCAGGTTCCTACAGGGCCTGCTTCCATCGCCTTCGATGGGATCAGCCTGTGAACCCACTTCCCTCTCCTCTCCTCTCCTCTCCTCTCCTCTCCTGGCCATCTTTATGTTCCAGGGGCACCACCTGCAGCCGACCTAGAAGGCGCTGGGGGCATTAACCTGGTTCACCCTCCTACCGGCCCTTGCTCCTCACGCCCAATGTCTCCAGCGGCTCCCTCCCGATACCACGGTCGGCCGAGGCTTCAGGACCTCCAGGCAGGTTCCCAGTTCCGTGGCCGCAGCACTCGGGAAGGCTTCTGCCAAGCAGCACATCAAAACGTTTGCCAAGAATGTTTTCATCAATCAAGACCGAAAGTCGGGGGGGTTCAAAGACCATCGGATACCGATATGGTGCCGACCATAAACGGTGTTGACTAGCGATTCAGTGGCATTATCACCATTACTCATTTTTGGTTCCGGTGGGGGGAGGATAGTTGCAAAGCTGAAACGTACAGTAATTGAGGGAAGGTCACTACCCAGAGTGGGGTCCACGGCTTAGTTTGACTCAACAGGGGAATCCGCAGCCATTCCGGATACGGAAAGGATTGAGAGATTGTCGGCTCTCTCTAGTGAGTGGTGGTGCATGGCCGCTCTTTGCTGGTGGGGCGATTTGGCTCTGTATTGCGCTGTGAGGCAACAGCTCTACCAGCAGCGCCACTGGGCCGCTCCAATCTAGGGGCGAATGACGTGAATATTAATTTCTCTAATTTAAGGTAATCCCTGCATTCCCTCTCTCTTCACCCCTCCCCCACCCCAGTTGTCCTGCCAGTTCCACCGTTCGCATCCATATATCCCTTCGTTATCACTTCTTCCACAGCCAACAATGGACCAATGTGGGCTCCACTTTTTCTTCACCATCGGTGCCGGCTCTGATTTGTTCTGAACCTTTTCATACCTCTACTTTCCCTCTCCCCCGACTCTCAGTCTGAAGAAGAGTCTCGACCCGAAACGTCACCTATTCCTTTTTAACTCAGAGATGCTGGCTGACCCGCTGAGTTACTCAGGCATTTTGTGCCCACATGGGTATCTGTGTCTAGTCACCACCATGCCACAGTTTGTGGGATCTCACCGTGTGTAGACTGACCGTCACGGTTCCCAACATGAAAGCTTCAGAACTGATTCATTGCCTGCAAAAGAGCTCCCTGACAACTTGAAGTTCTTTCTTTCTTTATTTATTTCACATCTGGGACGTGCCGAGTGTGAAAAATGCAGCCATCTGTTTTGCTTCATTTTTCGAGGAACTAAGGAGAGTTCTGAATTATATATTTTTTGCAAAACTGTCATTGGCAGAATTGTTTCAAATTGCTATGTGGCTTTTGAGTGAAAAAAAAAAGGCTTACGGATGGACTCGTTCTTAGCTCTGAAAAGTGTCCCGGGGCTGTGCAGGTGGTAACCATAGAATCTCAGTGTGGGAAAGAAGAATGCTGCCTGGTGCGAAATGAACACAGGTCAGATTGACAGAAATGGTAGTCAGGCAACTTGTTGGCAGGTAAAGACCTTGCTTATGTATTTCTATGTAACATATATTTAAGGGTAAGCAGATTAATGTGTACTCAATAATCCAATCTTTTGGACTGATTCCAATTGCCAGAGGGAGACAAAAATAAAATTTCAAGGCTGCTTTTGCCTAATCCTTTCTTTTTTTTCCCAACACTATGTTTCGCAAGAGATTGTTTACTTGAGGTATAAAGGTTTAGGCTTAGGTTTAGGTTTAGCTTTAGACTTTAGAAATACAGCGCGGAAACAGGCCCTTCGGCCCAACCAGTCCACGCCGACCAACGATCACCCCATTCACTCATACTATCCTACACATTAGGGACAATTTACAATTTTACCAAAGCCATTTAACCTACAAACCTGTATGTCTTTGGGGTGTGGGAGGAAACCGGAGCACCCGGAAAAAGCCCACGCAAGGAGAATGTATAAACTCCGAACAGACAGCACCCGTAGTCGGAATTGAACACTGGTCTCTGGCGCTGTAAGGCAGCTACACTACTGTTGTGTCACTGTGCCACCCACTGTGCCGCTTACAGTTTAGGTTTAGGTATAGGTTTATTATTGTCACATGTATCGAGGGACGGTGAAAAGCTTTGTTTTGCAAGCCATGCAGTCAAATCAGGTAATACTAAACATAAATGCAATCAAGCCAAACTCAAGTACAATAGGTAGAGCAAAGGGGGAGATACAGAGTGCAGAATATTGTTCTCAGCATTGTAGCGCATCTTTTCCACAGAAAAAATCCATTGGCCATAATGGAGTAGAGGTGAATCGGACAATACCCCAGCTTATGGAAGGACCATTCAGAAGCCGGATAACAGAGGACAAGAAGCTGTTCCTGAGTCTGGTGGTGCGTGCTTTTAAGTTTCCGTATCTTCTGCCCACCAAGAGCGGGGAGAAGAAGGAATGATCGGGTTGGGACAAGTCCTTGATTATGTTGGCTGCTTTTCCGAGGCAGCAAAAGTAGGAAGTTACTTGTTCTGATGATGAGTGTGGGAGAGGTTTGACCAGCTGGTTTTCCTCGGAGACATCTTTTGGTACCGAACCTGTGAAGATTTACTTCTCAATAAAGGCCAAATATGCTCAGGCTGTTTTCTTCTGGGAATAAACTGCGGTACCAGATCAAGTACTTTAGGATAATGAAGGGTATTGAATGGCAGATGTAGAGATTTACTGTAGGTACCAGATGCAGATGAGGCTAAAACTAAGGGAAATAAATGTTAATTGATGAATTAAAATTGGGAGTAATAGTTGATACTGAACAGAATTACAGGAAGAAAATGAACAGGCAAATGCAGGCATAAGGACCTGCAGATGCTACTTTACAAGAAAAAAACACAAATTGCTGGAGTAACTCAGTGGGTCAGGCAGCATCTGTGGAAGACATGGATGGACGAAGTTTCAGGTTGCGACCCTTCTTCAGAGTTCAACTCCAAGGCAAATAAGTAAATACGAGTTTCATCTGAACAAGTGTGAGTAGTAACTTTTGGGAGATCAAGTGTAAAGGGAAAGTATACAGTCAATGGAAAGATCCTTTGGAGCGTTGATGTACAGAGGGGAGTACAATTTCATATTTCATATTTGGAGTACAATTTCATATTTCACTGAAAATGGCAACACAGGTAGATAGGATGGTAAAGATGGAGTTTGGCATACTTGCCTTCATCGGCAGGGTGTTAGTGGAAAAGTCAGGATGGAATGGAATGTTGCAGTTGTATAAAACTTTAGTGAGGCCACATTTGGAATGTTGTGTGCAGGTCTGGTCGCCCCATTACAGGAAGGATGTAGAGGCTTTGGAGAGAATGCAGAAGAGGTTTACCAGGATGTAGCCTGGATTAAAGGATATTAGTCATAAGGAGAGATTGGACAAATTTGGATTGTTTTCTCTGGAGCGTTAGAGGCTGAGGGGAGTCCTGATAGATGTTTATAACATTATGGAAGACAAATTATGGAAGACAAAAATCAGGTAGACAATCAGAATCTTTTTTCCCAAAGCAGAAGTGTCAAAATATTAGAGGGCATAACTTTAAGCTGAGAGGGAGAAAGTTCAAAGGAGATTTGCGAGGCATGATTTTTTTATACAGAGAGTAGCAAGTGCCTGGAACACACTACCAGAGGAGGTGGAGGAAGCAGATACGATAGCAAAGTTTAAGAGGCATTTAGTTAGGCGCGGAATGGAGGGACATAGACCTTGTACAGGCATATGCGATTAATTAAAATTGGCATCATGGTCGACAAGGACAAAGGCCGAAGGGCCTGTTCCTGTGCTACTTTATATGTTCTATGTTGTAAATTAATATCAGCTTGGATGTGTAAGAGGAATTACATTTTGATAAGAAAAACTGAGATGCCATATATTAGATAAGGATGTAAATAGGACAGAAAATCAAAGGAAACAGGCTTCAAACTTCAAAATCACCAAACGTAATGTCGTTAAAATGGGGATTACAAAAAAGAAAAAAACCCATCTTGGTTTATAGCTGGATGAAATGAATCAAAAAGAAGTAAAGCCAAACTATCAAACCTTGATTCAATAATCTTCATTGCTTCTTCGATGATTGTCCCACGGCAGGTGGAGAAACACGTACAGTTTATTAACTAATAATTGTGCAATACTCAATGATGCAATCTATATATGTCTTCAACAACACAAAATTGCACCTAGGCATGGGTTGATGTGCCAAATGGCATCCACGCAAATTAATTAGCAAACAACTGCAATCTCACACATGTGTGAGTTTAACATAATACTTTTCTACGAGTCTCATGAAAAATATCCTGTGGTAAGTCTCTCACCTCCTGGCACACCCAATGTTTTTAGTTTTAGTTTTAAAGATACAGCATGGAAACAGGCCCTTCGGCCCTCCGGAGGGCCATGGTAGAGTTTCTGCCTTTTTAGCGCCAGAGACCTGGGTTCAATCCTGACTATGAGTGCTGTCTGTGTGGAATTTGTACTTTTTCCCAGTGATCACGTGGGATTTCTCCGGGTGCTCCTGTTTCCCCCCTCCCTCCAAAGACATACAGGTTTGTAGGTTAATTGGGTTTGGTAAATTGTAAATTGTCACGCTAACCAGTGATTACCATACACTAGTTCTATCCTACCCACTAGGGGCAATTTACAGAAGTCAATTAACCTACGTCTTTGGAATGTGATGGAAACCGGAGCACGTGGAGAAACCCCACAAGGTCACAGATAGAACATGCAAACTCCGCACAGAGAACACCAGTAGTCAGGATCGAAGGCGGGTCTCTGGTGTTGTAAGTCAGCAACTCTACCACTGTGCCACTATGTCACCTGGCTCTTTATGTCCTTTAGTGGCATTATCTCCTCCTAACTAATTGACAGAAGGTCTATTTAAGGCTCAGACATCTGCTCTACCCTCATGTGAGTACTGAGTTTTTATCAAAAGTTGGTTAACCCAGGAAAACAAAAGAAAATCTATTTTTTTCCCAGAACTTTGAGTCCAATGAACGGATTTCCCTCCGGGGTCAAAACTGATGAAAGCTCGTCTCCACAATGTTCGACAAGTTAATCTACCTTAATCAAATGTACAGTATTTACTTACTCCCATGACTCTAAAAACTTTGAAGAGACACTTAATCTTCCTAATTGCCATTTTCTATGCATCAGTATGTTATTTGCATTAATGCTGGTATGTGACTTACATGTTTATTTCAACTATTTTATGATGTTTAACTGAAGGGAACACACCTATTTTGTAACAGCATTTAGTTGCAATGCCTATACAGGTACATGATTATTATCTTCTAATGCCTGATTCAGTAACAGTATGTTTCAGCTAACTATAAGATGTAAAACATTTCCACCTTCAAACACGGTTTCTAAAATCCCTTCCCTTTTTATTGCCAGTTCTCTGTAATCTTTTGCAGTATTTTGACTTTTTACCTATATGCTTGTGGAACCATGCCAGGCAGAGAGAATTAACATGAACATGCAGCATAGTGGCGCAGTGGTGAAGTTGCTGCCTCACAGCGCCAGAGACCCAGGTTTGATCCAGATGCTGTCTGTACAGAGTTTATACATTCTCCCTGTGACTGCGTGGGTTTTCTCTGGGTGCTCCGGTTTCCTCCCACGCTCCAAAAACGTACAGGTTTGTAGGTCAATTAGCTTTGGTAAAATTGTAAATTTAAGCAGGGGAATAGAGAACCAGAGGACATAGGTTTAAAATGAGAGGGGAAAGATTTAGTTGAGTTTTGTTTATTGTCACGTGTACCAACCGAGGTGCAGTGTAAAACTTTAATAGGAACTTGAATAGGAAAAGATCTAATAGGAACTAGAGGGGCAACATTTTCACTCAGAGGGCAGTAGGTATATGGAACGAGTTGCCAAATGAGGTAGCTGATGTAGGTAGTTTGTTTAGTTGAGTTTAGAGATACCGCATGTAAGCAGGCCCTTCAGCCCACCTAGTCCACACCGACCATCGATCACCCATTCACACTAGTTCTATGTTATCCCACTTTCTGATCTACTCCTGACACATTAGGGCCAAATTTCTAGAAACCAATTAACTTACAAACCCACACTTAAAGAGCATTAAAAAAAAACCCACTTAGGCAGGTACATGGATAGGAAAGGTTTAGAGAGATGTGGGCCAAACATGGGGAAATGGAACTATCTAAGATAAGGCATGTTGGTCAGCATGGAGGAGTTGGGACAAAGGCCCATTCCCGTGCTGTGTGACTCTATGAATCTATGTATGGCTTGGCTCTTTGAAAGGGCCCAGCAATTAGTGTTCTACTGAATGGCTTTTCCCCCAAACCCCTGCAAATGTTCTCCTTTTAGATGTCATCTAATTCTACAGTGAAAGTCAATGTACTCACCAAAAATGTCACTCAGTTCCCCATTTCACTTCTTGAAGCAGTAGGCATAAACTTTGCTGAAGTCCAATTCAGTATTCACATTCTCAAAGATTTGACTGTCGGTAAATGCTGGAGTGCCTGAGGCAGGGAGGGGAGACTGGAAATAGAGCACTGGTTAATCTCTGTTCCTGGGCTGCTGTTAGAACCTCCGCAGGTTTGGGAGCCGCACATTGGTAGAGTTGCTGCCTCGCAGTGCCAGAGACCCCAGATCGATGCTGACTAAGGCTGCTGTTTTGTATGGAGTTTGTACGTTCTCCCTTTGACCGTGTGACTTTCCTTCGGGTGCTCTGGTTTCCTCCCACACTCCAAAGACATGCAGGTTTGTAGGTTAATTGGTTTCTGTAAATTGTCCCTCATGTGTAAGATGGGACTTGTTTACGGGTGATCACTGGTCGCCACAGAGTCGGTTGAATCTCTAAAACTATAGTTATGAAATAGTCAATTCTATCTTCCATTGCCATAGGTGAATTACTGGAAAACTGGTGGGTGGCTAATCTTGTGCCCTTTTTAAAGGATGAACCCAGGGAATGAGAGGCCCGGTGAACCTAACATAATAGATGGGAAAATTGGTTGATGGAATTCTGAGAGCCAAGATCTACCATTTGGAAAGGCAAGAATTTATCAGGGATAGCCAGCATGGCTTTGTACATGGGAAAGCATGCTCTCTCAAACGTGATTGTGTTTCCTGAAGAGATGATGAAGAGCATTGATAAACTATAGGGCAGTAGACATAGTCTATATTGACAAGACCTGCCTGGTAGCTAGTCCAGAAGGTCAGTTCATGTGGGATCTAGTATGAGCTCACTAATTGGATACAAAATTGGCTTCTTGGAAGGAATCAGAGCGTAGTGATGGAGAGTGTTATTCAGACTGAAGGCCACTGACCAGAGCCATGCCACGTGTTTCAGTATTGGGTCCATTATTGTTTGTCTTCTATAGTAATATACGAAAAACAATGTGGTTAGTAGGTTTGTGCATGACACTAAAACCAGTGGTGTAATGGACAATGAAAAGGGTTATGTAAGATTGCCACAGGACCTAGATGAACTGGGGGAGTGGGCTCAGGAATGGCAGCACCAGAGACCTAGGTCCACAGCACCAGAGACGTGGGTTCGATCCTGACCTCCCGTGCTGTCCGTGTGGAGTTGGAAAGGTTCTCCCAGTGATTACATGGGTTTCCTCCAGGTGTTCCCATGCCGCAAGGACTTACGGGTTTGTAGGTTAATTGGCTAAGGAGGAGCAGATGGAATTTAACTCAGACAGGTGCAAGGTGTTGATTTTGGAAGTTAAACCAGGGTACGACTTACACAGCAAATTGCTGGGCCCTTGAGAGTGTTGTAGAACAAAAAGACCCAAGGGTACAGGTACATAGTTGTCTCAAAGTGACAACACAAGTAAACAGCGTGATGAAGAAAGGTGTTTAGCATGCTTGTCTTCATTGTTCAGGCTGTGAGTTCAGAAGTTGGGACATTATGTTGCAACTGTACAAGTTGTTGTTGAGACCACACTTGGAGCACTGTTCACAGTACTCTTCACATTTCTGGTCATTTCGCTATAGGAAGAATGTCATTAAGTTGGAAAGGATGCAGAAATGATTCATGAAAATGGTACCGAGATGGGACTGGAGGGACACACAAAAATGCGGGAGTAACTCAGCAGGTCAGGCAGCATCTCAGGAGAAAAGAAATAGATAACTTTTTGGGTCGAGACCCTTCTTCAGACTAAACATCGAACTCTCCGATTTTAGGTTACTAACAAAATTCTCCCCATCTTCTTCCCGCTGCCCCCGCTGCCCCCCCCCCCCCTCCCCCTCCCCCTCCCCGCCACCTACATTTCTTCCTCTGGCTTCACAGTGTGCAAATGTTCTATGCTTATCTCACACCATTAGTCTTTTTATCTCTGGCATTTGTCCAATTGTCTGCCTATCAAAAAAAACTCATCTTTCCACCTATCACTTTAACATATGAGAAGCCCATATGATGATGGGTTAACGTGTGATGGGCTTTTGACAGCACTGAGCCTCCTCGCTGGAGATTAGAAGGACGAGGAGGGACCTCATTGAAACTTACCAAATCATGAAAAGCCTGGATAGAGTGGATGTGGAGAGGATGTTTCCACTAGTGGGAATGTGTCGAACCAGAGGACATAGCCTCAGAATACAAGGATGAACCTTTAGAAAGGAGATGAGGAGGAATTTATTTAATCAGAGGGTGATGAATCTGTGGAATTCATTGCCATAGACGGCTGTGGAGGCTAAGTCATTGGATATTTTTAAGGCAGAGATTGACAGATACCTGATTGGTAAGGGTGTCAAGGGTTATGGGGAGAAGGCAAGAGGATGGGTTGAGGGGAAAAGATAGATCAGCCATGATTAAATGGCAGAGTAGACCTATAACTTATGAATGTATGAACTTGCCAAGCCTTGTCCTGCCCCTCGTCTCTAACAGCTTTCTTCCCCCACCGCTACAGTCAGCCTGAAGAAGGGTCATAGCCTAAAACGTCACCAATCCATGTTCTCCAGAGTTGCTGTCTGACCCGCTGAATTACTCCAGCACTTTGTGTCTTTTTTAGCTTAAAATAAATAAAGCGAGTGACAGTTCTCCACTGTTTCCTCTCCATTTTGGCAGAAAAATAATAATTTTACAGCTTATAAAATATAAATCTGCAATTTGTTATGCACAGTGATTATTTGTTCCTATTTTCTATTTACTGATCTCCGTAGGTAACAGCTGGCTGTTTCTCTCATTAATGATGCCAGCATTTAATTGCTCCATCAATCTGTTTCTCTGAAATGTGTTTTGATCTTCTTTGATCATTGACCTGCAGTAATTTAGTTAGCCCATGAATGAAACCAGGTGCGAGAGAAGGCAAAAATAACCCTCCTGAAGCAAGCAAACTGATGTAAGGAGGTGTACCCAGGAATGCACCTTAACCAGGTCCATTGTTATTGAACAAAATTCCCTCTATCAAAAAACTCCGCTCAGCTGTATCCACCTATCACTCATCAGGCTGAGTCCTTCCCCTCTTTTCCTCCAGCCTTCTCTCCCCCTCCACCAATCATCACAGACAATCAGTCTGAAGAAGAGTTACAACCTGAAATGGCATCCATCCATATTCTCCAGAAATTATGCCTGACCTGCTGAGTTACTCCAGCATTTTGTATGTTTTTTTTTCTCTCTCTAGTCACCCATTGTTAATTCAGTTATCTTCTGGGTAGCACAGTGACGCAGCTGGTAGAGCCGCTGCCTCACAGCGCCGGAGATCTGGGTTCGATTCTGACCTGGTGCTGTCTCTGTGGAGTTTTCATGTTCTCCCTGTGATCGTCTGTTTACTCTGGGTGCTCTGGTTGCCTTCTAGATCATTAAGATGTGCGGGTTTGTAGGTTAATTGACCTCTGTAAATTGCCACTAGTGTTAGTTTAGTTCATTAGTTTAGTTTATTGTCACGTGTACCGAGGTACAGTTAAAAGCTTTTGTTGCATGCTAACCTGTAATCCAAAGGACTATACATGATTACAATCAGCCATCCACGGTGTATAGATACATGATAATGAGTTAGATAGAGCTCTTAAAGATAGCGGAGTCAAGGGAGAAGGCAGGAACAGGGTATTGATTGTGGATGATCAGCCATGATCACAATGAATGGCAGTGCTGGCTCGAAGGGCCGAATGGCCTACTCCTGCACCTATAGTCTATTTTCTATAATAATGAGGTAGATTGTAGCACATGACCACTCTCTAGTTGTTGATAGGATGGTTCAGTTGCCTGATAACAGCTGGGAAGAAACTGTACCTGAATCTGGAGGTGTGCGTTTTCACACTTCTACACCTCTTGCCTGATAGGAGAGGGGAGAAGAAGGAGGGGTCAAAACCTTGAGTGATATTGGTGCTTGAAAATACTCTGCCTGCTGATCTATATAAATCTAATCTAAAAGGTGTAGCTAAGGATCTATCATTGTAAGGGTCTATCAGTCCATTAAGGCCTGTACGGAGTGGCAGTGGAAGGGGTCTATGGCATTGCGTTGGGTCAGACCAACCCTCATTTCATCGATGCAGTGCTTACAGGCATTGGGCCTTAAAGTGAGAATATAAGAAATTGCTTATCTCAGGTCAAGATTAGACATTTCATGGACTTGGAAGTTCCAAGATGGCACCGTACCCTAGTGACCCTCAGCCTGCTGTTTCAGCAGAGGATCTATATGGCCTGAAGAAGGGTCTCGACCTGAAACATCACCCATTCCATCTCTCCAGAGATGCTGCCTGTCCCGTTGAGTTACTCCAGAATTTTACATCTATCTTCGGTTTAAACCAGCATCTACAGTTCCTTCCTACACACAGGATCTATTTGTATTCAGCTCTGGTATGATGTGACTGGACAGCATGCAGAACAAGCTTTTCAATGTATCTCTGCACACGTGACAATTATAAACTAAACTAAATTCAGTGTCGTTTATCATTGTCACGTGTACTGAGGTACTGTGAAAGCTTTTTGCTTGCATGCTATCCAGTCAAAGAAAAGACTATACATGATTACAATCAAGCCCTCCATTCCCTAAAATGCTATGAGGCTCATATTAAATGAAGATTTGAAAACCATTACTGATAGATTCTGAAGCATTTTGGAAATATATTCAGCTGGTCTAGCAGCATCTGTGGAGAGAGAAGCCGAGCTGTTTGTTGTCATATGAGGACACCCAGATAAAAACTCGGCGGACCGCGGAACCGGGAACCCGACCGAGCACACTAAGACTCGGTGGACTGTGGTACCGGGAGGGAGCCGCTGGAGACGACGGACACGAGGAACAAGGGCTGGTAGGACGGTGAACCGGGGTAATGCCTGCAGCGCCTTCAAGGTCAGCTACAGGAGCCCTGTTGGGGACACAAAGATGACCGGGTGAGGAGAGGAGAGGAATGTCAGTTTGCGGGCCATTCCGGTCAAAGGGAAAGGAGGAAGGTCCTCCAGCAGCCTGGGGCTTATCTGGATCAGGAGCTGCTCCAGTATACCGAGCGTGAGGGCAGACCAGACTTTGGAAATGGCACCAAAACAAGGTGGCGCCTGCATGTGTAAATATCCTACAAGAAATTCACTATGCAGTTGCATATGAGACAAATGAACCATTGAACCATTGTACCTTCTCTCCAATAGATGCTATCAATGTAACCCATTGATCTCCTGTTTTGATTTCAGAATTGTAGCACCTGCAGTATATTTGTTAGGCTGACAATATTGAGCTAGTTGAAAGGAATTACTGGATTGATCAACTGTGGTCAACCTTCATAAAAAAGGTGGCCTGAGGACTCAATGGACAACTCTATTAATTTAGTCCCATGGCAAATGTCCACTTTGCCCTGACCATAGAGGTATAGAGTCATACAGCACGGACTTAGACCCTGAGCCCCCATCTACACTAGTCCCATTTGCCAGCATTTGGCCCATATCATCTCTAAACCTTTCCTATCCATATACCTGATCAAAAGTCTTTTAAATGCTGTTATAGTATCTGCTTCAAGTACCTTCACTGGCATCTCTTTCCATACACCCACCCCACTCCTAGTGAAAAGGTTGCCGCTCAGGTTCCTATTAAATCTTTCCTTTCTCACCTCTTGTTCTTGATTCCCCTACTCTCAGGTAAAAGACTTGGTGCATTCACCCTATCTATTCTCTTGTGATTTTGTACACCTCTGTAAGATCACCTCTCGGCCTCCTGCGCTCCAAGGAATGAAGTCCTAGCCTGCCCAAACTCTCCTTCTAATCTTGACAACATCCTCGTAAATCTTCACCGCACCATTTCCAGCTTAATGACATCCTTCCTATGACAGGGTGACCAAAACATAAAACAATACCCCAAATGCAACCTCATGAATGTCTTGTAGAAGACCAACACCAAGAGGTATGGGGTAAAACATATTAGTCAATGGTAAACAGCATATCCTTCGATTTAGAGCATTGAACATAGAGCATAGACTGGTACTGCACAGGAACAGGCCCTTCGGCCCATAACATCTGTGTTGAACACGATGCCAAGTTGAACTAATATGCACATGAACCATATCCTTCCATTTCCTGCATATCCACGCAACTATATAAAAGCCTCTTAAACGCCACTATCATATCTGCCTCCACCACCACCCCTGGCAGTGCGTTCCAGGCCCCCACCAGCCTCTGTGTAAAAGGAAGTAACTGTGGGTACAATGAGCGACTGCTGGTGCAGCAGTAAAATTAATTACATCTGACCTCCGATGAAGTTCATGTTCTTAAATTTAGTTGAAGTTTTACTGGTATTAAAAGCAGAACAACTTATTGGCGTATTTACCAATAATAGGGAAGGAAATTGCTTGGCATGACTCTTCGTTGACTCGAGATGTGGAAGATGACATTTAATTTTCAGACGACATGAAATGATTTCCTGTTAAAAAGTACCGAAATGCCGAATTAGATATGGCAAGATTGTGTTATATAGAATTAGATGGTATGTTTGTGTGAATATTGAAATATCTCCAGATAACGAACCAATGTAGCGTTTTTTTAAAATTTGGTAAGTGAACCACATGGACTTATTCCATTTTTAAAATTTATTTACTTCTTTTTTTCCCGTATCTATTTATTTTTTTATTTTGATTGTTGTTTTTCTGATTTTATTTTATTTATGGTGATGGTGTTGCACTGTTTTGTATATATCTCTGAAAAATCAATGAAAATTTAAGTAGCTACAATTGAATTATAGGTCAACCACCGATTTTCCGGCACCCTTGGTTCCAGAGCCTTGCTGTTTTATCCGTTTTGCCGGACCAACAGAGGTCACGGCCTTGGTGGGTTGAGATACCGGCCCGCAAAGTCAACTTCGGAAGTCGGCGATGGGAACGGATCTGCTGGCTCCGGCTGGGCCATAGTTCCAGAGTCCCGGCCGCAGTGGGAAAGTTCGACCCGCCTATCGGCCACGGATGTCCCGATGAGGTTGTGATCGGCCACCTTACCCGGCCTGGGCACCACCTTTTCGGGAGGACATGAGTGGATTTCAAGCCCACTGTCGTAATTTTATTCGAATTAAAGGAAGTGCCGGACCATCAGTTGCCGGAAATTCAATGGTGGGCGCCGCCTGTATATGATTCCAACATGGTAATGACTGGTTATTTGGCCAATATTTATGTGTTAAAGTAATTTACCACCATTAAATAATAATTTTGCTTGCAGCGGCCAACTTAAACAATTAAAACAAAGAGCAAGTTGACTGGCTCGACAACATTACCCATGGAATATCCAAACCAAGTCTCTGCAAGACAGCTAGCTGCACATAGACCCAAATATGAATTCAATGCACGTGTGCCTGAAGAGACTAATTTTAGCACAGGTTAGGAATCCATCTTCACCATCCCACCATATTTGGGACCAGGAGAGGGCCTATTCAGAGAAGATTTATGAGAATGTTGCCTGAACACGTGGGCATGAGCTTTCGGGAGAGTTTGGGCAGGGTAGGATTCTATTGCTTGGAGCACAGGTGATGTTATAGAGTTCTATAAAATCTTGAGGGGAATCAAGTCAACGTAATTCAACAATTAAAATTATGTCCAATGTGAAGTTTGGAATACTCTAATGCCAATTGTCAAATCCAATCTTATTTCTTCACCCCCGCACCTCCAAAGGGCCTGTTTCCATGCTGTATGACTCCATCACTCTATATAACAGCTGGAAAGAAACTGTTCCTGAATCTGGAGGTGTGCGTTTTCAGACTTCTGTGCCCCTTGACTGATGGCAGAGGGGAGAAGAAGGAGCGAGCGGGAAGAAGAGGGAGCAACCGGGATGAGACGGGCCCTTGATTATGCTGCTGGCCTTGCCGAACACTAGGGACGGCACATCACTGGACACTAACAAGTAAGGAAATGCTATAAAAATTCATAGCCCATGTTTTATTATTGTTGTATTTATTATTTTTTGTTTGTGCCTTCTTTGGGGCTAATCCCAGTAGCATGCCACATTCCCCAGTAGTATGAGATGCCAGCTCTCCTGATACCAAACCTCTACTGAAGAAACCTTTGAAACAACCAGTTAGGCGGCATGTAGCAGGCCCCCGGGGCAGCCTCACTTCTAAATTAACATTGGTCCCTACGGAGGTGTCCTGCCCATGACATCTCCATGGCTCTGACATAACTCCAATTCATTCTGTTGTGAAACGTCTGTGTGGTGTGGCACTGCCTTCCTTGTGGCACAAGTAGCCACAATCACAGCACAGTGCGGAACTGTGCAATTTAAGAACATGGAACGTAGAACAGTACAGCACAGGAGCAGGCCCTTCGACCCACAATGTCCATGCTGAACACGGTAATAAAATAAACTAATCTCCTCTGCCCACACTGAATCCATATCTCTGCATTCCCTTCATATCCATGTGCCATTTAAAATTCCCTTTTAAAATAGCTACAGAAAAATTTAAATATTTGGGAATCGAAATTACCAGACTATATCAAGGTATGTTTAGGGCAAATTTTGACCCCCTACTTAATAAATTAAACACACTAATTAAATTCTGGAAAACGCTCCCGATGTCTTTAATAGGCCGAATAAACGCAATAAAAATGATCTTTTTACCACAAATTTTATACCTATTTCAATCAATTCCTATATACTTACCAAAGAAGTTTTTTTTAAAACTCGACTCAGATATCACTAATTTTATATGGGACTATAAATCACATAGAATACAAAAAACTCATCTGAATAAACCTAAAGTATTAGGGGGTTTAGCACTACCTAATTTTATGTATTATTATTGGTCAGTAAATATTAAAAATATGATTCAACTGATGGATAACTCCGCCCAGCAAGTGGACTGGATTGTAATGGAGAAAGAGGATTGCTCCTCTAGAAACATTGGAGCGATCCTCGTTTCTCCAATGAAATTGAATAACATAAATTATAATAAGAACCCAATTATTCATAGTACAATCCGAATTTGGAAACAAATAAAACAAAATTTAAAATTAAGAAATTTATCACTTTTATTACCTATAGTCAATAACCCTTCGTTTAATCCTTCTATTATAGATAAAGCCTATACACAATGGGATACACTAGGAATTAAAACGCTTGGTGACTTGTATGAAACTGGAAAATTACTTTCATTTCAACAATTACAAATAAAATATAAACTCGGAAATAATCAATATTTTAAATACTTTCAAATATGCGACTATTTGTAAAAATATACAAAAGATCATTATAATAACCCAGTAGATGTATTGGACGAGGCAATGCAGATAAAAGCGGAATCAGCAAACTTAATATCATATTTGTATAATATTATCTTAAATGTACAAATACTATCTACGGAGGGTATCAGAAGAGACTGGGAACAAGAGTTAGCTATTAAAATTTCAAAGGAAAGTTGGAATGAATACTTATTAAACGTGCATAAATGCTCGATTAATGTAAGACACACTTTAATACAATTTAAAATTTTACATAGATTATATTATTCGAAAACTAAAATTCATAACATTTTCCCAAATGTATCATCTATTTGTGATAAATGTCAATCCCAAGAAGCTACTATAGCGCACTCATTCCTTTTCTGTACAAAAATTCAAAAATTTTGGAATGAAATTTTTGAAATCTTTACAAAGTTATTTAAAACAAGACTGATACCCAAAGCAGAATGGATTATCTTCGGTATAACGGAAGATGGTCCAGAACTAAATGTGTTTCAAAAGAAACTAATGGACTATGGGTTAATAACTGGAAAAAAACTAATTCTAAAATTTTGGAAGAAGGCTCGAATACCAACTATAAATATGTGGATTTCAAATATGTTTGAAACATTACATCTAGAAGAGATAAGACTCCTCCGAGCAGGTAAACCAGATCACTTCCACCTGACGTGGTCTGCATTTATAGAATTATTACAAACATAGGGTGCAAAAGTACTTAAAAAAAAAAAAAATTGAGGTCAGGTAAGGAGGGATGATAGTTGAAGAGTTGGTATGTCCCATTTACGTAATGCTCATACAAATATTTGTTTCTCTCCTTTTCCTCTTTCTCTTTCTCTTTCTCTCCTAGGGTATATTTCTTAACTCTTTTTCTTTTGTTTTTAATTTTGCTCTTATAGGGTCTTCGTCCTTTTTTGTTGTCACATTTCCTACACTTTCACTTTTTCCTTCACTTTCTTCTTTCTTTCAATCTTTTCTTTTTCTAGTGTAAAAAATAAATGGAGTACATTAATTGTAAGAAGATATAAATGACGAGTACTAATGTATGTGGTTGTAATGTAATGTACTTCTAATAAATAAAAATTAAAAAAAAAAATCCATGTGCCATCCAAAAGTCTCGTAAATGCCACTATCTTAACTGCCTCCACCATCATCCCTGATAGCCCATTCCAGGCACCACTACTCTCCATCTAAAAGACGTGCCCCTCTCCTTTAAATTTGGCCCCTCTCATTTTCCTCTGTTTAATAATCCTGATAAAGATAGAATTGCATTTATGTACAACCTTACATGTCTTCAGAAAACCCCAGAGCTGTATCTCTAAACCAAGCTAAACTAAACACACTGATAGCCCTTTTCACCCACAAAAAGAGGAATTATGTTTTAATAGTGAGCACTTTAGATTAATCCACTTGAAAAGGAGGCATACATGGTCACACACAATACTGCAGATGCTGGCATCTTGAGGCAAACCCAAAGTGTTAGAGGAACTCAGCAGGTCAGGCAGCATCTGTGGAGGGCATGGACAGGTGAACATTCTGGTCAGGATCCTTCTTCAGACTCATTGTAGTGGGGGGGTGGAGGGAGGGAGAGCTGGAAAATGGAGATGGGGGTGGGGCAAAGCCTGGCAAGTGATAGGTGGATATAGGTGAGGACAGGTTGCATTGGCAAGTGCATGGTGTAAGTGACAAAGGAGACAAAAAGGGTGTCAGATAAGGAGAGAAGAGGAGTGAAATGGAAAGCCAGAGGAAGGGATATAGGTGGAGGATATATATTTGCAGTAAGCCCTTGTTATAATGAAACATAGGGGGTTGGGGAGGGTGGAAATGGTGTCTGTAATTGCTGACTAGACTAAGTGCGACCCATTGGGTCCCGTCACATGGGAGGCCTGGTCCCCCAACGCAACCCATTCCCCAATGCAATATTCCACCACTCACCCGATCCCCCAATGCAATATTCCACCACTCACGCATAGCCCCCAACTGTGCGGATCATTTCCCCTCATCCCCCAGCACTCCCTCCCCCTATTCATGTGTGGGAGGGGTGGAGGGGAGGGGGGGAGGGAGTGGGTGAGTGGCAAGGGGGGTGTTGGGTGGGAGGGGAGGAGGGGAGGGGGGGGGTGTGGGCAGGGGAGTGTAGGAGGGGGAAGAGGGTGGTGTGGGGGGAGGGGGTGAGTGGGGGCGAGGGTGTGTGGGGGTTGTGGGAGGGGGAGGGGTTGGGGGGGATGTTGTGGGGGGAGGGTTTATGGGGGGAGGAGGGGTTGTGGTGGAGGGGGGATGTGGGGAGGGGAGTTGTTGAGGAGGGGGGTTGTGGGGGAGGGGGGTTGTGGGGGAGGGGGGGGTTGTGAGGGCAAGGGGGGATAATGGGGGGGAGAGGTTTGGGGGTGGGGGAGGGTTGGGTGGGGGGGTTGTGGGGGTGGGGGTGGGGGGGGGCGGGGGGGGCAGCGAGCGTTGTGGAGCCAGGAGGGGGGGGCGGAGGTGGAGGGTTGTGTGATCGGGGAGAGGGATATGTGGGTGGGGAGGGGTTGTGGGGGCTGGGGGGTTGGGGGGAGAGGGAGGAGAGTGGGGGTGGGTGGGAGGGTGTGGGGAGAGAGCTTGGAGAAAAGACGGGGGTTGTGGGAGTATCAGGGGGAGGAGCCAGCGAGGGAGACCAGAGGGGAAGGGGCTGGACGACTCACAGTGGGCACTGGTCGCTGGACGTTCTCCTCCACTAGGATCAGAGTCTCCGTTTTCCGTTTGGAGACATCTCTGACTACGTATTGGGTGGAGCCGGTCCGGGCCAGTTTGGGCCGCTTCCGGTCCCTCCGAAAATTGTGTCTGGTTGGAGACCTCCACCGGCCATCCAGTGCCTCCCTCAGCTCCAGTAAAGACGCGATGGCGCAGGAAGGGGTGGACCGTCCTGTGGTGTGACAGGAGAAAAGACCAATCCACTTGGCGCTGATTGGCAGGAGAGGATATCGATCTGCGCAAGCACGATTTTTAAACCTCGCTAACTTTTACATTAGACCACCGATCAGAACGAAACTTGGTGCAATCGCAGCAGAGGAGAACGGTGAGTAAGTTGGCGAAAAATCAGAGCGCTATCGTGTACTGTTTTTGCGCAAATAGAATGACCGCGCAAACCGGAAGATAATAAGATCAGAGCTTTAGTTATGTAATAGATTGTCCACTATAACTGAGTAAGGGATTATCATTGAATAAGACAAATTATTATAATTATAAGACAAATTAGAAGACAAATGGAAACAAATTACTGAAGTTGTTGGTTATACACAAAAGGATAAAGTGCTGGAGTAACTCAACAGGTCAAGCAGCATTTCTGGACAACATGGCTAGGTGATGTTGCGGGTTGAGGCCCTTCTTCAGATTCTTGGTCTGGAACTGGGGCTGGAATCTAGGTGCTTTGACGACCCTGGTGTGCTGGTAGCCGGGGGAGAGACGAGGATCGGCAGAGTCATTGGTTACGGGCCCTGGGCGGCCAGAGTGCAGGGAAGGGTCGGCTGTGGCAGTGGCGACGGCGGTGGCAGGTGCGTCCTTGAAATGGCTGGGGAGGCATCATGGGCCTGGGATGGCGGTGAAGGTCGGTTGGTCCGTCCACAATAACCAAAATCCGTTTTAAAGAGATCTGCTAAAATGAGGGGTTACTGCATGAATATATATACACGTACACGCACAGATATACATATATATATATATGTGTGTGTGTGTGTGGGTATCTATGTATATATGTGTATATATATATACACACACAATATACATTCACATACATACATACATAAACATATATATATATATATATATATACGCATACATAGATATATTTAATATTTATATGACTGAAACAGTTGAAAGGCTGGATGGTTGTAAGTAGATACAGATACAATAGTGACATTTTCAGTGATATTGATCTTTGAGACTGTGGTGTTCTTGGTGGCAAACTAACCTTTCACCTGGGCCTTTCCAGGATAAGGATGGTGAGTCGTCAGATTAGGGGAAATGTCCATAATCTCACCATCAGGTTTTCAGAGACCACTTCATTACAGCCTCAAGATATGCATGCCATGGGGTGGTTACGGCCCCTACATTCCTGAATTGATTATAGCTCTGCTTTGGAGAATGAGCATGTTTTTTTAGTCATCACAAGAATGTGGAATAACGAGCTGCCATAGATAAAGGTTGTAATCTACAGTCTAGTCTTGTGGGAACAAAGTCAATGGTTTGACAATATTCATCTGAGGCAAAAATGCTCCGTGATCAATGAATCAGTATCTGGAGCAAAACACAAAGTGCTTTCATCCCCAGTGTGATGTGGTAACATGTGGTTATGGATTGATATGCTGGAAGAACTCAGCAGGTCAGGCACATCTGTGGAGGGAATGGACGGGCGATGTTTTGGATCGGGACTTCATGCTGCCTTGGCAAGATCACCAGCATACAGTAATCAAGGAATCATCATGGTCACTCCCTCTTCTCCCCCCTCCCATCAGGCAAGAGGTACAGAAGGTTGAAAATGCATACCTCTAGATTCTTCCCAGCTGTTGTCAGGCAACTGAACTGTCCTCTCACCAACTAGAGAGCGGTCCTGACCACCCATCTACCTTCAAACTATCTTCAATTGTAGTTTACTAGACTTTATCTTGCACTAAACGTTGTACCCTTTTTCCTGTATCTATACACTGTGGGCGGCTTGATTGTACTCCTGTGTAGTCTTTTCGTTGACTGGACAGCATGCAACAAAGAGCTTTTCACTTGACAATAATAAACTAAACATAAAAGGACCTTTCTTCAGAATTATTGCAGTAAGGCGAGAGAAAGCGGGAAGAGAGAGATGGGGTTGGGGCAAAACCTGGCAAGTGATAGGTGGATACAGGAGAATGGGGGGGGGGGGGGGTTGAATGATAGACGGGTGGAGTAAATGATAAAAGCTAGAGGTGAAAAGGACTCAAAATGGTGACAGGTACGGAGATATGAGGAGTGAAATGTAAACCCACCGGGAGGGATATAGGTGGAAGGGGACTATGGGGAGGGAAGAGAGAATCTGTACCGTTCTCTATCACGCTGGAAAATTGTCCATAGCTTGCCTTTTGCAGCATATCCCAAAGTGTTTCACACCCAGTAGAGTAATCAATTTTGATAAATCTGTGGCAGCTTAATTCTTATCATTTTAATTACATTGCAATGATCCATAATCTTCTGCCGCAAGCGTAGCCACAGCAGATTGTGCTTGTTATGCCACTATCAATGCTGTTATCATGGGCTGGAAAACACATGGTCATGTTGTGACTTTGTTTCAAATGGATTAATCTGGGTGGCTCAGGTTCACCAGCTAATTATCACCAGATCGTTCTTGCAATCCTATTGTACAGCAGGGATATATGTTGGCTTTTGTGAGTTGCTGAAAAACAGTTCATAAGTTTATGTTCATACATTGTAGGAGCAGAATATGGTCATTCGGCCCATCAAATCTACTCTGCCATTCAATCATGACTGGTCCATCTTTCCCTCTCAACCCCATTCTCCTGCCTTCTCCCCAGAAACCCCTGACACCTGTACTAATCAAGAAACTGTCAATCACCACTTTAAAAATACCCATTGACTTGGCCTCCACAGCCGTCTGTGGCAATGAATTCCACAGATTCACCACCCTCTGACTAAAGAAATTCCTCCTCATCTCCTTTCTAAAGTTAAGTCATTTTATTCTGAGGCTGGGGCTTCTGGTCCTAGACTAGTGGACACATCCTCTCCACATCCAGGCCTTTCACTATTCGTGAAAACTGAGATTGAATTGACTTTATATCCCACCTTGTTGCCATTAAAGTACAGATTTAATAGAGATTGAAAAGTAACTGCCAACTTTATGTTCATAAGTTATAGGAGTAGTATTTGGCCATTCGGCCCATCAGGTATATTCCACCATTCAATCATGGCCGATCTATCTAACTTATTCCAGCCCACATTATACTGACGATGAAATCTACCACACTGTCTTTGTTGAGTACCTTGATTGCTCTAAACAAAACTCCGAGATCTTTTGGGTATCATAGATGTTCAAAGGCATAAAATGATAATACTTGCATTTCTATAGCACCTATCACATGTCCTTTTAGGACATTTCAGAGCTCTCCAATGATGCTGAAATGGTTCTGAAGTATAACAGCTGGTGTAAAGCAGGAAATAATTTAGTCAATGTGTACTCGTGGGAACAGCTCCATCCAAGGCCACAAGAAATTGCAGAGAATTATGGACACCGCCCAGACCATCATGCAAACCAACCTCCCTTCGAAACGTCGCCTATTCCTTCTCTCCATAGATGCTGCCTCACCCGCTGAGTTTCTCCAGCATTTTGTATCTACCTCCCATTGAGTCTGAAGAAGGGTCTCGACCTGAAACGTCATCCATTCCTTCTCTCCAGAGATGCTGCCTGTCCCACTGAGTTACTCCAGCTTTTTGTGTCTATCTTCCTTCCATTGACTCCGTCTACATTTCATGCTGTCTCGGCAGGACCACCAGCATAATCAAGGACGAGTCTCACCCTGGTCACTCCCTCTTCTTCCCTCTCCCATCAAACAAGAGATACAGAAGTGTGAAAATGCACACCTCCAGATTCAGGGACGGCTTCTTCCCAGCTGTTATGAGGCAACTGAACCATCCTATCAACAACTAGAGAGCAGTCCTGAGCTACTATCAACCTCATTGGAGATGCTCAGACTATCTTTAATTGGACTTTACTGGACTTTATCTAGCACTAAATGTTATTCTCTTTATCCTGTATCTGTACACTGTGGACAGTTTGATTGTAATCATGTACAGTCTTTCCGCTGACTAGTCAGCATGCAACGGAAAAGCTTTTCACTGTACCTCAGTAAACTAATACTGGGACAGTGGCAGGTAATGCCGCTGCCTCACAACACCACTGGATTCAATTCTAACCTCGGGTGCTGTCTTTGCAGAGTTTGCATGCTCTTCTAGTGATTATCCACTTTGGTGGCAAAAACAGGAAAGCAGACTATTATCTAAATGGTGGCCGATTAGGAAAAGGGGAGATGCAGCGAGACCTGGGTGTCATGGTACACCAGTCATTGAAAGTAGGCATGCAGGTGCAGCAGGCAGTGAAGAAAGCGAATGGTATGTTAGCTTTCATAGCAAAAGGATTTGAGTACAGGAGCAGGGAGGTTCTACTGCAGTTGTACAGGGTCTTGGTGAGACCACACCTGGAGTATTGCGTACAGTTTTGGTCTCCAAATCTGAGGAAGGACATTATAGCCATAGAGGGAGTGCAGAGAAGGTTCACCAGACTGATTCCTGGGATGTCAGGACTTTCATATGAAGAAAGACTGGATAGACTCGGCTTATACTCGCTAGAATTTAGGAGATTGAGAGGGGATCTTATAGAAACTTACAAAACTCTTATGGGGTTGGACAGGCTAGATGCAGGAAGATTGTTCCCGATTTTGGGGAAGTCCAGGACAAGGGGTCACAGCTTAAGGATAAGGGGGAAATCCTTTAAGACCAAGATGAGAAAAAACTTTTTCACACAGAGAGTGGTGAATTTCTGGAACTCTCTGCCACAGAGGGTAGTTGAGGCCAATTCATTGGCTATATTTAAGAGGGAATTAGATGTGGCCCTTGTGGCTAAGGGGATCAGGGGGTATGGGGAGAAGGCAGGTACGGGATACTGAGTTGGATGATCAGCCATGATCATATTGAATGGTGGTGCAGGCTCGAAGGGCCGAATGGCCTACTCCTGCACCTATTTTCTATGTATCTATGTATCTATTATCTTGGTTTCCTCCCGGTGTGCTGATTTCCTTCCACATTCCATTGGTAGGTCAGAGGGACCCGGCAGGGGGCCACCGAGAATGAAGAGGGACCCGGCGGGGGGCCGCCTGTGGTCACGTGCAGCGGCAGGCCTGGTTCGCCGCTGCGAGAAGATAAGACTGTACTAAGAACTTTTGAAACTTTATTGGCGCCAGAAACGTGGCTACTCCTCGTGTACTGCCCAGGTGGTCTGTTGTGTGATTTTACCGGATTCTATGCAAAAACAAAGAATTTCACTACATCTAGGTACATGTGACAATAAAGTATCATTGAAGCATTGAAGCATTGAATCATAGTTAGTTGGCCATAAATGGCCCAAGTGGACAGCTGGTGTATTGGGTGGACCAGTGCGAGATTATAGTGCCCAGGGAGAAAGTGGTCCCTTCATCTTCTGTAATAAAGTCTTCATCTTCATCTGCTGCAATAGGGTCAAGGAAAGAGCGTTCACGTCGCGGCCCTGTTTCCACCAATCTTTCCACCACCACGCACAAGAAGCACACGAAGCGACAAGACAGACACCATTGTATGCAGATGCTGAGAAGTGTGTTCAGCTCTGACTGATCAACTTCTAATCTTATGTGTGGACTCAATAAGAAGAAGATCTGCTGTAATAAAGTGCTATCATGAGATCTCGTACATGCTCCTCAGTGCGCTAATCTGGTTTCATTTCCCAGTTCTAACGAAAGTTCGCAGATCCAGAAGTTGATTGTGAGTGAAATGTCAAAAATGTTTTATTGTCAAAAAAACAAAATGGAACAATGAAATTCTTACTTGCAGCAGCACAACAGATAGGTGCTCTTTCTCTTTCCACAGATACTGTCTGACCTGCTGAGATTTTCCAGTATTTTCTGTTTCGTTCCAGAATTCCAGCATGAGCAGTTTTTTTTAGAATTCTCATTTACTATATTCAGCATCCCCACATGAGATCTTAGAGCCTTTATTCTAGGCTGAGTGAGGAGATGGAGGTATCGCAGAGGTAGAACAGCTTTGTCTGTCCACCAATGTTGCTTTAATGTTTTAGTTTAGTTCAGAGATGCAGAGTTCAGAGTTCAGAGATACAGGACCTTCGGCCCACCGAGTCCACACCGACCAGAGATTCCCATACACCAGCGCTATCCTACTAGTGACAATTAACTAGGGACAGTTAGGGACAATTAACTATTTTTACCAAAGCAAATTAACCTACAAACCTGTACATCTTTGGAGTGTGGGAGGAAACTGGAGGCTTGGAGAAAACCCATGCGGTCACAGGGAGAACATACAAACTCTGCACAGACAGCACCCGTAGTCAGGATTGAACCCGCGTCTCTGGTGCTGTAAAGCAGCAACTCCACTGCTGCGCCATCGTGCTGCCCGTTTTCTATTCTTCCAAGTAGAAAAAAGTTGGTGTTGTTCCAAAATGTAGCGACAAAGAACTGCACATGCTGGTTTATGCCAAAGAAAGATACAAAGTGCTGGAGTAACTCAGCCAGTCAGGCAGAATTTCTGGAGGAAACGAATGGGTGATGTTTCGGGCCAGGACCCATGTTCCGACTGAAAGTAGTGGGGGGGGGGGGGGGGGGGAGGGTTGGGAGGGCAGGTGAAGAGCTGGAGGCAAGAAAAGACTGTGACCATTCAGGACCGGCCACAAATGACCTCAGGCAGGACGGTGCTTGGTAGGTCCATTGTTGGCTAGGGAAGGTGTGATCTCAAGAGAAACAATGTGGAGAACTGTGGAACTGGGAATATGTCTAGGGTGAAGGAAGAGGGCAATGGGAGAAGGGAGGGGAGGGTAGTGTAAGATGAAGTTATTTAAAATTAGAGAACTCAATGATTATACCGCTAGGTTGTAAGCTGTCCGTGAAATATGAGGTGCTGTTCCTCCAACTGGTGTGTGGCCTCACTCTGGCAATGGAAGAGGCCCAGGACAGAAAGGTCAGTGTGGGAATGGGAAGGGGAGCTGAAGTGGTTGGCAACCGGGAGATCCTGTAGGCCTCAGCGGACCGAGCCACACTTGAGCACTTTGTGTCTATCTTTGGTGTTGCTCCAAGTTCTCTTCCCTCAATATTTTTTATGAAAATCTAGCTGAATATAAAGCCTGATTGTATGATTATCAAAATATGGATTAAAATAAATCCTGGAGAGTACATATTTATCCTGAAGGGCGGCACGGTGGTCCAGCTGATAGAGCTGCTGCCTCACAGCTCCAGAGGCCCGGGTTCGATCCTAAAGTCGGGAGCGGTCTGCGTGGAATTTGCATGTTCTCCTTGTGACTGTGTAGGTTTCCAGCGGTTGCTCTAGTTTCCTCCCACATTCCAAATTCGTGCAGGTTTGTAGATTAATTGACCTCTGTAAATTGTTTTTAGTGTGCAGGGAGTGGATGAGAAAGTGGGATAATATTGAACTAGTGTGAATGGGTGATCGATGGTTGGTGTGGACTTGGTGGGCCAAAGGCTCTGTTTCCATACAGTATCACTAAACTAAACTAAACTAAACTATATATAAGCAATACATAGTAGCAGCTTTTAATTGCAGTGTACTCCTGAAACTTGGTTCCAGGAACCAAATCTTGGAAGCAAAATAGAATACTTCCTCAGCTCAAGTGAGCGGAACAAACATTTACCCTCTGAATCATAAATTTTGAAACATTATGTTGTTTAGCAGCTTGAAGATCAGTGTCGGCATGCGTGCAGAAAGTTGTCCTATCCTTTAGATGAAGTCGTCAATACAGAATAACCTTGCTCCATCCACCGTTTGGCATTGCCTTGATTTACTTTGTTTTCTTTACAAACTTTCACCGTGGCCTCCAAGATTAAGAATGTTTCCTGCCCGTGACAAAATAGTGAGTGAATGATATCTTCCTACATGAATGTGCTTCCTGACGTTGTGTCAAATTAACTTCCTCAAAGTTGTCCAAGCTTGATGGATTCAGGTCCCAGGGACGGCACAGTGGCACAGCAGTAGAGTTGCTGCCTTACAGCGCCAGAGACCCGAGTTCGATCCTTACTGCAGGTGCTATCTGTGCGGAATTTGTACGTGCTCCCAGTGACCATTCTCCAGGTGCTCTGGTTTCCTCTCACATTCCAAAGACGTACAGGTTTGTAGGTTAATTGGCTTCGGTAAATGTTTATAGGATGGTGCTAGTGTACCGGGTGATCGCTGGTCGGTGCGGACTGTAGGGCATGGGTGAAGGGCATGTTTCCGCGCTGTACCTCGAAAGTCCTTCATAGACATGTGGTTCTTTGCTGGTGACTTCAAACATAGAGGAATCTCCGACTTCAGGGCCTCAGACATAGAGGAATCATTTATGGAGCAATAAGAAAATAATTTTCTTCATAATTTCAGTTTAATCATCCCATTGCAGGAAAGATGTGAAAGCTTTGGGGAGACCTTTACCAGAATGCTGCCTGAATACTTCCATCAGCTCAACCTCAACCTCTGACTTTCCAAAAAGAAAACAATCCAAGTTTCTCTAATCTCTCCTTATAGCCAATACCTTCTTTAGCTGTAAGAAGAGCTTGGACACACTTGGTTTGTTTTGCCTGCAACGTCGGAGGTTGAGGGAGACCTGATATAAAGTTATAAAAGGCATGGATAGGGTAGACAGTCAGAACCTTTCTCCCAGGGTGCAAATATCAAAGTCTAGCGTGCATAAGTTTAAGGTGAGAGGTGAAACAAGATGTGTGAGGCAAGTTTTTTTATACTGGGGATGGTGGATGCCTGGAACGTTTTGCCAGGGGTTGTGGTGGAGGCAGATGTGATAGTGGTGTTTAAGAGGCTTTTAGGTAGGGACATGTCTTGTCTTGTCTTGTGGTCATCACCCCCGAATAGTCCACCAGGGACTATACTGGAAGTATCCTACACCCACTAGGGAAATTTTTTACATTTACCAAGCCAATTAACCTACAAACCTGTACGTCTTTAGAGTGTGGGAGGAAACTGAAGATCTCGGAGAAAATCCACGCAGATCACGGGGAGAACGTACAAACTCCATACGGACAGCGCCTGTAGTCGGGATCGAACCCGGGTCTCCAGCGTTGCATTCGCTGTAAGGCAGGAACTCTACCTCTGCGCCACCGTGACCGCCCTATCTGTGACCATGGATATGCAGGAAACCTGAAATGTTTCAGACAACGCTGCCAAGGCAAAAGATGCTTTTAACTTGCAATAGTTTCATCAGATGGAATATAAACTGTACTTTGTGGTACCAACATATCTGGCATTATTTCAGAGCCTACCTCAACCAACAACATATCTCCATAAGACCATAAGTCCAAAAGACATAGGAGCAGAATTAGACCATTCATCCGATCGAGTCTACTATTTTCCCCTCTCAACGTCATTCTCCTGCCTTCTGCCCGCAACTTTTGGCACTCTTACTAAGCAAAATAGCAGATATAGCACAAATTAGGTATTTTGGAATGCTTGAAAAAAAATAATTAAGAAGAGGGGTAACTTAGTAATATGTTTAACAATGTTAAAAACAAAATGTAGCGAACAGTGAGCACAAAAGAGTTTGAAGGCTTCAAGCCTGACTCGCTGGAGTTTGGAAGGATGAGAGGAGATCTCATTGAAACCTCCCAAATAGTGAACGGTCCAAAAAATAGTGGATGTTGAGATGAAGTTTCCACTCGTAGGAGAGTCTAGGACCAGAGGGCACAGCCTCAGAATAAAAGGTATGGAAACGAGGAGGATTCTTTTTAGCCAGAGGGTGGTGAATCTGTGGAATTCATTGCTACTGACGGTGGAGGCCAAGTCATTGGGTATTTTAAAACCGTAGATTGATTGGTTCTTGATAAGTAAAGGTGTCAAAACTTCCTCTTTTGTGTTGCTAATCGACTTTAGTTTCGAGCAAATATGTAAACTCACTGAGTCTAATAAAGACACACACAAAGTGCCAGAGTAACTCAGCAGGTCAGGCAGCATCTCTGGAGAAAATGGATAGGCGAAGTTTTACGTCGGGATCCTTCCTCAGACTCTTCAGACTCTTTCTTCCAGTCTGGAGAGGGGTGCCAACCCAAACGTCGCCTATCCATATTCTTGTTGCCGTACCCTCTGAGTTACTCCAGAACTTAGTGTCTCTATCTACCGTATCAAGCTGTGGTGCATCCCAGTGGGAAGCATTCTATGATGAATTATTTCCAATTTGGGAATTAAAATAACATGCCCGAATGGTAGACACAAAATGTTGGAGTAACTCAGCAGCATTTCTGGAGAACATGAAAAGGGCCAAGGGTCAAGAGTGTTTTATTGTCATATGTCCCAAATAGAACAATGAAATTCTTACTTACTTACAAAGAATGGACATTTTGCATCAGGACCCTCTTCAGGCTGGGGAGAACTGGAAGTAAAAACTAGGAAGAAAACTAAAATATAACACCCTAAGTCTTATCTTCTGCAGCCTGAGGACTTCCATATATCCACACAGATACATCAGTGTGGTGTTTGTGGCTCCTTATGAATTAGTCTAGAGTTTTCATTCATTTGCTTAGTCAGATATGGTGCATTTTGTTTACCAAAGATATACTTTATTCATAAAACTTGGAATTTTACTTCGGAGTCACGTGTGATTCCGTGAAGAAGTCCCGCCAGGACGCATGCGCGTCATTATGTCTGACGCATTGGCGCACGGACCAGCGGGAGGACAGAGCTCCTCCAGTGGTAAGTAGTTTAAAACTCCAGTTAAGTGGGAAAACTTAGCTGGAGTGTGGAGTCGTTTGCTGTGGTACCGTGCTCTCTTGTTCTTTTCCAGGAAGCACCATGGACAAGACGATCAAGGGGAAGAGGCGAGCCGCAGGTAAATCAAAGGAGAGCCGCGGGAGTGCGGTCTGTGAGCGGCTGCCTGGTACCCCTGCACAGTCGCCGGCCGGGAGCGGGGTGACTGCAGACTTGGTGCTGCAAAGCACGGAGCCAACACCAGTCGGGTGGAAGGCCACGGACAAGTCTGCGAGGCCCTCGGACTCAACTGAGTCGGGTCGGGAGGAGTCCCTTACGGGGCTGGATACCGTTATTCAACGGTTATCCCAAATGGAGCACCTTATTCAGAGGTTGCTCCAGCAAGGCACACTCCGGGGGGAGGAGTTGTGTGGGCGCCAGGCAGGAGAAGCCGTGCCGGCAGCACCTAGTAGAGGGCTGCTTGATAGCACCCTCATTGAAGAGGCGAGTGCAGAGGGTCAGCTGAGTTCTGACCCCGAATCTGACGGTGAGTTCGACCCGAGCGAAGAACGGCAGTTGTCAGAGGTCCCATCTCTGGCAGCACGATTCGCTGTCCCATCAGAGTCTGGAGAGCCACTGGGAGATGAGCTAGCCTCCACGATAAATTATCTAGTCTCCCATCAGCTGCAGGAGCTCACGATGGGTGAGACCGCCAAGAAGCATGAAACCCCGGTGAACTGCGTGCTGCTGAAGGTGCCAGCAGTGAACCGGGTGATATGGGGCCAGATGGGCGTGGGCATGCGTGCCCAGGAGATGAAGCTGCAGCGGATCCTGAAACTACTTGGCTCAGGAATCATGGGGTTCGCTAGAATCGTGGATGGAGGGCATCTATCTGATACGTAGCAAGAGGTGCTAGGGTTGCTTTGTAGCGCCCATTTTGAGATAAATTGTCTCAGAAAAAGTGCCATTTGGCCCACCATCAATCCAAAGTTTGCAGCACTCTGCCAGCCCAGCAACATACAGCCGGCCAACCTACTCTTCGGAGAGGACCTCGCCAAGCGTGTCAAGGAGATGGATGACGAGGCAAAGATGGTGGGCTTGATCAAGCAACCGGCGGTCGGCAAGTTTCCAAAAAGAAAGTACCCCTACAAACGAGGGACAGATTGGTCTGGACCAGGAACAAGTCGGCCGGCAATGTAGATGCGCAGTTGGCATTCTGCAGCGGGAACACGGTCAAACGTGGGGCATCCCGCCAGGGGCTAGGGACAACGGGATCCACCAGGTACCAAGGAGGTACCTCCTCGCGTAGGAATTTACTGGAGCACCCGGTAACACGGGAAAGTCATCCGTTATGTGACCGTATTGATTTGTTAATTTGCAGGTTTTAAGAAAGCCATACCTGGGGTGAGGACTGTCTGGGCGAACTGTGGACATGCTCACTGCAGCCTGGAGAAAGAGTACTCAAAAGCAGTATATTACTTATGTTAAAAAATGGGAGCAATATTGTGTACAAAATAATATTGACTATAGTACTGCAGGTATTGTGGATGTTTTAGAGTTCCTGTCGACACTCTACTATGATGAGGGGCTCAGTTAGAGCGCCTTCATACAGCTAGAAGTGCTTTGTCCTCGTATCTTTTGATGGGGTCAGGGAAAGATCCTATTGGTTCTCATCCTCTCATAGCTCGATTGATGAAAGGAATTTTTAACTCCAAACCTCCTAAACCCAGGTATATGGCGATCTGGGATGTAAGTGTGGTCCTCAAGATGCTTCGTCAGTGGGTTCCTGTCACGTCTCTGACTTTGGCCAAACTCACCATGAAGGTGGGCATGCTCATGGCATTGGTATCAGCACAGCGAGTGCAGACTTTGCAAAAGCTTCAGCTAGACAGGATGGAAGTGGCTGAAGAGAATGTTATGTTCTATATTTACGACCTGCTCAAACAGAGCAGGCCAGGTGTATCAGGTTTCAAAATTGTGTTTTCAGCATATCTTACTGATCCATTTTTATGTGTAAGGACTCATTTATTACATTATATTGAAGCTACAAGGGCCTTAAGAAATGTGGAAACAGGATTGTTTATCAGTTACAAGAAACCACACAAGAGAGTGTCAGTGCAGACTATCTCAAGGTGGTTAAAGCAAGTGTTGATTCAGGCAGGTATTAACACTGACGTGTTTACATCTCATTCCACTAGGGCAGCAGCAACGTCGGCGGCCAGGGTGATGGACGTTCCCATCGACCATATTCTCGCAGCCGCCGGGTGGTCAAATGAATTGGTTTTTCAACATTTTTACCATCGTCCGATTGCCGATCGGGGGCTGTTTGCTAATTCAGTATTAAGTTCTGTTTAAGTTTTCCCCTGGGATAGAGGGGTTACTGTTTGTTTTGATTATTCAAATAAATTGTTACTGCATGATATTCAATTTCATGTTTAACACATTATTGATTATTTCTCATCCGGAGTCAATCAATGCAGTGAGAAGCCGGGATTTGAATTTGCGGCATAAAATCACAGAGCTTTGAACTCTTCACGGAATCACTCACGTGACCGAAGTAAAATAGTAAGATTAAACGAGAACTTACCAGTTTGAAGTTTGATCTTTATTTTATGAGGAGTTACGTTGGTGATTACGTTGGTGATTACGTGCCCACCACGCACAACCCTCATGTTGCTGATCTTACTATGTTACTTCAAATATTCTGTTATCTGTGATTTCATACCGCTGCTTTGAAGATTGACGTGCATGCGCTCTGGCGGGACTTCTTCACGTAATCACCAACGTAACTCATAAAATAAAGATCAAACTTCAAACTGGTAAGTTCTCGTTTAATCTTACTATTATATAACACAGTCACCACTCAACACATGAATTGGACATGATTGGATAGCAAGCAGAGCAAATTTCTTCACTGTGCCTAGATACACATGACAATAATAAACCTAAACTAAACATACTTTTCCATCTGCTTAAGAAGGAACTGCAGATGCTGGAAAAATCGAAGATAGATAAAAATGCTTGAGAAACTCAGCGGGTGAGTCAGCATCTATGGAGCAAAGGAATAGGCAATGTTCGGGTCGAGACCCTTCTTCAGACTGATTTCTCCATCTGCTCATGCGATTTACATTATATAAGAACTACGCCATTTTTCCTTCCTTATACATTCATTCCATGTGTAGTAAGTTCAAGTCTCATTGGAGACCCTCGGACTCCCACTGGAGACTCTCAGACTCTCTTTGGTCGGACCTTACTGGACTTTATCTTGCACTAAATGTTATCCACGTTATTCCCTTTAATCATGTATTTGTACACTATGGATGGCTCGATTGTAACCATGTATTGTCTTTCCGATGGCTGGTTAGCACGCAACAAAAGCTTTTCACTGCACCTCAGTACATGTGACAACAAACGAAACTAAATTAAAGTAAGAGGTTTCTTCTTATTTTAGCTGCTCAGTGCGCAGGCAAGGGATAGCCTTACATTGGGTCTTTTCCAGAGGCTGCATCACGCAATCGGTGTGTCCCTCTGCACATTATCTTGCACCATATGATGTGCCAATCTGCAATATTGGGTTGGTGGACTGCTTCTTGCATGGATGATCAGAACACAGAGCAATGCCTGCACTTCCCCAGAAGACTAAAGAAGCTTGGCATGTCTCCAATTACACAGAGCAATTTTTACAGATGCACGAGGTAATTTCCCCACGTTTACACAATCTTTATACATACGCATTTAAAGAACAGACATTACCACAAACACTAGCTGAATCAACTATCACACTTATACCCAAAAAAGATAAAGATCTAGAAGACCTGGGATTATACAGAGCAATCGCCATGCTAAATACAGATCAGAAAATACTAGCGAAAACTTTGGCAAGAAGATTAAGTAAATACGTTAATAAATTAATACATTCGGATCAAACGGGGTTTATACCCAAGAGACATTTGTTTAATAATTTGAGACGCCTTTTTAACATAATGTACTCATACAGAACTAAAGAAGAAGACTTATCAATTATTTCATTAGATGCAGAAAAAGCATTTGGCCAAGTAGAATGGAAATACCTTTTCACAGTACTGCAAACATTTCAGATGGGAGAGAATTTTATTTCATGGATAAAATTATTATATGATAGGCCGGCTGCCAGAATACTGACCAACCACATACTTTCACCGAAATTTCAGCTATCCAGAGGCAATAGACAGGGATGTGCATTATCACCCCTGTTATTTGCCCTTGTGATTGAACCCTTAGCAGAAAGTATAAGAGTACATCCGAACATTCATGGCTATAATACTAAACACTCCAATAATAAAATATCATTATATGCAGATGATGTATTATTATATATCACCAATTCCCAAATTAGCATTCCAAATGTATTAAATCTTATAGAGGAATTCGGTTCCTTTTCAGGATATAGAATAAACTGGAACAAAAGTGAAATTATGGCAATAAAACCTCAAGAGCCGACACACCTTATAAAATTCCCTTTCAGAATTGCTACAGAAAAATTTAAATATCTGGGTGTTCAGGTAACCAGAAAATATACTTCATTATTCAATGCAAACTTCCCGCCTTTAGTTACTAAATTAAACGTTCTTATTCAATTCTGGAAAACACTCCCGATGTCTCTAATAGGCAGAATAAATGCTATAAAAATTATCTTCCTCCCACAAATTCTCTATTTATTTCAATCAATACCGATATACCTATCTAAAATTTTTTTTTAAAGCCTTGATTCTCGGATTACAAACTTTATTTGGGATTATAAAACACATAGAATTCATAAACGACATCTATGCAAACCCAAAGAAACGGGTGGGTTGGTGCTCCCCAATTTCTTATACTATTATTGGGCAACGAATATTAAAAATGTAATTTATTGGCTGGATAACGCATGCCAACAGGTAGACTGGTTAATAATGGAGAGAGAGGACTGCTCGCCTTTTAATATAGGCGCGATTCTTCTCTCTCCAACAAAGTTGAAGAACACACTATATGATAAAAATCCGATTATTCACAGCACTTTACGAATCTGGAGACAAGTAAAATCAACTTTTAAACTAAGAAATTTATCTCTTCTTTCACCAATAGCTAATAACCCTTCGTTTAAGCCATCTACTAAAGATAAAACGTTTACTTATTGGGAAAGACTAGGATTTAAAAAACTTGGAGATCTCTACGAGATGGGAAATCTCCTGTCATTTCAGAAATTACAGTTGAAATACAATCTGAAAGGTAATCAATATTTTAGATATCTTCAAATTCAAGATTATTTGAAAACATATACCCATGACTATCAAACTCTGCTGCCAGATATATTAGACGAAGGTATGAATAGAAACTCAGAGTCAAACAATTTAACATCATATTTGTATAATACCCTTCTAAATATAGAAATATAGAAATTCCATCGTCAGACGCAATTAGAAGAGACTGGGAAGAGGAACTAGGCCTAAAAATTTCCAACGACAGATGGGAAAAATCTTTTACATATACATAATTGTTCGATTAATGTTAGACACATTTTAATCCAATTTAAAACACTGCAGACTCTACTACTCAAAGACTAAACTGAATAAGATTTTTTCAAATGTATCTCCTATTTGTGACAAATGTCTCTTCAAGAAGCAACTATAACACATTCCTTTGCCTCTTGCATAAAACTACATAACTTTTGGAAAGGAATTTTTGAAATTTTCTCAAAAACATTAAAAACAAAACTGGACCCCCATTGGAACTGATTATTTTCAGAACATCAGAAGCCTGCCCTGAGCTATCAATATTTCAAAGAAGTTTCCTTAATTATGGCCTGATAACGGCGAAAAAACTAATACTTAAATTTTGGAAAAATACATCTGCCCCTACTCTTAAAATGTGGATTACAAACATGTCTGAGACGCTACATCTTGAAAATATGAGACTTGTCTTAGCAGGAAAACCAGAGCAATTTTCGAAGACATGGATTCCATTCATTGATTCTTTACAAGGATAGTTTGGTGCAACACAACTTCGCAATTAAACCGATCTACGGGTTGGGTGATGGGTGGGGAGAGATATGAAGCAGGTATATCATCACTTTTTGTTTTTCTTTCTGTTTTTGTCTTTTTATTTCTTTATGTTTTTACTTACTCACTCTTCGACTACACTTATTTGGTAGTCTAGGGGTTCTATTCTTACACATTCACTTTCTCTTTCTTTTTCTCTCTTTCTTGCTTTTTTCTCTCTTTTTCTATTTCATCTTAGCTAAAAATTAAAATTGAAGCCGTACAATAAATGTATTATGTCATATGCCGCGGTTTATACTTTTGTACACTGCTTCTAATAAAAATTAATTAAAAAAAATTAATTTAAAAAAACAGATGCATCTTAGAAATCTTCCCACTGGGATGCATCACAGCTTGATATGGTAGATAGAGACACAAAGTGGTGGTCAGGCGGTATCTCTGGAGAAAAAGGTTGGGTGACGATTTGGGTCGGGACCCTTCTTCAGACTGCAAGCAGAGCGGAAGGAACTGGAGTTCAGATGAGGCCAGAACAAAGCAGGAGCGGTAACAGATGACCAAGGAAGGGTGGAGCCCATAATGCCCTTTTGTTGTCTGGGGAAGATGTGATAATGAAGGGTTACAAGGATGCAAACAATGGAACTAGTAGGATGACTAGGGAGGAGGTGAGGGGGAGAGAGGGATGCAGGGGTTACTGGAAATTAGAGAAATCAACGTTCATACCGCTGGGTTGTAAGCTGCCCAAAATACGAGGTGCAGTTCCTCCAATTTTCATGTGGCCTCACTCTGACAGTGGAGGAGATCCAGGACAGTAAGGTCAGTGGATGAATGGGAAGGGGAGTTATATGGTAACTCCCAAGACCGCAAGATATAGCCCATCCATCATGCAGACCAGCTTCACCCCATCGACTCAATGTACTCCTCACGCTGCCTCGGGAAACCAACATAAACAAGGATTACTTACACCTAGTCATTCCTTGCTTTACCTGTCCTGTTGGGCAGAAGATACAAAAGCTTAAAAGCACAAACCACCAGACTCACAAACACCCTTTTCCCCTTAGTTCGCAGATTACTAAACAGTCCTCTCATAAGCTAATATTTAGCCCCAATCTCCCAGCCTACTTCATTGCAGCCCTTGCACTTGTTTTAATCTGCACTTTTAAGGCAGCAACTCTACTGCTGTACCAGCGTGCCGCCCAAACCGCGTCTTGTTTGAGTTAGATGAGATTGATTGCTATAAAATAGATCACACATCCAATATTTTTAACCCTCAGTATCGTTTCCATCAATAAGTCATATTTTAAAATATTTATTTGCAGTGTGCAATCTGTCAGTTATGCTCGTGGCTGCATATCCGTTGCCAATATTCTTTCAGAAATGAGCAATATTGTAGATTACTTCAGGGACATTCTAACACCGCAGATAGTTTTCCATTTCCTTGTTTTCACCAGCAGTTCTGTTCTGCTGTGTAATCAAATTATACTCGAAGAATCTGCTATTTTTTCCCCACTGATTCCCTCTGTCCATTGTGTAGGTCAAACAGACAGCTGAAATGCAGCAATATGTTGGGATATTGCAAACCAGCAGTAATTGGATCTCTTAATCTTACTTTGGCAGGCATTCCAAAATTGTTGCAGCCGAGGAGAATCCGAGATACAGCAACATTGCCTTTCCAGCCAACACATATTAAAAACATCAACGTGCGTAGACTCCATCCAGTTTTCTCCATTCAATTCCTCTGGCTTATTGTTGCACAACACTCAGTAATTAATCATAACTTTCAGATTCAATGGATAATTGTTCTTTGTGCATTGCCTTCCATTCTTCTTTTAACCTCCAGCAAGGGAGGATCCCATCAAAACAAATACCATTTCTCCTTGAATTATAACTTGTTCTCTGTGAAACACCATTGCTTTGTTTTGCCACATGTATTTTCCATCCAGTTTTAAAATTATGAAGATTTACATCTTATGTTCTCATTGTAAAAAATGTTCCACATCCCAACGTATGTCGTATCGATATCTCTCCACCTGTGTATTTTTCACATATTTAATTGCCGTCCAACCAAACGATGCCCTTGAATGTAAAGAAGTGTCAAATCTGGGAGAGGTACGGAAGATTTCTTTATTTCATTTGAGTCATTACACTAAGGGTCTCAACCCGAAACGTCACCCATTCCTTCTCTCCAGAGATGCTGCCTGTCCCGCTGCGTTACTCCAGCTTTATGTGTCTATTCTACACTAACAATGGAACTGGCCGATGTATCAAAACAGGATCCTCATCCACCTGTGTCTATGGCAAAACTTCAAAGTAGGCAAGGGGTGGGTGCAGATGCTCTCTGAATGACTCAATTGCTAAGAATAGTGTGCAACTCAGATACTGAGGACCAGAACGTATTGGATTCACTTAGCTTCAGGCTGAGCCGAACACAAGATGCCAGGTAAGGACAAAAAGAAATTGTTGTGTTTAGTTTAGTTTAGTTTAGTTTAGTTTAGATCAGTTTAGTTTAGTTTAGTATAGAGCTCTGGCGCAGAAACAGGCCCTTCGGCCCACCAAGTCAGCATTGACCAGCGATCCCCGTACACTAGGCCTATCCTACAAACTAGGGACAATTTAACATTTTTACCACAGCCAAGGTAACCTACAAACTTGTACAACTTTGGAGTATGGGAGAAAACTGGAGCACCCATAGAAAACCCATGCAGACACAAGGAGAACATATAGTACAAACTCCATACAGATAGCACCCGTAGTCAGGATTGAACCCAGGTCTCTGGAGCTCTAAGGCAGCAACTCTACCCGCTGCGCCACTCTGCCGCCCAAAGTAGTACACTTATATAAAGAGGTACATTTATATAACACCCTTAACTTCTCTTACATGACACATCAACAAACATGGCACCTAATGAAAGGTAGTAGAAATGAAGAAGTTCAGATGCTGGTTTAATGAAAATAAAGACACAGTGTGTTGGAATAACTCACAGGGTCAGGCAGCAAGGGTCCCTACCCGAAATGTCACATATTCATAAAATTTACATAAAATGCTGGAGTAACTCAGCAGGTCAGGCAGCATCTCTGGGGCAAAAGAAAAGGTGACGTTTTGGATCGGAACCCTTCTTCGGATCTGCAATTCCTTCATACGCTGCACACACACACTCACCACCTATTCATGTTCTCCAGAGATCCTGCTTGACCTCCTGAGTTACTCCAGCACTTTGTGTCTTTTTTAATGAAATATAGTTACTGACTTAATATAGAAGATGCAGGAACTGATCTGTACACAGGAAGATCCAACAAACATTACGGATGCTTCGGTGCTCCATTTGGCCATTTGCAGAGATGCCACCTTTTTGGATTTTTTTTAAAAATGGAGCCTTATGTATGGATGAAAAAGATCTATGGATGTTAGGGGTGGCACAGTGGCACAGCAGTAGAGTTGCTGCCTCACAGTGCCAGAGCCAGGTTCGCTCATGACTGCTGGTGCTGTCTGTTCAGAGTTTGTACGTTCTCCCTGTGACTGCTTGGGTTTTCTCCTGGTGGTCCGGTTTCCTCCCACATTCCCAAGACGTACAGGTTTATGGGTTAATTGGCTTCGGTATAATTGCAAATTGTCCCTAGTGTGTAGGATAGTGCTCGTGTATGAGGTGATCTTTGTTAGGCGCGGACGCGGTTGACTGAGGGGCCTGTTTCCGCACTGCATCTCTAAAGTCCCAAGATGAAAGTCCCACAACACAATTTGAGGAAGGACACAAACTAAAATCTTTGGGTTCTGATCAACATTCATCTCTCAACCAACATCCCAAGAATCAGATTATCGAGTTGGTATTATTTTCCTGATTGTGAATACACAACTTGGTATTGTGTCAATTGACTATTAGATTTTCTTCATTACAACATTTTAAATATATAATTGATTACAAAGTGACTGAGGGAGTGAGCCTTGTAGATCAGATGCAAGGTCTTTTCTTAATTTTCATGAAAACATAGTTCTAGAATGTGCATCCTGATGGATTTGGAATGGCTGCAAATTCTCAACGCTCTCATGTAAAAAAATTGTATTTGGGCAAGATATTCGGCTGGGCATAGCATTCTCTAGCAGATATGCCAATGGCAATTCCAGAGAAGTTATGTGGGCAAAAAAACATTAAAAAAGTTAAATACTTTATGGCATCAAAGTTTGGTGATATTCAAAGGTTTCAAAGGTTGCAAAGGTCTTTTATTGTCACGTGTACCAATTAAGGTACAGTGATATTCGCATTACCATACAGCCATACTAAAAAAAGCAACAAGACACACAACTACATAAAAGTTAACATAAACATCCACCACAGCGGATTCACCACATTCCCCACATTCCTCACTGTGATCGAAGTTCCCGCAGCCGGCGGTCGAAGCCCCCGCGTCGGGGCAATTGAAGCTCCCGCGTCAGGGCGGTCGGGGCGGTCGAAGCCCCCGCGTTGGGGCGGTCGAAGCTCCTGCGGCTTGGAGCTCCCGAAGTCGGTCTCCCACCAGGGGCCGCGAGCTCCATGATGTTAAAGTCTGCAGGCTCCATGTCAGATGTTGGAGCTCCCAAAGTCGAACCCCAGCAAAAGCCGCCAGCTCCACGATGTTTAGCCACGGTGTGGATGGAGATACGATACAGAAAAAAATCGCATCTCCGTCGAGGTAAGAGATTTTTTTTTAAAGTGTTGGAATAACTCAGAGGGTCAGGCAGCAAGGGTCCCTACCCGAAATGTCACATATTCATAAGATAGACATAAAATGCTGGAGTGATTCAGCAGGTCAGGCAGCATCTCCCCACGCCCCACATAAAACAAGCTAAAGAACACTAAAAACATACATTTAACACATACAATAAAACAACAGAGAAGGAAGGGACAGACAGACTGTTGGTGAGGCAGCCATTGCTGGGTGTGAGGTAACAAGGTCAGCTTACATGGATTTTTAATTTAGTTCAAGAAACAAGAGTCGAGTGTTTTATTGTCATATGTTCCAAACAGTACAATGAAATACTGACTTGCAGCAGCACAAGAGATATGTAAACATAGTACTCTGAAAAACCCATAATAAGCAACAATAAAAAAAGTTCAGTATATATATTCAAAAAAACTGAGACAGATAAGTGAAGAATAATATTGTAAAGTAAATAATAATGCCTCCATGTCTATATAGTTTGGAGCCTATTTAGAGATGTCGTGTTTTTATAACCTGATGGTTGTAGGGAAGTAACTGTTCCTGAACCTGGACGTTACAGTTTTCAGGCTCCTGTATATTTTTCCCGGAGGCAGGAGTGAAATTGGAGCGTGGCCAGGAATAAAGCCCACCCAGTCCACACCTAACATTTATCCCCCCGATCACACTGGTATCTGGTATCCCACTTTCCCTACACATTAGGGGCAAATTACAGAGGCCAATTATCCTACAAACCTGCATGCCTTTGGGATGTGGGAGGGAACCAGAACTTCCAGAGGAAACCCATGCGGGCACAGTTAGAACTTGCATACTCCACACAGACAGCACCTGAGCTCAGGATCGAACCTGGGTCTCTGGCGCTGTGAGGCTGTGGCTCTACCAGCTGTGCTACTGTGCTGCCCTCCACTCCTATTCTAAGACTATCCCTTTATCCTGTATCTGTACACTGTGGGCGGCTCAATTGTAATCATGTACCGTATACGTACCGCTGACTGGATAGCATGTAACATAAAGTTTTTCATTGTACCTCCATACACGTGACAATAAACTAAACTAAACAAAACCATTCTAACACTCCAGGGCTTATTCTATTTATACTATGACAATGGCAGCAGTTCAGACTATTTTGCAAAGTGCTGGATTCTCTCTGACCTTCAGAGTGAAATTTCAAATGAAAAGCTGCAAAAGGGCAATTTTCCGCAGTAATTAATACTATGCTGAAACTATGCTCATGTAAGTGCCCTATCAATTACTGATAAATTTCACTGCTCCAAACAGCAAGAGATGTCTGATGAAGAGCGCTGGTTTCTACCCGACATTTAAATACCGTCAGTTGTTCAACTGGATGCCTCTCCTTCCTCCTGCATTATTTCTTTCACCTTCCTTGGCAAGACATGATGGTAGTTTTTTGACTGAAGTGAGTGGCAAGTGGTCAATATACAATGTCCAATTTCCGTTTATTTCCTTCGGCTTAGCACGAGGAAGGAGAAAAGGAAAGAAGGGGAGGGGCAAAATGAGTATTGTGAGCGGTTTTGGACACCATATCTGAGGAGGGATGTGCTGGCGTTCGAGAGGGTCCAGGGGAAGTTTACGAGAATGATCCTAGGGATGATTAGGTTCATGTATGATGAGCGTTTGACAGCACTGGGCCTGTACTCGCTGGAGTTTAGTAGGATGACCTGAGACCTCATTGAAATCTACTGAATAGTGAAAGGCCTGGATGGAGTAGATGTGGAGAGGATGTTTCCACTGGTGGGAGAGTCCAGGACCAGAGGGCACAGCCTCAGAATAAAAGGACGTACCTTTAGAAATGAGATGAGGAGGAACTTCTTTAATCAGAGGGTGGCGAATCAGTGGAATTCATTGCCACAGCGGTGGATGCCAAGTCATTCGGTATTTTTAAAGCTTAGATTGACAGGTTCTTGATTAATAAGGGTGTCAAAGGTTACGGTGAGAAGGCAGGAGAATGGGGTTGAGTGGGAAAGATCGATCAGCCATGATTGAATGGCGGAGGAGATTTGATGGGCCGAATCGCCTAATTCTGCTCGTATGACTTAGGAACATATGAACTTGTGAAAAACAATGGCAGCAGGTGTTTTGAAGCACACTTCCTGCAACTTAGATACATAGATACATAGAAAATAGGTGCAGGAGTAGGCCATTCGGCCCTTCGAGCCTGCACCGCCATTCAATATGATCATGGCTGATCATCCAACTCAGTATCCCGTACCTGCCTTCTCTCCATACCCCCTGATCCCTTTAGCCACAAGGGCCACATCTAACTCCCTCTTAAACATAGCCAATGAACTGGCCTCAACTACCCTCTGTGGCAGAGAGTTCCAGAGATTCACCACACTCTGTGTGAAAAAGTGTCCAATGAGGACAGCACAGTGGCGCAGCGGTAGAGTTGCTGCCTTACAGAGCCAGAGACCCAGGTTTGATGCTGACTACAGGTGCTGTCTGTAAATGGCCCCTGGTGTGATGGATAGTGCTTGTGTGCAGGGGTCACTGGTCGGCGTGGTCTCGGTGGGCCAAGGGGCCTGTTTCCACACTGTTTTTTCTAAACTAAACTAACCTCAAGATGAAGGGGGGTGGGTTTGACTGGCATGTGGGTGGCCAAAGTCAAAGGCCAAAGGTCCCGACCAGAAACGTCACTTATCCATGTCCTCCAGGGATGCTGCCTGAGTTTAGTTTTGTTTAGTTTAGTTTAGAGACACGGCATGGAAACAGGCCCTTCGGCCCACCGAGTCCACACCGACCATCGATCACCCAGTTACATTAGTTCTATGTTATCCCACTTTCTCATCGACTCCATGCACATTCGGGCCAATGTACAGAGGACCAATTAAATTACAAACCCGCCCATCTTTGGGATGTGGGTGGAAACCTACGTGGTGACAGGGAGAAATGTGCAAACTCCACTCACAGGCAGCACCCAAGGTCAGGATCGAACCCGGGTCTCTGGCGTTGTGAGGCAGCAGCTCAAAGCCTGGTGACTCTTTGTGTGCTGATCACAGCAGTGGATCACGCGTTACAATCGCTCCACCCTTTTAAGTCTCCACTCCAACAGCAGCATTTCTTACTTTAACAACGTTAGACGTTATTCACGTTATTCCCTTTATCATGTATCTGTACACTAGTGGTGGCACGGTGGCGCAGGGGTAGAGTTGCTGCCTTACAGCGCCAGAAACACGGGTTCGATCCTGATTACGGGTGCCTGTCTGTACGGAGTTTGTACATTTTCCCCATGACCTGCGTGGGTTTTCTCCGAGATCTTCGGTTTCCTTCCACACTCGGAAGACGTACAGGTTTGTAGGTTATTTCTTTTGGTATACATATAAATTGTCCCCAGTGTGTGTAGGATAGTGTTAATGTGTGGGGATTGCTGGTCAGTGCGGACTCAGTGGGCCGAGGGGCTTGTTTCCGCGCGGTATTTCTGAACTAAACTGAACTGTGGATGGATTGATTGTAATCATGTATTGTCTTTCCGCTGGCTGGTTAGCACGCAACAAAACGCTTTTCACTGTACTCATGACAATAAACAAAACTAAACTAAACTAAAACTAAGCCAGCAGCTGCACCACTGTGCCACCCCGGGTTATTCCAGCACTTTGTCTTTTACTCAAGATTCCAGCACCTGCGGTTCCTTGTGTCTCCAGGTTATCTCTCTTTATGATAGATGACTATCAAGGTTACTTATCTACCTTTAAGATTATTAACTACATACCTTATGTCTCCATTACCATCACGTGTAGATTTTGGAATGTTGTATCACTTTCAGGAATGGTAACCAATGAATATTCTGCACATATATCTATTATTACCAGCAGGACAAAACTCTGGCTTATGCTAATCTCCTGTACGGCAATCACCTGCCCAGCCAGCTGGTTCCAAATCTTTGAAATATCAGCCATACTAGCAGTTAGTGGTCTGTCCCTGATTCAGTTCCTTCCCGATGCATATGGATGCTATTTATATTCCTTGCAGCCCTCATCGTGAGTTAGTCAGTCGCATATTTCCTGCAATCCGTGCATTCCTTCACAACCATTCAAATGCGCTTTGAGTGCATTTGCTATGGTTGGAAGCTCTACTGCAGGAAGAAAATTGTGACTGTTCAGAGGAGAAATCAAACACCCACTGAAATATACACAATGACCCATATAGAGATATAGGGCATGTTGCAGCTTTATCAGACTTTGGTTATGGTGAGCAGTTCTGATGTTTAGTGTTAGTTACTTTACTTTACAGATACAGCATGGAAACAGGCCATTCGGCCCGCCGAAAGAGTCCGCGCCAATCAGCAATCACCCCGTACACTAATGTTATCCCACACACTCGGGACAATTTTTTAAATTTTTATCAAAGACAATTAACCTACAAATCTGTATGTCTTTGGAGTGTGGGAGGAAACCTGAACACCTGGAGAAAACCCACAGGGTCACAGGGAGAAAGTACAAACTCCGAACAGATAGCACCTGTAGTCAGGATCAAACCCGGGTCTCTGGCGCAGTGAGGCAGCAACTCTACCGCTGTTGGAATATGAGAAGGATGGGGTGGGCAGAATAGAGCGATTAGTATTGATGCCAAATTTGTATCAATTTGAATTCAATTTAAGTACATTTTTATGGCTGTTGTCAATCAGAATTCTTTCTATATCATCACTCAGTGTGAAGTCAATATTGGCAAGGTCAACTATTGCCCATTAGTTGACCTTGGTCAACCAAGGTCAACTATTGCCCGAGCAGATTCCTTTCAATGGAGACACAAGGAACTGCAGATGCTGGAATGTTGATAAAACACAAGGTGCTGGAGGAACTCAGGGGTTGAGCAGTATGTGTGGAGGGAACAGATAGGCATTCGAATGGGCAGTGCAGCGGTAGAGTTGCTGCCTTACAGGGCCAGAGACCCGGGTTCGATCCTGACTATGGGTGCTGTCTGTACCAAGTTTGTACGTTCTCCCTGTGGTCGCATGGGTTTTCTCTGGGTGCTGTAGTTTCCTCCAACATTCCAATGACGTGAAGGTTTGTAAGTTAATTGGCATCTGTAAATGTTCCTACTGTGTAGGATAGAACTAGTGTACGGGTGATCGCTGGTGGGCACAGACGCCGTGGCTGTGTATCTCTAAATTAAATTAAAGATGCTGTCTGGCCCATTGAGTTACTCTCGCACTTTGGGTTTTGCTCAAGATTCCTCTCAAGCCCATAAAGACTGGCCCAGCAAAAGTACTTCCACACAGAAACACCCATAAACGAGTGGCTTTATATCTTAAACTTGAAAGACAAGGAAATTCTGTTTAATTCTTATTCACCTCAACCACTATCTCTCATTACCCTTGGTTATTGTCAGATGGAAGATAGAAAGTGTTGAGATCTCTCCCCAGTTCTTACATTCCTACAAAGCTGTAATGTACATGCTTATGCAATATTTCACGCAATGCTCATTTTATGTATTTTGGCATGTGACCATCTACACTTGCAAGTTGCGACAGATAACGGCAGTATCAAACTAATCATCCTGTGTAGACAGAAGACACAGCAAAGATACTATGCTTCATTAGATGATTTCCTTTTGTTTAACAAACTAACTTGTTGAAAATTAAATTGTCTTCTATTTTCCAACGTCTTGGAGAGAAGTTAAAGTCATTGAGTCATAGAGAGAGGACCTTCTGCCCATTGGAGTCTATGTCACTCATCAGTCACCCATCTTCACACCCACTAGTTCTCTTATACATTTCATTTTCTCCAAGTTCCCATTTAGGGTACAGGTGAGGGGGCTTGTTTAGCAGATGGGCGGAGTAAGTGGCAAAAGGCTAGAGGTGAAAAGGAGACAAAGGACAGTCAGATAAGGAGAGAAGAGGGGGATTGAAACCCAGAGGGAGGGATATAGGTGGAAGGGGACAGCGTGGAGGGGAAAGAGGGAGGGGAAGGAGAAATTAGGGACTTGGGGAAGGGAGATGAGGAGAGCGGTATGAAGGAGAGGAAAGGAGCAGGGTGACTGAGGCAGGACAGTCAGTTTATAGGATCTGTAGATGCTGGTTTATACAAAAAAAAGACACAAAGTGCTGGGGCAACTCAGCTGGTCAGGCAGCATCTACCAACATCTAAAGAGGTGATATCTACCTCATTGGAGACCCTTGGACTATCTTCGATTGGACTTTACTGGACTTTAACTTGCACTAAACATTATTCACGTTATTCCCTTTATCGTATATCTGTATACTGTGGATGGCTTGATTTTAATCATGTACTGCCTTTCCGCTGACTTGTTAGCACACAACGAAAGCATTTCGCTATACCTCGGTACACGTGATAATAAACTAAACTCAACTCAACTTAACAAATCTCTGGAAAACATGGATAGGTGATATTTTTGGTCGGGACGCTTCTTCAGACTGAGGCTGAAGTGCTGACTCAGGCATTTTGTGTTTTTATAATCAGTGTATAGCTTTATTTAACCTAACAACATGAACCAGCATCCCCATCAACAACTTGTCTAACTGTTTACCTCTTCCCAATGTCAATATTGATCAAAAGAGTTATTCTAATATGCTTTGTGAGTCTTGAAAAGGTACATTGGCCAAGAAATTCAGACACATAGTGCAGCTTTCTTCCGTGTTGTAAACACAGGAACCAATTCCCTTTGTTTCTGGTGTGGGGCACAGATAATATCATTTCACAGTTAAATTAGATCGGGCACATTATTGAGAGTATTGTGCTCAGGTCTGTGCACCAAGTTGTAGGAAAGATGTTGTTAAGTTGGAAAGGCTGTAGAAAAGATTTACAAGGATGTTGTCAGGATTCAAGGGCCTGGGCTCTAAGGAAAGTTTGAGCAGGCTGGGACTATTCCTTGGAACGCATGAGGATGAGGGGTGATCTTATAGAGGTGTATATGATCATGAGAGGAATAGATCGGGTAGATGCACAGAGTCTCGTGCCCAGAGTAGGGGAATCGAGAACCAGAAGACATAGGTTCAAGGGGAGGAGGAAAAGATTTAATAGGAGCCTGAGGGATAACTTTTTCACACACAGGGTGGTGGGTGTATGGACCGAGCTGCCAGAGGAGGTAGTTCAGGCTGGGACTTTCGCAACGTTTAAGAAACAATTAGACAGGTACACCTTTAGCATAGGTTTAGAGGGATATGGGTCAGACGCAGGCAGGTGAGACTGGTGTAGATGGGACATGTTGATGGGTGTGAGCAAGTTGGGCCGAAGGGCCTGTTTCCATGCTGTATGACTATGACTGTTTGACTTTGCTTTGTGGGTTGTGCTTGCATTTTCTCCTTCTAATGCATGCCTAATGCTAATATTCCCTGCACAAAGGTTCTTTGGAGTATCACAAGATAAATTAAATCATGTTATTTTGTGGCTTTCTGCCATCAGATACTCTCAGAATGATAAGAATTTAATAGAGGTGCTGTAATTACTTTAAAGGACACATCTCAAGTTGAATCCTTATCCCAGCTTCATTAACCTCCCTGAAACAGGTGCCCTTTAATGCATTTACTTTGCTGCTCACCTTTCTGATCCATTACTTTTCCCAAAACAATACAACATTATTTGGGTCTGAAGAAGGGTTCTAACCCAAAACGTCACCCATCCTTTTTCTCCAGAGATGCTGCCTGACCCGCTGAGTATAGTTTAGTTTAGAGATATAACATGGAAACAGGCCCTTCGGCCCATCGAGTCCATGACGACCAGCGATCCCCGCACACTATCACTATAGACAATTTACACTTTTACCGAAGCCTGTTTACAAACCTGTATGTCTTTGGAATGTGGGAGGAAACCGGAGCACGCAGAGGAAACACACACGTTCACAGGGAGAATATACAAACTCCATACAGACAGAACCCGTAGTCAGGATTGAACCCGGGTCCCTGTCGCTGTATGGCAGAACTCTACTGCTGCACCACTGTGCTGCCCCAAAGTTGTTTACTTTGTGAGTTACTCCAGCATCTTGTGTCTATCCACAATACAACATTATTCAGGTCTGCAGAAGGGTTCCAGACTGGAAACATTACCCATCCTTTTTCTGCAGAGATGCTGCCTGACCCGCTGAGTTACTCCAGCACTTTGTGTCTATCTTCGGTATAAACCAGCATCTGCAGTTCCTTCCTACACAATACAACATCCTATTATTTCCATCAAAATCGGATTCGCTAAAACTGAACAGTCAGCTAATAGCTTTATTTATGCTAACCTGATCTATCATCTCAATCAACAATTTGTTCAATGGCTCATCTCTTCCACAATTTACAAAAGAACAATTAATATTTTCCTGAAATAAAGACACAATTTTCTGGAGTAATTCAGCGGGTCAGGCAGCATCTTTGGCGAACATGGATGTGTGGCATTTTGGGTCGGGACCCTTCTTCAGACGCTGCCAGAGATACGGTCTGACCTGTTGAGTTCCTCCAGCACTTTGTCTCTTTTTTGTAAGCCAGCATCTGCAGTCTCTTGTGTCTCTCTAATATTTCATTTCCTTCTTATCCCTTGATCCCGTTTGCCACCGCCAGGACAACAGGCCTTTAAGGCTGAGATAACACTGGATATTTTTAAGAACTTGATACAGGTCCACCACCGATTTTCAGGCATTCATGGTTCCAGACCCTTTCTGCTGGACAACAGAGGTCATGGCCTCCGAGAGGAGTTGAACAGTACTGGAACAGTCTGCCTAGGCCGCCGAGGGGCTGAGATACCGGCCCACAAACTCGGCCCTGGAAGCCGGCCCTGGAATGCCGGCACCGGCCGGGCCGGAGTTCCAGAGCCCTGGCCTCAGGGGGAAAATTCAACCAGCCGATCGGCCGTGGAAGTCCTGATGAGATTTAAATCGGCTGCCTCACTCAGCCAAGGCACCACATTTTGGGGGGAACTTCCGGAGGGGATTTCAAATGCGCTCTCATAATTTTGTCCGGATTGAAGGAGGTGCGGACCACCAGATGCCGTAAAATTGGTGGTGGAGCTGTACTTGAAAGCTAGAAGAAGACGCTGGAAATGCGATGACTCTTTCTGTATTGCCATGGAAAAAATCCATTCATTTTTTTACACCACAACTGTTACATTATTTTTATTTATCTATGATTGTGTTTATGTACAGTATGATTTTCTGCATTGTATGCAAAACAAAGCATTTCACTGTCCCTTGGTACATGTGACTGTGAAGTAACTATTGACTATAGTCTATTATTTACAGCAGCATCTCTTTGTTTATTTACTCCCACCTCCCATCCATCATATCAGTCATTTAATATTCATCCTTGCTCTCTTGCCTCTTCCTCTGCCTGTTTTTATCTCAAACTCTGTCATTGTGCTGAAAGATCACTCTCCTAAACATTAACTGAGATGTGGTGGGGGGGGGGGGGGGGGGGCAGGTATTTACACAGAGGGTGGTGGGTGCCTGGAATGCACTGCCAGAGATGGTGGTGGAGGCAGATACAATAGTGGTGTTTAAGAGCTTTTTAGATAGGCACGTGGAAGTGCAGGGAATAGAGGGATATGGATCATGTACAGGCAGATGAGATCAGTTTAACTTGCCATTATGTTTGGCACAGACATTGTGGGCTGAAGGGCCTGTTCCTGTGCTGTACTATGTTCTATGTTCTATAAGTGCAGTTCCTTGGATGAAAAAAGATATGAAGAAGGGTCCCGACCCGAAACATCACCTATCCATGTTCTCCAGAGATGCTGCCTGACCCGGTGAATTGCTCCAGCACTTTGTGTGCTTCTGGAATAAGCAATAATCGTGAGCTAAACTAATGATGGCCATACCCGTTAAAATTAATTCAAACCTGTTGTCTTCCAAACACGTATTCTTGCAAAGGACCTGGCAGTTCATAGTCATAGAGTCATAGAGTGATATAGTATGGAAACAGGCCCTCGGCCCAACTCGCCCACACCGGCCAACAATGTCCCAGCTACACCAGTCCCACTTGCCTGCGCTTGGTCCATACTCCTCCAAACCTGTCCAATCCATGTACCTGTCCAACTGTTTCTTAAACAATGGGATAGTCCCACTACCTCCTCTGGCAGCTTGTTCCATACACCCACCATCCTCTGTGTGAAAAAGTTACCCCTCGGATTCCTATTAAATCTTTTCCCCTTCACCTTGAACCTATGTCCGCTGGTCCTCGATTCACCTCCTCTGGGTAAAAGACTCTGTGCATCTACCCGATCTATTCCTCTCATGATTCTGTACAACTCTATAAGATCTCCCCTCATCTACCTACGCTCCATGGAATAGAGACCCAGCCTACTCAACCTCTCCCCATAGCTCACACCCTCTAGTCCTGGCAACATCCTCAAAATATTTTCTGAACCCTTTCAAGCTTGACAATATCTTTCCTATAACATGGTGCCCAGAACGGAACACAATATTCTTAATGCGGTCTCACCAACGTCTTATACAACTGCAACATGACCTCCCAACTTCTATACTCAATACTCTGACTGATGAAGGACAAAGTGCAAAAAGCCTTTTTGACCACCTTATCTACCTGCGACTCGATCTTCATGGAATCATGCACTTGTACACCTAGATCTCTCTGCTCTACAACACTATCCAGAGGCCTACTATTTACTGTGTAGGTCCTGTCCTTGTTCGACATCCCAAAATGCAACACCTCTCACTTCTCTGTATTAAATTCCATCAACCATTCCTCTGCCCACCTGGCCAATCGATCCAGATCCTGCTGCAATCGTTCACAACCATCTTCACTATCTGCAAAACTACCAACTTTTGTATTATCAGCAAACTTGCTAATCTTGCCCTGTATGTTCTCATCCAAATCATTGATGTAGATGACAAACAGTAACGGGCCCTGCACCGAACACTGTAGTCACAGGCCTCCATTCTGAGAAGCATCCTTCCACCATCACCCTCTGGTTCCTTCCATGGAGCCAATTTGCTATCCATTCAGCTATCTCTCCTTGGATCCCATGAGATCTAACCTTCCAGAGCAGCCTACCATGCGGCACCTTGTCGAACGCTTTACGAAAGTCCATGTACACAACATCTACAGCTCTGCCTTCATCAATCTTTTTGCTCACGTCTTCAAAAAGATCAATCAGATTTGTGAGACACAATCTCCCACGTACAAAATTATGCTGACTGTCCTGAATCAGCCCTTGCTCATCCAAATGCCTGTATATCCTAGCCCTCAGAATACTCTCCAGCAACTTACCAACTACAGATGTTAAGCTCACTGGCCTATAGTTCCCGGCTATTTCCCTGCAGCCCTTCTTGAAAAGAGGCAGAACATTTGCCACCCTCCAATCCTCTGGCACCTCTCCTGTTTTTAAGGACGACTCATAAATTCCTCTCTAGTTTCCCGCAATGTCCTTGGATATATCTGATCAGGCCCCGGAGATTTGTCTAGCTTCATACACGACAGTACCTTCAGTACTTCTTCGACGGTAACCCTGACTGCTCTCATGACACTTCCAGTGACTGCTCCAATTTCCTCCGTCCTACTGTCTTTCTCCTCGGTAAATACAGAGGAGAAATACTCATTGAGGACCTTGCCCATCTCCTGTGGCTCCACTTAGAGGTGACCGCTTTGATTCCTGAGAGGTCCCACTCTCTAGTTACCCTTTTCCCCCTAACGTCTTTTGGGATTGTCTTTTATGCTACCCGTCAGAGCTCTCTCTTGGCCCTTTTTTGCCCTTCTGATCTCCTTTTTAAATTTGCTCCTTAGTTCCCAAAACTCCTCCAGGGATGCACTTGATCCCAGCTGCCTATACCTGTCCCATGCATCCTTCTTGTTTTTGACTAACGTCTCAATTTCCCTCGTCAGCCAAGCTTCCTTACGTTTGCCTGCTTTCCCCTTCACTCTAACGGGGACGTACGCATCCTGAGCTTTCTTCAGTACACTTTTAAAAACATCCCACTTGGCCGATGTTCCTGTCCCCTCTAATAACCTGCTCCAGTTAACTTGAGCGAGACCTTCTCTCATACCCTCAAAGTTGGCCTTACCCCTGTTGAGCATTTTAACACGTGGACCCTCTCCATCCCGATCCATAACTATCTTAAACCTAATCGAACTGTGGTCACTTGTCCCAAAAGGCTCCTCCACACACACTTCATTAAGTTGCTCTTACCAATTTCCAAATATTAGATCCAGCGTTGCCCTCTCACGTGTGGGGGCTTCCACATACTGTTTAAGAAAACTCTCCTGAACACTTTTGAGGAATTGCACCTCATCTAAACCCTTCACGCTATGATTTTCCCAGTCTATATTGGGAAAGTTGAAATCCCCTACTACAACAATCTTATTCGACCTGCAGCTGTCTGCAATCTCCCGGCACATTTGCTTTTCTAATTCCCGTTGACTATTCGGGCGTCTGTAGTACACCCCCAACTAGGTGATCATCCCTTTCTTGTTCCTCAGCTCCACCCATATAGCCTCACTAGACGAACCGTCCGTAATGTCACCTCTGAACACAGCCGTGACATCCTCCTTAACCAACAATGCAACTCCCCCTCCTCTCCTGTGCCTCTGTCCTGCACAAGATCCGTTGATAACTTCACTGGGAAAGTGTCCAGCAACCAAAGAAAGTGTTGATCTAAATAAATGCTGGTTCCACAACGGCAGCCGTTTACTGAAAATCGATTAATCCAATTTGCCTCAGCATCAAATATCCGCAGCATGGCTTCAGCCACCAACAAAGTTCCTGTAAGTTTACTGTCAATCTCGTACACTCATTTCCAGTCCCCACTGATTAACTATTTGCTGATCCGTTTATCCAAAATGAAGCACTTTAAAGGCAAATCAGAAATCAGAATAAGAGGATGTTTCCACTAGTGGGAGAGTCCAGGACCAGAGTACACAGCCTTAGAATAAAAGGACGAACCTTTAGAAAAGAGATGAGGAGGTATTTCCTTAGTAAGAGGGTGGTGAATCTGTGGAATTTGTTGCCATCGACAGCTCTGGAGGCCAAGTCAATGGATATATTTAAGGCGGAGATTGATGGATACTTGATTAGTACGGGTGTCAGGGGTTATTGGAGAAGGCAGAGAATGGGGTTAAGATGGAAAGATAGATCAGCCATGATTGAATGGCGGAGTAGACTTAATGGACCGAATGGCTTATTTTGCTCCTATGACTTATAAACTTATGAACTTATGACAAGGGGGTGGTGGGGGCCTGGAATGTATTGACATGGGTAGTAGTGGAGGCACATACAATAGTGGCGTTTAATGGCTTTTAGATGGGCACATGAAAGAGCAAGGAATGGAGGGATATGGATCATGTACAAGCAGAGGAGATTAGTTTAACTTGGCATCATGTTCTGCACAGACATAGTGGGTTGAAGGGCCTGCTCCTGTGCTGTACTGTTCTATGCTTTATGTTAGAACGATAAGAATTTGTGATAACTGTGTTAAGTCTAACCTTCAGAAGGTGGCACAGTGGCGCAGCAGTAGAGTTGCTGCTTAACAACACCAGAGACCTGGGTTTGTAACCTGTCTGTACAGAATTTGTATGTTCTCCGTGTGCTCCGGTTTCCTCCCAAACTCCAAATACGTACAGGTTTACAGGTTAATTGGCTTTGGTGAAATTGTAAATTGTTCCTAGAATCTAGGATCGTGCTAGTGTACGGGCTGATCGCTGGTCGGCGCGGACTCGGTGGACCGAAGGTCCTGCTTCCATGCTGTATCTCCAAAGTCTAAAGTCTAAAGTCTAAAAGTGGGGTGTGGGTGAGATTGTTGTCTGTAACTCAGGGTAACAGGGGGGGGGGGAAACTGCTACTATGTGCATGTCACGTTCAACAGGAGACAACCTTTCTACACACTGAGCTGTGTTTGTGAATTCAGCAACAGTGAGGTACTTAACCTTCAGGGACCAAGGTTGCCAGTCCTGAATAAACTAAAGCCGTCACACTGTATCCTCCACTATGAATGGTACTTTTAGGACTCAGAGACGGCATTGAATGAGAAATATGCATACTAATGCCTCAGTTGGGTTTGAACTGCCCTCTGTTGATAAGGTAGCATCCAGGCTTACTGAGGCTCCCTGAGAGAAAATGCTTGCTCAAGTGCTTTCTTTATCCCAGGGCTTTCCATCTTTTTCAATCACTCTTTCATAGACCGCTTGTGCATTCAGACTCAACAGCACAGCAATTGAAAGAAGATACATGCGCCAACAATGGGCGGTAGCTCTGCATGGATTCAGTCTTGCAGAACCAGGTGGGTGCATCCTCAATCTCATCCCGATATGCCTTTAGGCAAACATAGGTCCACTGACCTGTTGTTTGATGTCAGGTCCCAGATGTGACCTCTCGCAAGCTGTGTTCTCCTCAAGTACCATTATTGCAAGATAAAAATACTAACTTTAAAAAAAAGTAGGGTGTTCCTGTACGAGACTCAGGGAACAGCTGAAATATTCAGGGAAGCCATTTAGTTGTAGTTTAGTTTAGTTTTATGTAGAGATACAGAGCGAAAACAGGCCCTTCGGCCCACCGAGTCCGCGCCGATCAGCGATCCCCACACACTAACACTATCTTACACACACCAGGGACAATTTACAATTTTACCAAAGTACAAACCTGTACATCTCTGGAATGTGGGAGGAAACCAGAGAACACGGAGGAAACCCGCGCAGGTCACAGGGAGAACGTACAAACTCCATACAGACAGCACCCACAGTCAGGATCGAACCCGGGTCTCTGATGCTGTAAGCAGCAACTCTACCGCTGAGCTACCATGCCGCCCTTAATGTACCTAATCGTAGAAACAAGGAACTGCACATACTCAAAAGGTCACCTGTCCATGTTTTCCAGGGATGCTGCATGGCCTGCTGAGTTACTCCAGCACTTTGTGTCTTATTTTTAATGCAGCTTATCGATTCCCTTCAACTGACCAGATAAAAATAGAAGAGAGGGTAAATATAGGAACTGATAATCCAATGGCAAAGTCAGGAGATCCATCATTTTAGTCTAATTTAAAACCCTGGGAAATGGCTATTGGTGAAGCTGAATAATCAGAATTAATGTTAAATAAAAATGGTGATATCTCATCAGATCATCCTTGATCTTTTTGTTTATTTCCAAAAATAAACGTTACTCAGAATAAAAAAGATATACAAAATAACAACAGTGCAAAAAAATCTTTTCAGACTTTCTCGGCGTCTATTCATTCATTCATTATTGTCATATTCAATAGTTCACAATTATCCTTAAACCAAACACCCTTGGCACTTGTCAACACACTGGGCCATTGCAGAGAGTTTTAGACGTCGCTCAGACCATCACGCAAACCAATGGTTCTTTACTGTCACGTGTGCGCAGCGCTGTGAAATTCTTTTGCACAACCACAAATACACAGTCGCTGTAATTTTGGCGCCATTTAAAGTAACGAAAAGAAAAAACAGAAAACACAAACAGTCCAAAGCACTAAGCCCAGTCCACATGTTGGAATTCCCAGGAGGCCCCCAATCCAGTTAAGATTCCCGATCCAACCTCCCTCCCACTAACTCCATCTACACTTCACCCTGCCTCGGCAAGGCCGCCAGAATAATCAAGGACCGGTCTCACCCCGGTCTCACCTCTTCCCCCCTCTTCTATCAGGCAATAGGGACAGATGTTTGAAAACGTACACCTCCAGTCTAAAGAAGGGTCTTGACCCGAAACGTCACCCATTCCTTCTCTCCAGAGATGCTGCCTGTTTCTATCTCCAGGTTCAGGGACAGTTTCTTTCCAACTGTTCTAAGGAAACTGAATCATCCTCTCGTCAGCTAGAGTGCGGTCCTGACCACGCATCCAGCTTATTGGAGACCTTTGAACTATTTTTAATTGGACTTTATAGGACTTCAATGTTATATTTTTGCACTAAATGTTGCATCCCTTATCCTTTATCTGTGCACAGTGGATGACATGATTGTATTCATGTATAGTTCTTTGACTGGTTAGCACGCAAACAAAAGCTTTTCACTATTCCTCTGTACATGTGACATTAATAAACTAAATTAAACTAAACATTCGTGGCCCCCGAAGGTAGTATTCTTCCCCTTGTTTAAGGAGTGTCTCTGCCAAACACTGCCCCTCAATGTCAATCATCCTTGATCATATTGTACGGTGAAAAAGGCTTGAAATACTCTTTAGGACACAAAGTGCCGGGGTCAGGCAGCATCTTGGAGAACATGAGTAGGTGACGTTTTGGGTCGAGACCCATTTTCAGTCTGATTGTGGAGTGTGGGGGGGGGGGGGGGAGAAGAAAGTCTGAAAGGGCCCATAGAGCCAGGGAGCAGCAGGAAACACAGAGGGGGAGCAGTGAGAGAGGGCCTCACAGACCTCCCATCGCAGAGAGGAGGACAGCTTCCTCAAAGTAGGCGTGCCTTGAGGAGAATTTGCAGTGGGGCAGTCAAAATGTAGAGACAAAGAACTGCAGATGCTGGTTGATACACAAAAGTGCACAAGGTGTTGGAGTAACTCAGCAGGACAAGCAGCATCTCTGGAGAACATGGATAGGTGACATTTTGGGTTGGAAACCTTCTTCGGACTGATTGTGAGGGGAGAAGAAAGCTGGAACTCTTGAAATACCCATAATTTCTTTCTCTGTACCTGTTTATATTTATATACAACCTTTCACACCCTCAGGATAAATCTGATGAGTCAATTAATTATTATGGAATAAAATCCCTGTTGATTGTGCACCTACACAGCCTGAGGAGACAATGTGTTCACAGTTGGCTCCCATCAATAGAAAAGGGATAAGTAACAACTCAATATGTGTATTTGGTAACATCAGTTGACATCAGTCTTGGAAAGATAATCAGGGTATTGCAGTTCCTATTGACTTTTCCGGAGTGCAGTGGTAGAGCTACTGCCTCATAGCACCAGAGACCCTGGTTCGATCCTGACCTTGGGTGCTTTCTTTGTGGACTTTGTACGTTCTCCCAGTGACCACGTGGGTTTCTTTCAGGTGCTCCGGTTTCCTCCCACATCCCAAACTTGCATGGCTTTGTAAGTTAATGGGCCTCTGTAAATTGCCCCTAGTGTGTAGGGAGCGGATGCGAAAGAGGGATAACAGAGAACTAGTGTGAAGGGTGATCGATAGTTGGCGTGGACTCAGTGTAACGAGGAAGTTAGGCAACAAATTAAGAAGGGCAGTTCATGTGCCAAGCACTTGTAGCTGAAGAAAGAGCCAGCGATTATGGAATGAAATGTTCTTCATGGTGTACAACATACACAATCTGTCTGAAAGTGGCTCAGATGAATCTATAGTCTTTCCAATGACATGTTAAGTTCTTAATCTATAGTCAAAGTTTTTTTCAAGATGTCTTTAGATTGTTTAGGAAGAGTTTCAATTAATGAATTGCAACACAAAGTTTGACCCTGATAATTGGTCAAACAGATAATATTAGTTTAGTTTATTGTCATGTATACCAAGGAACTAATGAACTTTATTGTCACATGTACTGAGGTACAGTGAAAAACTTTTTGTTGCATCTATCCAGTCAGCGGAAAGACTATACATGATTTCAATCAAACAGTCCATAGTGTACCGATACAGAAATAATATTTAGTGCAAGATAAAGTCCAGTAAAATCCGATTAAGATAGTCTGAGGATCTCCAATGAGGTAGAAGTAGGTCAGGACCGCTCTCTAGTTGGTGATAGGAGAGTTCAGTTGCATGATAACAGCTGGGAAGAAACTGTCCCTGAATCTGGAGGTGTGCGTTTTCACACTTCTGCCCCTCTTGCCTGCTGGGAGAGAGTGAGAGTCATCCTTGTTTATGCTGGTGGCCTTGCCGAGGCAGTGGGACGTGCAGATGGAGTCAATGGAAGGGAAGTTGGTTCGTGTCTTAAAGGAAACATCTTAAAGGAAGATCTTGAAGCATCTTAAAGGAACAAAGGAAGAAGAGATGGAAGCAAACAGATTCACCAAAGCAGTTGGTGGAGTGATGGAAAAAGGCCGAGATCTGAACTGACTTATTCAGATAGGGCTAGAGATATTGCAGAGATAATATAGGGCTGTTCAGTAATAGCGTGGGAGTAGTATATTGTCATGTGTACCTCGATACAGTGAAATGCTTTGTTTTGCATACAATAGAGTAAAGATTGTGACTATATACATGTCCAATTCTAGATAAGTTAAAGAGTGCAACGATTGACAAGATTTCACTGAGACAGCACACAGTCACCATGTTTACAGTGCCATCTTCACCTTTAAAGTATCAGGTTTCTAAAAATATCGAGTCTTATTTTGGCCTTAAACACCTGTGGTGCTGGAGGCAGCACTGGGTCGGCCTGGATTGGTGCTGCTTTCTTGTGATGAGATGAGATTTCGAGGTGGCACGTTGGCAAAGCGGTAGAGCAGCTGTCTTACAGCACCAGAGACCCGGGTTCGATCCTGACTATGGGTGCTGTGTTGTACAGAGTTGATACGTTCCCCTATGACCGCGTGGGTTTTCTCCGGGTGCTCCAGTTTTCTCGCACACTCCAAAGACATACAGGTTTGTAGGATGTAGGAAGGAACTGCAGATGCTGGTTTAAACTGAAGATAGACACAAAATGCTGGAGTAACTCAGCAGAACAGGCAGCATCTCTGGACAGACGGAATGGGTGACTTTTCGGGCCTCGAGGGTCTCGAGTCAAAATATCACCCATTCCTTCTATGTTTAAGAAGAAACTGCTGATGCTGGAAAATCGAACGTAGACAAAAATGCTGGAGAAACTCAGCGGGTGAGGCAGCATCGATGGAGCGAAAGAAATAGGCAACGTTTCAGGTCTGAAGAAGGGTTTCGACCCGAAACGTTGCCTATTTCCTTCGCTCCTTAGATGCTGCCTCACCCGCTGAGTTTCTCCAGCATTTTTGTCTTCCCATTCCTTCTATCCAGGTTTGTAGGTTAATTGGCTCTGGTAAAAAATCTAAATTGTCCCTAGTATGTGTAGGATAGTGCTAGTGTACAAGGAACGCTAGTTTTGTTGGGCGGAAGGGCCTGTTTCCGCGCAGTAACTCTATAGACTAAGGTCTAAAGGTGGCTATGCATTCTGCACAATACTCCTTTTCCTGACAAAGCCTTTTGACTTCAGGCTCTTGGAATTGAAACATGTTGGTGTTGCTGACAGAAAATGCTGGGAGTTGTTGTGCAAACCCAATAGGCTTTAGGTTGTGAAAACAGTCTTCGAAAGGTTAATTTCCATTAGTTCAAAGGCCTTACCCAGATCCTCAAAACAAGGATCCATGCAAAAATAAGGATGAGCATTTTAGAATTGAGGATCTTTAAAGGATGAAAGAGAAACCATTATCAAAATGACTGTAAATTACAATAAGTGTGTAGGAAGGACCTGCAGATGCTGGTTTACACCGAAGATAGACGCAATATGCTGGAGTAACTCAGCGGGTCAGGCAGCATCTCTGGGGAAGAGGAATAGGTGACGTATCGGGTCGAGGCCCTTCTTTCGACTGAGAATCAGTGGAGAGGGAAACTAGAGGTATGAAAAGGTACAAGAACAAATGAATGAAAGGTATGACAAAGAGAACAAATCAAAGCCAGCACCGAAGATCAAGGAAAGACAGAGCCCACAATAATCCATTGTTGGCTGAGGAAAAGATAACGAGGGGATACGAACAGTGAAACTAAGCAGGATGACAGTGAAACTAGCAGATAGACATATAAAGCTGGAGTAACTCAGCGGGTCACGCAGCATCTCTGGAGAAAAGGAATAGGTGACCTTTCAGGTCAAGACCTTCTTCAGACTATTAGGATGACTAGGGTGGGGAGGGATGGAGAGAGAGAAAATGCAAGGGTTATTTGAAATCATACCGCAGGGTTGTAGGCTGCCCAAGTGAAATATATGGTGCTGTTCCTCAATTTTATGTTTGGCCTCATTCTGACAGTGGAGGAGACCCATGCCAGAAAAGTCAGTATGGGAATGGGAATGGGAAAGGGAGCTAAAATGTGTGGCAACCGGGAGATCACGTGGGCCAAGGTGGACTGAGCGAAGATGTTCAGCAATTACAATGGGTGGCCGACTACGGGTGCTGTCTGAACGGAGTTTGTACGTTCTCCCCATGACCTGCGTGGGTTTACATCGAGATCTTCGGTTTCCTCCCACACTCCAAAGACGTACAGGTTTGTAGGTTAATTGGCTTGGTATATGTGTAAAAATTGTCCCTAGTGTGTGTAGGAATGTGTTACTGTGTGGGGATCGTTGCTCGGCACAGAATTGGTGGGCCGAAGGGCCTGTTTCCGCACTGTATCTCTGAACTATACTAAACTAAACTACAACGTTACAGATTACAACAGGCTGGGCAATAAGCACCGGTCCTGCTAGTCATGTTCATAACCTACGATTGAGTAAGAAGAATGTTTACTATTCATACCTATTGGGGGTTCATTAACTGTAGAAAATGTCTTAACATATTGATTTGGATTCTTTTGCTCACTTTCCATATAGATTCAAATGCTCCTGAAGTTCAAATTTACCTAACCAGCTTGTAAACAAATTCCAAACTAAAGCCATATCCATAAAAATCATAAACGTGGAGGATTTTGAGTTAGTGTTGAAAGTAAAATTTTATTCTACATTAAACATACATATCTCATACAAAAATCATTTGATCCGTGATAAAGTGGGCTATGAGTCCTCAATAAAACAGATAGTTTTGTTAGACACAAAAAGCTGGAGTAACTCAGCGGGACAGGCAGCATCTCTGGAGAGAAGGAATAGGTGATGTTTTGGGTCGAGACCCTTCTTCAGACACAAGGCAGGAATTCTCTTCAGACTGAAGAAGGGTCTCGACCCAAAGCGTCACCCATTCCTTCCTCCAGAGATGCTGCCTATCCCGCTGAGTTATTCCAGCATTTTGTGTCTATCTTTGGTTTAAACCAGCATCTGGAGTTCCTTCCGACAGAGATAGTTTTGTTTCAGCAAAGGCTAAGACACTTTGACTATAGATTACTGGAATTACAGGACACCATGAGCAGGGAGGGACATTTTAACTACTAACTCCACAGTAATCCTCCAGATGAGAATATTGTTTACAATGGGTCTGTGGAGAATGAAACTCCTCAATCTCCAAATAAATTGCTGGGTGCATCTGACTGTTTACATTATGCAATTGCTATGTAATCACCAATCCATTGGTAATTGTCTTTGCAGACTGATGTCATGGTCACAAGGCAGGAATTCATTCTTGCTTCTAATGCTTAATGTAATAATTCTAATCACTAAATTGTGGAATTTCCTCCAGCTTTGATGGAAGGCCATCTTCTTTAACCCATGAGCTTTCTAGTTTTTCAAGTCTTTGATCCTTCGATGTTACATTGGATAATGGCACATGGAATTTCATGGCCTATGGACGACCTTCTGGCCAAATGCTGGGTAATGGAATAAGTGAGGGAAGGGCAGCACGGTGGTGTAGTGGTAGAGTTGCTTCCTCACAGCACCAGAGTGGGTTCGATCCTGTATATGGGTGCTGTCTGTATGGGGTTTGTACATTGTCCGTGTGGCTGCGTGGGATTTCTCCGGGTGCTCTGGTTTCCTCCCACACTCCAAAGCCGTGCACGTTTGTAGGTTAATTGGCTTCGGTAAATTATAAATTGTCCCCGGTGTGGGGGATAATGCTAGTGTACGGGTGACCGCTGGTTAGCGCGGACCCAGTGGGTCGATGGACCTGTTTCCACGCTGTATCTCTAAAGGACCTTTGCATCCCCTCTCTCTTTGTCCCTCACTTACCCAAGTCGCCATACTAGTTTTACCATTGTGAGCTCCACATTTTCTTGATTATCGTTGGTTTATGCATATCTTCCATTCATTTGTCCTAAGTGCCGTCCATATTTCTCATTCCCCTTTGCCCTGACACTCAGTCTGTAGAAGGGTCTTGACCTGAAACATCGCCTATTCCTTTTCTCCAGAGATGCTGCCTGACCCACTGAGTTACTCTACCTTTTTGTGTCTGTCTTTGGTTTAACCTATTCACTGTCAAGTTTTATTTCACTATTGGCCATGACCCAAGTATACTCAGGGGTTGCACTGAACAGGTTAAACCAGCATCTGCAGTTCCTCCACTCAAGCTTAAATGTGTGAGGTATTCTTCTGAGGCTAGTCCCCAGCACAAAGTTCCCATCACAATGGTCGGCATGAACTCGATGGGCCGAATGGCCAGTTTCCACACTGTATCTCTAAGCTAAACTAAACTAAGCTAAATATGATATATTAATGCAATAGGACTTCCAGGTTAGGTGGCAGGATTGGGGTAGAATATTATTGCCACTCTTTGCTTTAGTATGTGGTGACCCATTTAGCTGACAATATATACATATTTTTACGGTCTTTTTCAAATTTGTCCTTTGCTGATGTTCGCTGTGGTGGTATCCTGCTGGGGTAGCCACAGAGAAGGGAATGGGCAGAAGAAGCCATACGCTGACTTCAATTGGAATCTTAGGTGGGCTAAAGTTAAAAGTAATGAGTCCCAACATAACTGAACCTTACCACAAGATTCTTCCCAAGACCTTTGTTTATTGTGCATTACCAGAGTCCAGTCCCTGGAAATTTATCTTCAAATATCAACAGCAAGTTCATAGGTTAATTGCCCCTCGTGTGTAGTGGGTGGATGCGAAAGTGGGATAACATAGAACTAGTGTGAATGGGTGATCACTGGTCAGCGTCGACTCGGTGGGCCGAAGGGCCTGTTTCCATGCTACGTCTTTCAACCGTTCAATCAATCAATCACTAAATGCACAAACCAGTGTGGCTGCATGTGGCACTCTATTTATGTAGGCCTTGGTTAAAGTCAATGTCACCAAACTTCTGAAATGGAATCTAATGCGGTTAGCACCATTTAGGACTGATGACCAAGATCAATTTTCTTTTTAGTTTAATTTAGTTTATTGCCACGTATACCAAGGTACAGTGAAAAGCTTTTGTTATGTGCTGTACAGTCAACGGAAAGACTACACATGATTACAATCGAGCCATCCATGATAAAGGGAACATCGTTTAGTGTAAGATAATGTCCAGTAAAGTCCGATTAAAGATAGTCCCCTTGAGCTACATTAAGGTACATGTTTTACTTAGAATCTGAAGTAGATTCTCCTTGGTGTAAATTAATGTTTTATTTATAACAATTTGCATTTAATTTCGATCTCAGTCTGACCTGCAATAAACACTGGCAGTGCTGCTTAGAGCTTATGAAGTGGCTGAGTTCATTCCACTGTTCATGGTCAGGAGATGAATAACCGACCGCTCAGAAGCTGTTTGCAGTCATCACAGTTAACTGTTAGTCTCAACACAATGCGAAGGACTGTCGAGATGAAAGGTTTTAGTGGTGGGGTGCCAGGGGTGGTAGTGGTGGAAGATACGATGGTGGCATTTAAGAAGCTTTTGGGTAGGCACATGGATATGCATCGAATGAGGGATATGGATCATGTACAAGCAGAGATTAGTTTATCTTGGCATCATGTTCGGCACAGACATTGTGGGCCGAAGGGCCTGTTCCTGTCCCTGTTCTATATTCTGTGTTAGAAGGATAAGAAGGGTAAGAATTAGTGACAACTGTGTTAAGACTATCCGGCAGAAGTGGGGGTAGGGGTGAGAATGTTGGCTGTAACTGAGGGTAGGAGGAGAAGACCCCCACTGTGTGCTTGTCACCATCAACAGGAGACAACCTTTCAACTTGGCATCATGTTTGGCACAGACATTGTGGGGTGAAGGGCCTGTTCCTGTGCGGTATTGTTTTATGTTTAGTTTACTTTTGTTTATAGATATAGCATGGAAACAGGCCATTAGGCCCAACGAGTCTGCACTGATCACATTCACCCGTACACTAATACAAAGGTATATGGGTAAGACAGGTTTAGATGGGTTTGGGCCAAACACTGGCAGGTGGGATTAGTGTAGATGGGACATATAGGTCAGTGTGGGCAAGTTGGGCGGAAGGGCCTGTTTCCACACTGTATGACTCTATGACTACTTCTATCTTACGCATTAGGAACAATTTACAGAAGCCAATTAACCTACAAACCCACACATCTTTGCAATGTGGGAGGAAACCGGAGCACCCGGAGAAAACCCACGATGTCACAGGGAGAATATACAAACTCCGTACAGTCAAGTCCCTTAGTTAGGATCAAACCCAGGTCTCTTGCGCAGTAATGCAGCAACTCTACCGCAGCACCACTGTGCCTCCTCTGTGCCGAGCGTGTTCTATGTTCAACTCTTAAAACTGTTTTCTGAAATTGCTCTCGAACTGTATGAATGGGTTGATGCTGGATGGTGGGTGGCAAAAGTTTAGCTTGGTCCATTAACCTGTACCATGGAGAGGAGGCCACTCTGTAAATCCTGGCTGACAGAATCTTATCAGACTAACCCAACAGCTCCCACTATTTCCCCAAATCCGTCCATCTTATTCCATCATTCACCTGACATGGAACGAAATGATGGAATTAGGAAGGATTGTGGATTTTACTATTTAAACATGACATCTGCTTCCCACTGGCTGTGAAAATCAGTTGGCGTAACTGGCAAAGAGAGAAAAATAAAAATGTACCCATCACCTCCTCCGCTTCTCGCACCCTTCCTCAGCTGGAATGCTTCCTCACACTGACGATGAGTCATTCAGGCAGCCCAGCTGAGTGAATATGGATCGAATAAACCATTAAAACAAAATTATTTTTGTGAAAAGGCAATCACACCCTTTGGGTTGAATGATTGTGCAAGTTTACGAGAATGAATGGGTTAACATATGATGAGCGTTTGACAGCACTGGACCTGTCCTCGCTGGAGTTCAGAAGGATGAAGGGAGACCTTATTCAAACTTACCAAATAGTGAAAGGCCTGGATAGAGTGGATGTGGAGAGGATGTTTCCACTAGTGGGAGAGTCTAGGTCCAGAGGGCATAGCTTCTGAATAAAAGAACGTACCTTTAGAAAGGAGATGAGGAGGAATTTCTTTAGCCAGAGGGTGGTGAATCTGTGTAATTCATTGCCACAGACGGCTGTTGGGGATGTCAATGGATATTTTTAAGGCGGAGATTAACAGATTCTTGATCAGAGGGTGTTGGGGTAATGGGGAGAAGGCAGGAGAACGGGGTTGAGAGGGAAAAATAGATCAGCCATGATTGAATAGCGGAGCAGATTTGATGGGCCAAATGACCTAATTCTGCTCCTATTACTTATGAACTTATGATCCTGTCTTCAATGAAAAAAAAATGTTGCCCAGTGAAGAGGATTCTGTGGAGTGTCAAATAAAATTTTGCAGACATAAAGTGTTGGAGTAAACCAGCTGGTCAGGCAACATCTCTGGAGAACATGGATAGAAATCAGTAAAGGTAATTTTTGTTGGCATGGATGAGTCGGGCCGAAGGGCCTGATTTCATGATGCATGACTATGACTCTGAGTGGTAATACCAAGTAAGTAGTACAAATGGAGGGAGAAGCAGAGTTTGTAGTTCATAGAATCATGGGACAGTACAGTACAGAAACAGGCCCTTCGGCCCACAATGTCTGTGCCGAACATGATGTCAAGACCAACTATTATCTGCCTGCACATAATCCATATCCCTCCATCCCATGCATAAACATATGCCTATCCAAAAATATTTTAAATGCCACTATCGTATCCGCCTCCACCACCAGCCCTGGCAGCGCATTCCAGGCACCCACCACCCTCTGTGTAAAAAACCTGCCCCCCCCCTCCCCCCCCCACCCCCCCCCCCCCCCCCCCACATCTCAATTAACGTTTAGGAGAGTGATCTTTCAGCACAATTGCAGAGAGTTAGAGATGAAAACAGGTTTTAATGTGCAGAGGAAGAGGCGAGAGAGCGAGGAAGAAAAGAAAACGACTGATATGATGGATGGGAGGCGAGAGTAAATAAACAAAGTGATGATGCGGTGAATAATAGACTACAATCAATAGTTACTTTACTGTCACCTGTACCTACAGACAGTGAAATGCTTTGTTTTGCATACAATCCAGTAAAATCATACTGTACATAAACACAATCATAGATAAGTAAATGTGCAACAATTGTAGTGTTAAAAAATAATAGATTTCTTCTGCAGCAGTATAGAAAGAAACAGTGCCTTCTTCTAGCTTTCAAGTATCAAGTTCTTAAAAATATCTTGTCTTATCTTGGCCTTAAAAGCCGCTTGCACTGGCAATAGAAAACAGGATTAAAATATATGAACTGGAGAAATATTAGAGACACACAAGGAACTGCAGATGCTGGCTTCCAAAAAAAGGAGACAAATTGCTGGAGTAACTCAGCGGGTCAGGCAGCATCTCTGGTAGCGTCTGAATCCAAACGTTACCTATCCATGTTGTTTGGAGATGCTGCCTGACCGGCTGAGTTACTCCAGCGCTGTGTGTCTTCTTTTGTAAGCCAGCATAAGCGGTCCCTTGTTTCTAAAATTTCCAGACCTTGGTCCTGCACCATATTTGGCAATTATTGGAGATGTGTAGGGGAGCGGTGTTGTGTGTTGGTGTGTTGTGTGGAAGAAAAGAACAAAAAGTAAGGTCTGTGCTGTGTGAAAAGTAGGAGAGGCTTCGTAACAATGGAGAAGCCTGTTACACCTCTCCCTCCCTCTCCAGGGCAGCACGTGTTGCAGAGGTAGAGCAGCTACGTTACAGTACCAGTTACAGCACCAAGTTCGATCCTGACTATGGGTGCTGTCTGTATGGAGTTTGTACGTTACTGCTGTAACCGTGCGGGTTTTCTCTGGGTGCTCCAGTTTCCTCCCACGCTCCAAAGACAGGCAGGTTTGTAGGTTAATTAGCCTCTGTAAATTGTCCCTAGTGTGTAGGATAGTGCAGACTTGGTGAGCTGAAGGGACTGTTTCCACAGTGCATTTCTAAAACTAAACACTAGCCAATATGTTACAGATTGAAGAAGTGTCCCGACCAGAAACATCACCTATGCATGTTCTCCAGAGATGCTGCCTGACCCGCTGAGTTGCTCCATCACTTTGTGTACTTTTTTGTAAACCAGCATCTACATTTCCTTGTGTCTCTGGTACAATAGCAATTCAGTTCATTGCTCTCTATGGATGGGTTCCAGATAGATGCTGAATTTGCCTTTATAATGTAATTACACTTTGAAACTAATTGATTGTGTGATAATGTTCAGGGATCTGGGAGAAGCAAAAGTAACAGGTGAAACAAGATAATAAGATTATCTACCTTAAAAAAAAATCATTATATTTACACTTCTGAACAGAAATTATAATCAGTGCACCACTCCTTCAACCTCTTATCACAACAGTGATCTCACTGCCTTTCCCAACTACTGTCGATAGTGTGTTACGGTTTCACAAGATTACACCTACCCTTGGTTTCTTCAGCAGCACATGCCTTTCTGCTTGTGTCTTCAGCATACATTCATTATTTACATTTGATTATTCACTCTATGACTTGCTTTCAAAATATGCAATCCCAATCTAAATAATGGCCTGTTCTCGCCATGTTTCCATTAGTTACACTTTCAAGTTTGTCCTCTATTAAAGTGTTTTATTGATGTACTGTCTGATTCACCTCTTCCCCATTTGACAACATTGGACTTTGTCTATGGGACCAGTGAGCCACAATGTTGAGAAATTAGTGGTGACATAGTGGTTACTGCCTCACAGCACCAGAAACCAGGGTTTGATCCTGACATGTACAGATTTTGTACATTTTCCCTGTGACCCCGTGGGTTTTCTCCGGGTGCTCCGGTTTCCGCTCACACTCCCAGGGCCGGCCTTAAGTCGATTGGACCGATTGCTCCCAATTGGGCCCTGCGCCTAAGGAGGGCCCCACACTAATGTTCCGTATTTCGTACGGAAATACAAATTCGCTTTGTTAAATAAAGATTTTTTTTTAAACATTCGCCATCCAGATTTTTTTTTAAACGAACATGGATAACAACCGCTGCACGGCCATCAGACACAAATGATTTGTTAACTACTACTGTTAGCACTTGTTAACAGCCAGTAGTTAACAAGTAGTTATACAATGTGTCATCAATGCATCGATCCACATTCCTCAGTAAATGTAATTGTGTTTTGAACAAGTATAAATGACGCCGCGTTCCTTTGAATAAAATTCATGCGCCGTCATTAATCCTTGTTCAAAACACAATTACATTTACTGAGGAATGTAGATCGATGCATTGATGACACATTGAGAATTTCTTAAAACTCACCATCATGATTGAGGGCAAGTAGGGGCTTCTTCTTGGTGTGCAGGTTAGTCATTCACCTACCGACCCACGTTGTGTCTCTCTGTCTTTCACTCTCTCCCTCCCTCTCTCTCTCTCTCTCGCGCTCTCTCTCTCCCGCTCCCCATCTCGTCTCTCTCTAGCTCTCTTACTCCCTCTCTCTCACCCTGTCGCCTGGGCATTCCCGGAATCATTGACGTTTTGCGGTAGACAAAAATGCTGGAGAAACTCAGCGGGTGAGACAGCCGCCTTGCCCGCTGAGTTCCTCCAGCACTCTGTGTTTTTTGTTTGGCTCTGAAGTTGAAGGTGGCTCAGCGGGACAGGCATGGGGAGAGGGTTGCGTTTCTGGTTGAGACCCTTCTTCAGACAATCACAAGTACTCTCACCGACGAGAGTTCAATCAAATTTCTCCCAGGGGGCTTATAGCGTCTACCCCCCCCCCCCTTCCTTCCCAACCTCAGCCTCACGGACCTTAGCGTACCCCTAGTTCCTAAAACCCATTTCCCTCACTGTTCATGTTGCACTTATAATGCAGAGACCGGGCTTGAAGTGATTCTGTGAAATAAAAAAGATAAAGAGCTGGTTTCAGTCCAACAGCAGCCTGAAGCACTTCAGCCTCTTAGCCCTGTGACCAGCTGTTTCAAGTTTTGTACTGCTGTTGGACTGAAACCAGCTCTTTATCTTTTTGTTTCACCCCCACATTCATCCCCCACCTTCCTCCCACAGTGCCTGCTGCTTTGGTGATTTATTTATTTGTTTATTATTATTTTTTAATTAATAGTTTTATTAGAAGCAATGTACAGTAGTATAAACCATGGCATATAACATAATACATTTCGTGTACAACTTCTTGTTTTAAATTTAACAATAGAGAAATATCAGAAGCAAGAAAAAGAGAGAAAAGAGAAGATTAAGGAAAGTAGTGATATGTAAACCCCTGGAGTAGCACTCCAGGAGTTAGCAATTGATAGTTTGTGGAAGGATAGAGAGAAAGAACCCATAAAGATGTAAAAAAAGAGGAAAAAAGAAAGGAAAAACAAAAAAACAAAAACAAAAATTTTTAAAGAAAAAAACAGAACAGAACAGAAAAGAAAAGGGATATACCTACTTCATATCTTTCCACCCCCCTCACCCAGTTCTGAAACGGTTAATTTCCAGAGTTATGTTGCACCATATTATACTTGTAATAAATTGATGAAAGGAGACCATATCTTTAAGAATTGCTCTGATTTTCCTGCGAGAACGAATCTCATATCTTCGAGATGTAACGTTTCAGACATGCTTGTGATTCACATTTTAAGCGTTGGGGTGGGTGCATTTTTCCAAAATTTGATTATGTTTTTTTGCCGTTATCAAGCCATAGTTAAGGAAACAATTTGGAAATGAAGTTAGCTCAGAGCAGGCTTCCATTGGACCGAAAATAATCAATTCTGTGTTGGGGTCCAATTTTATTTTAAATAGTTTTGTGAAGATTTCAAAGATTTCTTTCCAAAATTTATGGAGTTTTATGCAGGAGATGAAGGAGTGTGCTATAGTTGCATCTTGAGATAAACATTTATCACAGATGGGGGAAACATTTGGAAAAAATTTATTCAGTTTGGTTTTTGAGTCTGGTTTATATTCAGACTCGAAAATATTGGATTAGGATATGTCTTACATTAATCGAGCATTTATGTACATATAGCAGATATTTATCCCAGCTGTCTTTAGAACATTTTATAGATAGTTCTTGTTCCCACTCTCTTCTAATTGCATTTGATGATGGTATTTCTATATTTAGAATGATATTATACAAGTATGATATTAAGTTATTTAATTCCGCCTTCCTGTTCATGCCTTCATCTAATAGATCTGACGTCAGAGTTTGGTATTCTTGTGTATGTTTTTTCAAGTAATCTCAAATTTGAAGGTATCTAAAATATTGATTATTTTCAAATTGTATATGAGTTGTAATTTTTGGAATAATGAAAGGTTTCCCATTTCATACATATCTCCAAACGTTTTAGTTCCTATTCTTTCCCAGTGAGTAAATGTTTTGTCGATAATAGATGGTTTAAACGACGGATTATTAGCTATAGGAGAGAGAAGCGATAGGTTTCTTAATTTAAGAGTACATTTTATTTGTCTCCAAATTCGTATTGTGCTATGGATACAAGATTTTTCTTGTACATTGTATTATTCAATTTTATTGGGGAGAGAAGGATCGCTCCTACGTTAAAAGGAGAACAATCCCCTCTCTCCATTACTATCCAGTCTACCTGTTGGGCTGAATTGTCCAACAAGTAAATTACATTTTTGATATTCACTGCCCAGTAATAGTACAAAAAATTGGGGAGTGTCAGTCCACCGAATTCTTTGGGTTTACATAAGTGTCGTCTTTGGATTCTATGGGATTTATAGTCCCAAATAAAATTTGTGATGTGGGAATCGAGTTTTTTGAAAAAAAAATTATGTAGGTATATTGGTATTGATTGAAATAAGTACAAAATTTGTGGGAGAAATATCATTTTTATGGCATTTATTCTGCCTATTAAGGACATTGGAAGTGTTTTCCTAAATTGAGTCAAGGCATGTTATTTGGTAAGTAAGGGCAAATAGTTTGCATTAAATAAAGAGTTGTATTTTCTGGTACTTTGGATACCCAGATATTTAAATTTTTCTGTAGCAATTCTAAAGGGGAATTTTAAAAGGTGTGTTGGCTCTTGAGGTTTTATCGTCATGATTTCGCTTTTGTTCCAGTTTATTCTATATCCTGAGAAGGAACCGAATTCCTCTATTAAATTTAATATGTTTGGTATGCTAATTTGCGATTTTGTAATGTATAATAGTACGTCATCTGCATATAGTGATATTTTATTATTAGAGTGTTTAGTATTATAACCGTGGATATTCGGATGCATTCTTATACTTTCTGCTAAGGGCTCTATCGCAAGAGCAAATAGCAGGGGTGATAATGCACAACCCTGTCTATTGCCCCTGGATAGTTGAAATCTCGGAGACAGTATGTTATTGGTCAATATTCTAGCAGTAGGCTTGTCATATAATCATTTTACCCATGAGATAAAATTCTCTCCCATTTGAAATTTTTGCAATACTTTGAAGAGGTATTCCCATTCTACTTGGTCGAATGCTTTTTTTGCATCCAATGAAATAATTGATAAATCTTCCTCTTCAATTTTATGTGAATGCCTTATGTTGAAAAGACGTCTCAGATTATTGAATTAGTGTCTCTTGGGTATAAACCCCGTTTGATCCGCATTTATTAATTTACTAACGTATTTGCTTAATCTTCTTGCTAGAGTTTTCGCTAGTATTTTCTGATCTGTATTTAACAGTGCCATAGCTCTGTATGAACCAGGGTCTTCTACATCTTTATCTTTTTTAGGTATAAGTGTGATAGTTGATTCCGCTAATGTTTCTGGTAGTGTCTGTTCTTTAAAAGCGTATGTGTAAAGTTTGTGTAAACGTGGTGAGATTAACTCGTAAAATCTTTTATAGAATTCATTACTGAATCCATCCTGGCGTTTTACCATTCTTCAATGAATTTATTGTCTCTTCTATTTCTTTAATTGAAACCTGAGCTCCTAATTCCTCTTGTTCCAACAGGTTGAGTTTTGGGAGGTTGCAGTTATCCAAAAAATTTATGACTTTAATGCTATCTGTTGATGTTTTGGATGTATATACATTTTGATAAAATTGAGCAAATCTTTTATTAATATCTTTAGGTAACGTTAACAATTCACCTTTATCTGATTTAATTTTTGGAATAGTATGATCCCTTTCCAATTTTTTCAGTTGACGTGCCAAAAGTTTATGTGGTTTATCACCGAATTCGAAATTTTCCTGTTTTGTGATTTGAAATAGTCTGATAACTCTTGCAGATAAGATTTTGTTTAGTTTAAATTTCAGTATTGTTATCTTATTGTGTTTGTCTATGGTTGGCTCTTTCGCATTGTCTAAATCCAATTGTCTAATTTGTTCTTCTAGTTGCAATTGTTCGGTCTTATTCTTTTTATTTTGAAAAGCTTGGGATGAAATTATAGATCCTCTGATAAATGCCTTAAACGATTCCCATAATAAAGAGGGTGATATGACTGGGGTGTCATTAGTCTAAAAAAAAAGTTCCATCTGTTGTTTTAGATATGTACAACCCTGCGGGTTGTTTAAAATTTGGGGATTGAACCTCTGATTTATTTTCAAGTGGTCAGTGGTCTGCCTTCTTAAAAACTGGTATCGTTGCCAAAAGTGACTTGCTTCGTGAAAATGGGCATTTGTAAAATTAAACCCCAGTGTCCTCTGAGCTACGTGTTACTGTATTGTTCAATATTCTTGCTAATTGTCGTATTAGCATTTCAATGCTGCGTGTGCTTCAGCATGGGCCATCCATTAGTTAGATCGCAGTGGAACATAGTATTAAATCGCAAGCGACTGCAGATGCTGCAGATCTTGAGCAAAAAAAACCTAACTACTGGAGGAATATTGAGTCATACCATTTAGTGAAGCCACCTAACAAAGGGTTGCTCTTTGGAGGCGAATAGTCACTTCCTGTCTAACTGCCGACTCTTTTTAACTTGGCGCAGAGTGCAATGGTTACCCGTTTTCTATTGCACAAATGCATGAGTGAAGAGTCGAGTGAAGAATGTATAATTGTCATGTGCATCCACAACAGAACAATGAAATTCTTATTTGCAGCAGCATAACAGGCATGTAAACACAATACTCATAGATTGTATGAGAACTTATGAGAAACGACTAAATTCAATAGCTTAACCCTAATACTAGTGCAAAAAAGCTCAGGGTGCCCCATCAAATCTTATCAATCGCTTGCTAATCACATGACTGCGTCCAACTGCTGTCTGGTTCGTTGATCGTATTGCTAGATATGAACTGTTTTGGGAGAGAAAAATGCTCACGGCAGACCAAATGTGTTAAACAGAAATTGGTCAGATACTGAGCTTTACACAGTGAGAAATCATGTGAAATAATCACTGAATTTTATTTTAAATGAATGTACCTGCATGTTATACTGTTTAGTTTGGAGATACAGCCAGATAGTCCACTGAGTTCGCACCGACCAGCGATTTTTGTTTTCCTATTTGTCAATTTTTTTGTGCCTGATTATTTGGCGGCCAATCAATCGCTGTCTCTATGGGGGTTGCGTCCAATCACCAGCCAGCTTGCCTTAAAATTCCCGTCCAATCAACAAATAGGTCTCCTCCCATCCAATCAGCCGTTGTCTCCAAGGGCATTGTGTTCAATCACATGCAGTTTAATGGTAATTTTACTTCGGAGTCACGTGAGTGACTACATGAAGAACCCACCAGCCCGCATGCGCGTCATTACGTCTAACGCATGGTGCATGACTGGCTGGCAGGCGCATCACTCCTCCAGCGGTAAGTTTCAAACCTGAAGGTAAGTTTCGAACTTATATTTCAGGTTGTGCTTTTTCTTGCAGGAAGCTCTTTTATAGAGTTCCTGCTGAATGACGTTCGGCTCGGGGAAACCCGGCTGCGGAGACCGCGGGAAATCCCGGCTCTGCGTGGGGAATCCCTGCTCAGGGAAACCCAGCTGCGGAGACCACGGGAAATCCCGGCTCCGCGGGAGGAAATCCGGCTTGCGGATACCAGGCTGCGGAGACCATGGGAAATCCCGGCTCCGTGGGGAGACCCGGCTCGGCAGGCCGGATGACTCAGACAAGTTCGGCCGTGAGGGTTCGCCTCCTGCAGTGGGGAGCATCCTGAGATAATATACTCCAAGGAACGGAGTCACATCAGCGCGGGTCTCGGGGCCCGCGGCAGCGCCTGGTGCAGGTCTGCATTATATCTCCCTCTCTGAGGAGGGGGGCGTAGGGAAGAGGAAAGGAGGGTTCCCCCCCATGGGTACGTCCTCAGACGTTTACCCAGGTGGAGCATGGATGCGACCGCAGGGCGTTCATCCCACTGAGGAGATGCTCCATCCTGATATGGTCCGTGGGCGGGGCCATATCAGCACAGGTCTTGCTGGGGACCTGCAGCAGCGCCTGTGCAGGGCTGCATTATATCTCCCTCTCTGAGGAGGAGAGCGTAGGAAGTCAGTGTGTGACTGACTCCAAACTCGGAAGTATGCCCATGAAACATACTGGAGTGCATGCGTGAGGTTCAAGAATTCTGTCATGGCATCAAGGGTTGCGATATCCACGCAAACGGAGGAGCCACTGCAAGGAAGAGTTGGCTTCCAGCCTATGGCAGAAAACCAGGGGCCCTCACCTTACAAGCTTGGTAAGCATCAATGACCTCACGTCACATCATTACAGGAACAAAGTGCCGTCTGGGGAGACTATGGATGGCGAGGCCAGCAATGTCTAGCCGCCGAATCTTCTCCTTGGAGAAGACCTAGCCAAACAGGTTAAAAACCTGGATGAGGAAGTAAAGCTGTCGGACTAGTCAAGGTACCTACGACGAGCAAAAGCCTCACCGTTTCGGCGACAACACCCCTACGACTCCATCGGCAGTAAGTGGTTCACTGAAGCTGGTGGCAGCTTGAAAGCTGATTCTCTGGGCAGAGGTCTTTTAGGCCAAGGCCCAAGCCGGCCCTGAGGGAAAATGTGCAATCCACGCACCCCAGCAGTCCAATTCAAGGATGGAATTAGAACCTGAGGATGGAAACAAACCTGCATCAGGGGCCTTTGGGCTTACCACAAGACCACCTGTAACCATGGAGGTAGGCGGGTCTGGTTCTTTCCGAAACACGGGGTGTGTGGACTAGTTACGAGTTGGTAATAGACTACACTTGTTTTTGCACGAATGTCGACGGATAACTTCAGATCAGTTTATGCTGCACAGTATACAAGGATTCCAAATTGAATTTCCTTTAACTCATTGCCATCCATACAATATACAACAAATTGGACATCTATTCATTCCAAACAAAAAGGTTTGGGTATACAAGCAGATATCCAAACAAGCGAAAGATGGATGATGTTGGATCACCCTTGATTAACTCACATTCACATGTGCAGTATAGACTTTTTGGAACGGAAAACTTTGTTACTGTCTAACAACTGATTTCCATAGGATACTTTATGGCATGCATCGATCTCAAAGATGCATACTATTCAGTTCCCATTCACAGGGTTCACCGGAGATATTTGAAATTAACTGGATGGGCAGCGATAGCAAAATGGGCTAACTTCAGCTCCCAGGTTATTTACCAAGTTCCCAAGCCAGTGCTTCGGCTGCTCAAAGCTCAAAAATACATATTTATGGCCATCTGGATGATATTCTAAAAACGCTGAATCTTGCTAAATTAGCTGTTTCAGCCGCAAAACTAACATTTGAGAAATTGCGGTTTCTCATCCATCCAGTTAAATATAAGTTGATACCAACTGGAATTATAGATTGCGATTTACCTTTAACTCTATTAAATGTCCGTGACTCCGCCCTGGGGCAAGAGATTAGAATTAATGGAAGCTTGTAACAATCTTGTTGCTTATTCATCATGTGGCCAGTGTAATTGACAATTTAGTGGCTGTTTTTTCAGCTGCGTAATTGGGGCCTTTGCATTATCAGAACTTACATTGTGCAAAGGAGCAAGCTTTCAAGTACCATGAAGGTCATTGTTAACAGACCTATGCTATTACCAGCTGAAGCTATAAATTCACAATGATGGACAAACAGTATTCAGCATTGCTCCAGTACTTTTGGTCATTAAACCTTCAGTTATATTTCAAACTGATGCTAGTGCTCAACGATGGGAAATTACTATCCCATCTCTAGTCACAGAGGCGGATGGGATGTGCATGAGTTACCAATCCCTCAGTTATATGGTATCAATTACCTAAAGTCACTAGGTGCGTTTTATGGGTTAAAGGCTTATTGTGCGAATATGCATATCTGCATGCTCAACTACAAGTTGACACACTACGGTGGTGGCATATATTAATCACATGGGTGCAATCAAGTCAATATCCTGTGATAGTTTACCTAGCCTCATTTGGCGTTGGTGTATCATCACGTAAATCAATGACAACACAGAATGGATGTTGGATCACAAAGTATTTAATGACATTGTGGCTCAATGGAACACCAAATATCGATTTGTTTGCATCTAGTCTCAATCACCAGTTGCAAAAATATCTGGCATGGCGGCCATTCTCAGGGGCAGTGGCGATGGATGCATTCTCGCTACACTGGGGAGGAATGTTCTTTACGTCTTTCATTTTGCCTCATCAGTCGGTGCTTGTTTAAAATTCAGCAAGACTCCACCTCAGGCTTTTGATAGTGCCTGACTGGTCTACACAGCCATGGGTCTACTCATACTGGGAATAATAACAGAGCCTTTATGGCTGTTCCCAAATACAGAAATCTGCTGGTTTACCACGTGACTGGGGAGAACCATCCACTGCATGAGCGAATCAAATTGTTGGTTTGCAGACTATGAGAATACCTTTCCTGGGGTATGGACTGTCAGGTTGTACGGTGGATGTAATCACTGCGGCCTGAAGAGATAGTACCAAGAAACAGTACATCTCCTACATCAAGGAATGGGAAGTGTTCTGTTTACAGTCCAATATATCGTATGACACGGTACGTATAACAGATGTCTTGGAATTCCTCTCAAAGCCATATTTCACGAGAGATGGAGTTATAGTGCTATAAATTGTGACAGAAGTGCCTTGTCGTCATATTTCCTGCTGGGGTCGGGACACCACGCTGTCGGGTCTCGACCTCTGATATCCAGATTTATGAAGGGTATCTTCAACTCAAAATCCCCCAGGCCCAGGTACTCAGAGATATGGGATGTTAATGTCCTGCTGATGCTGCGTCGCCGGTGGGCTCCAGCTACATCCCTGTTCTCGGTCAAAATCACTTACAAAGTGGTCATCCTCATGGCACTGGGTTCAGCGCAACGGGTCCAGTCGTTGCATAGCTACGACTGGACAGGATGGTTACATCTGCAAATAATATCATACTTTAGGTTCATGACTTAGTCTTGCAGAGTAGACCGGGGGCGTCAGGTCTCAAACTAGTTTCATGGCATACCCCATGGACCTTTGGTTGCGTGTGTGTGGTCACACATCTACAACAGTCATTATGTCACCTAGAGCCTTAGAGGCTCTGAACTAGCAATGTTTGTTAATTACAATAAACCTCATACGTAGGTATCAGTATAGACCATCCCCAGGTGATTAAAACGGGTTCTGGCTTGTGCAGGAGTGAACACTGATGTTTTCAAATCTCACTCCACCAGGGCTGCAACAACATCAGCAGCGAGGGTTATGGATGTTTCGCTGGACCATATCCTAGCAGCTGCAGGATGGTCAAACAAGCGAATTCCCAAATGTGTTATAACAAATCCATTGCCAGACCGGGGGTATTTGCCACTCTATTTTTAGGTTCTGTTTATAATTCCTCCTGGATGAGTGGGATTACTATGATTATCATTTCATCATTAAAAAGCATCAGCATGTTTACATTTATGTCATGCTTTATTAAATTTCACTCATCCCTGGTCAATTGATGCAATGTGTGACGCATGGACTTGTGTCCACGGCATGAAATCACAGAGCTTTGAAATCTTCACGTAGTCACTCACGTGACTCCGAAGTAATATAGTAAGATTAAACGAGAACTTACCAGTTTGAAGTTTGGTCTTTATTTTATGAGGCATTACGATGAGGGATTACGTGCCCTCCGCTCCCAACCCTCTCTCATAAAGGTCAGCTGGTAGTTCTAGTTTCTCGAATCTTACTATATTCAGTTCAACAACTGTTATCTGTGATTTAACTTCGGAGTCACGTGAGTGATTCCGTGAAGAACCTCGCCAGTCGGCATGCGCGTCATTACGTCTGACGCATTGCGCAGCAACCAGCTTGGAGGTGCAGCGCTCCTCCAGCGGTAAGTTTAAAATGCCTCAGGTAAGTGTCAAACTTAGTCGGAGGTCGTTTCTGCGCTTGTTAAATCTTGTTACAGGAGGGCAAGTCAAAGCATGGAGAAATCGTTGAGAGCAAGGCGAGCCGTTGCAAAAGTAATTAAGGACCGCGGGAGTGCGGGTAGCGGGCGGCCGGCCGCCTAGTTCATCTACTGAGTCGCTAATAGTGAAACCAGCGACTGCAGACTTGGTATCTGAGGGCACCGTGGCTGCGCCGGTCGGGCGTAAAGCCGCCAGGAAGTCTGTACGGCCAATAATAATAATAATAATAATGGATGGGATTTATATAGCGCATTTCTAATACTCAAGGCGCTTTACATCGCATTATTCATTCACTCCTCAGTCACACTCGGTGGTGGTGAGCTATTTCTGTAGCCACAGCTGCCCTGGGGCAGACTGACGGAAGCATGGCTGCTAATCTGCGCCTACGGCCCCTCCGACCACCACCAATCACTCACACACATTCACACACATTCACACACATTCACACGCAGGCAAAGGTGGGTGAAGTGTCTTGCCCAAGGACACAACGACAGTATGCACTCCAAGCGGGATTCGAACCGGCTACCTTCCGGTTGCCAGCCGAACACTTAGCCCATTGCACCATCTGTCGAGTCCGGTCGGGAGGGTTCCCCTCCAAGAATGGATACCGTGTTTGGTCGGTTATCCAGGATGGAGCTCCTAATGGAGGGGATGATCCATCCAGAGCGCCGGCCTCTCCAAGAGCCCGAGCCAGCAGCACCTACTACAGGGCTGCCTAATGTCTCCCTCATGGAGGAGGAGAGCATAACGGGTCAGTATGAGTCTGACGCCGAGTCTGTGGGCTTAGCATTGGAGGCTGCCCCAAGGGACGAAGGGCACGAGCCAGAGGTCCCATTCCTGGCAGCAAGATTTGCCGTCCCGACAGATTCTGGAGAGCCGCTGGATGAAGAATTGGCTACCACAATAAATTACTTGGCCTCACACCAGTTTCAGGAGCTGATCATGGATGCAACAGCTAGGAAATATGACACACCGGCTAATTGTTTAAATATGACACACCGGCTAATTGCTTAAAGTGCCGGCAGTAAACCATGCCATCTGGGGCCATATGGGAGCAGGCATCAGGGCGCAGGAGATGAAGCTGCAAAGGGTACTGAAGCTACTCGCTACCGGCATTATGGCATTCGGGAGGTTGGTGGATGGTGGGCACCATCCGCCCTACAATCAATCCAAAATTCGCTGCCCTGTGTAAGCCTAGCAACGTCCAGCCACCAAATCTTTTGTTCGGGGAAGACCTCGCAAAACGGGTGAAGGAGCTGGTCGACGAGGCAAAAACCGTTGAGCTCATTAAGGTGCCAATGACCAGCAGAACCCTTCGGAGGCAGCACCCCTACAAGCGGTTTGCCGAAACTGGGTCCGGGCAAGGACCAAGCCGGCCATTCAACGTGCGCAGCTGGCGCACTCCAGCAGGAGCACGAGCAAGCATGCCTTTTCCCACCAGAGCCAGGGGACAAAGAACTCCACCGGTAACCATGGAGGTAGGTGGGTCTGGTGCTTGTCGAAACATATTCAGTGAGAGTTACCTACCAGTTGGGGGGAGGCTACACTGGTTTCTGAAAGAATGGTATGGGATAACATCAGAATTGTTTATACTGCAAGCTATACAAGGGTTTCGAATTGAATTCATTTCCAATTTGTGTCCGCCTACACAACATACACCAAGGCGGGCACTTGTTTTCTCACAAAAAGAGAATTTGGCGGTTCAAGCTGAAATTGAAAAATTATATATAAAAGGTGTAATTGAGAAGACAGTTTGTCAACCTCACCAATTCGTATCTAATATTTTTCCTGGACCAAAGAAAGATGGTGGGAGTCAGATTATTTTGGACCTGACGGACCTTAATCCGTTTGTGCAGTATAAACATTTCAAGATGGAAACATTTCCGACTGCCAAGCAATTGGTTTCCAGAGGGTGTTATATGGCATGTATAGATCTAAAGGATGCATATTACTCAGTGCCTGTTCATAAAGATCATCGGAGATATTTGAAATTTAGCTGGATGAGGCAATTGTGGCAATTTAAAGCGCTGCCTAATGCATTAACCTCAGCCCCTAGATTATTTACAAAGCTGCTAAAACCAGCATTGGGGCTACTCTGGGTTCAGGGTCACATTGTAATGGCTTATTTAGATGATATCTTAATAATTGGAAAAACTCGTGAGGCAGCTGAGTTATCTGTTTCAGCTGTTAAACTCATGTTTGACAGATTGGGGGTTTCTAATTCATCCAACTAAATCAAAATTGAAGTTATTGATTATCTGGGATTCACAGTTAATTCAACTCACATGTCTGCAACACTGCCCAAGGGCAAGATATTAGATTTAATTGAAGGCTGTTTCAAGCTCATGGGAGAGCAATCACCTTCAATTAGGCATGTGGCTAGCTTGATTGGCAAATTGGTAGCTGCCTTTCCAGCTGCACAGTATGGGCCTTTGCATTACCAACATTTACAGAGGACAAAGGTACAGGCACTCAGGAAACATGCAGGTCATTTCAACAGACCCATGCAATTACCAGCTGAAGCCATTGCTGAAGTTCAGTGGTGGATAAGAAACATTTTGAGTTGTTCCAGCAAAATTTTGATTTAAGCACCTTCAGTTGTTTTACAGACTGATGTTAGTGCCCTAGGTTGGGGAGCTACTGATACCATCTCTAGCTGTGGAGACAGATGGAATGTGCATGAGGCATTTATTCTCTAATCACATGGAATTAATTCTTTAGAGTTACTGGGAGCATTTTATGGGCTTAAGGCTTATTGTACCACCAAGCATCACTTACATGTACAGCTTCAGATTGACAATAGCACGGCAGTGGCGTATGTGAATTATATGGGTGGAATCAAGTCGGAATCTTGTGACAGATTGGCTAACCTTATTTGGCACTGGTGCATTAAAAGAAACATTTGGGTTTCAGATGTCTACTTGCCAGGCAGGTTCAACATGGTGGCAGACACCAGGTCACGCAAATTCAATAACAACACAGAATGGATGTTGAATCATGATGTATTTAATGATATTGTTGATCGGTATGGGATGCCAGATATCGATTTGTTTGCATCCAGACTCAATCACCAGGTACCGAAGTATGTTTCATGGGAACCAGACCCAGGGGCAGTAGCAGTAGACGCTTTCGCGCTACATTGGGGCGGAGTGTTTATTCATGCATTTCCTCCATTCTGCCCCATCAGTCGGTGCTTGACCAAGATCAAGCAGGACTCCGCTTCAGGAGTTTTGGTGGTGCCCGACTGGTTCCCACTCATTTCGGATAGTATAACTCAACCTATTATGGTGGTTCCAAAACGTAATAACCTATTGGTGAACCCTGTGACTGGGGATCAACACCCGTTGTATGATAGTATTAATTTGTTAATTTGCAGGTTTTAAGGAGGCCATGCCTGGGTCTGGGACTATCCAATCGTACCGTGGATATCATCACATCGTCCTGGAGGGATAGTACAAAAAAAAATCTGTACATCTCTCATGTCAGGAAATGGGAGGAGTTTTGCTTACAAGGGAACGTTAGTTACCACACAGCTTCCATCCCAGATGTGTTAGAGTTTCTGTCCAAATTGTATTTTGATGAAGGGTTGAGCTATAGTGCCATCAATAGTGCCAGGAGTGCTCTGTCATCGTACTTATGCTTGGGGTCAGAACTACAGTCTGTAGGATCTCACCCGTTAATATCCCGGTTTATAAAGGGTATTTTTAATTCCAATCCCCCTAGGCCCAGGTATTCTGAAATCTGGGATGTGAGTGTGGTACTCACGCTGCTTCATCAGTGGGGTCCAGCCACATCCTTGTCTTTGGTAAAGATTACCGTGAAGTTGGTCATGCTCATGGCGCTGGTGTCAGCGCAAAGGGATCAGACTCTGCAGAAGTTGCGACTGGACAGGATGGTGTCATCTGGGAATGACGTTATGTTTTACATCTATGATCTCATAAAACAGAGCAGACCAGGGGTGTCAGGATTCAAGCTTGTACTGTCAGCATATCCCACGGATTTACGACTGTGTGTAGTGGCGCACTTGCGAAGTTATATCGAGGTCACCAAGGGCCTCAGAGGCTCGGAAGTATCGTTGTTTATTAGCCACAAAAAGCCACATAGGAAAGTGTCGGTTCAGACCATTTCAAGATGGCTGAAACAAGTGCTGGTTTGTGCAGGAGTTAATAATGACAATTTTAAATCTCACTCCACCAGGGCGGCATCAACGTCAGCAGCGAGGACAATGGACGTCCCTCTAGACCATATCCTCGCAGCCGCAGGATGGTCAAATGAACTGACTTTTCACCGGTTTTATAATAAACCACTTATCGAAACCGGGGTGTTCGCCCATTCCATTTTAAGTTCTGTTTCATAGCTTCCCCCTGCGAGAGAAGGGTCACTATTGTAATTTTCTTTATTTTGTTTGTGAATTAAAGAATCAACATGTTAATCTGTACCATGTTTCACTGTATTGCTCATTATTCACTCCTCCTGAGTCAACTGATGCAGTGTGAGACGCCTGGATTCGTATCTACGGCGTAAAATCACAGAGCTTTGAAATTTTCACGGAATCACTCACGTGACTCCGAAGTAAAATAGTAAGATTAAATGAGAAGTTACCAGTTTGAAGTTTGATCTTTATTTTATGAGGAGTTACAATGAGCGATTACGTGCCCACCCTCAATATCATAAAGGTCAACTGGAAGGTCTGTTTTATATTCTTATTATGTTACTTCAGTTACTATTAACTGTGATTTCACACCGCTGCTTTGAAGATTGACGTGCATGCCGACTGGCGGGGTTCTTCACGTAATCGCTCATCGTAACTCCTCATAAAATAAAGATCAAACTTCAAACTGGTAAGTTCTCATTTAATCTTACTATTTCACACCGCTGCTTTGAAGATTGACGCGCATGCGGGCTAGCGGGTTCTTCATGTAATCCCTCATCGTAACTCCTCATAAAATAAAGATCAAACTTCAAACTGGTAAGTTCTCATTTAATCTTACTATTAGCTGCTACGGTAAAGGTTGGAAGCCAGTGGAGGTACTGACAGTCAAACAGGAGCAGGAGAGATTCAGACAGTGTATAATCCATAGCACCTCAGTGTACAATTTCATAATATATACTAAATAACTGGACTGACAGACCTTGGCTGGGAACCTGGGGCTCACCAAAATTGTTCCCAATTGGGCCCTGCACCCCCTAAGGCTGGCTCTGCACACTCCAATGACATACAGTTTTTTAATTTAATTGGTTTCAGTAAAAATTGTACATTATCCCTTGTGTGTAGGATAGTGCTGGTGTATGGGGTGATCGCTGGTCGGCGCAGACCTGGTGGGCCGGATGGTCTGCTTGCGCCCATTATCTCTTAAGTCTGAAGTCTAACTATGTTCTGCATTATGTATCTTCTCCTTTGCTCTATCTATTGTATTTGAGTTTGATTTGATTGTAATTATGTATTGTATATCTAATCTGTTTGGATTGCATACACAACAAAGTTTGTCTTTGTACCTTGGTGCATGTGACAATAATAAATCTAAACATTTGTGGCTCCATCATTCAAATTAAGTCAGATTGAGTTTATTTTCATAAGCAGGGTGAGGTACAGGTACAATGAAAAAGCTGTATCGTAAGCACATCGACTCAGACAACATACAGAAAATCCATGGAAGGACGCAAGTGGTGTCCTTTTTTTACAAAACACAATTTGAAAACAAGTCCATGGTAGTGCAAGAGGTGGGAGGTAGTGTTGTGTTGCTGAGGCAGGATTAGATTTGTGCAGGTCGGTTTAAGAACCCAATGATTTTTGGAACAATGAGCCATGTTCAGTACATTCATCTTTTTGTTTACCGCCCACTGTACAATTCAAAAGAGCTATTTAAAAATAATTTGGTTTGCAACAGCAAAATCCTGCATTTATATAGCATCTGGACGAATAAGAATCATTGACCTTTAATGTTAATTCTATTTCACTCACCAAAGATTGTGTCTAACTTGCCTCTGCAGTTTGAAGAAAAGTCCTGACCCAAAAGGTCGCCTGTCCATGTCCTCCACAGATGCTGCCTGACCCGTTGAGTTACTCCAACACTTAGTGTTCTACGCAAGATTCCAGCATCTGCAGTTCCTTGTCTCTCCCCAGTTCTTTTCTGTTTTTATTTTAGGTTTCCTGCATCTGCAGGATTTTTTGCTTTTACATTTGCATAGCACCTATCACAGAGTAAGATATTTCACGATGTCCACAGCAGTGTGTTCTACCTTGGTCGAAGATTCAGTATTGCCTAAAGGATAGAGTGAAAGTTAAAGATCTACAGAGAGAAGGCTTACAAAGGGAAATACAATGCTTAAGGCATTAGCAGCTAAACTGACTTAACTAACATAAAATATGTCTTTCAACATCAAGTAAATTGACATCAGAGGTTTTCCGGTACAAAATTGTATTTAATCAGTTTTAGTGTTTGTTTAAAAGTTACAGAAATAATTCTATAGTATGGTTTCAATACTTATCTTACAATATTAGAAAAACTTACTTCCAGTTATATAGAGCATAGGAAAATACTCAATATATACCAAGGGATACCAATATGAGGTTGTTGAGGCTGGGACTATTCCAATGTTTAAGAAACAGTTAGACAGGTACATAGGTAGGCCAGGTTTGGAGGGATAAGCTCGGGTAGGTGGGACTAGTGTAGATGGGAGATATTGGCTGGTGTGGGCAAGTTGGGCTGAAGGGCCTGTTTCCACACTGTACCACTCTATGACTATATGACTCTATGACTGATATATTTCAAACCAGAGTTATTCAATTATTCTCAATAATTACACAAGACCGGGGATTGTTTTACTGCTAACTTCCCCTTCAGTTCAGCAACTGTAATGTTATTTAGTTTAAGCTAAACTAAACTAGAGATACAGCAGGGGAACAGGCCCTTCGACCCATCATGTCCACACTGACCATTGATCACCCGTTCACACTAGTTCTCTGTTCTCAGCAAGACCACCAGCATAATCAAGGACTGGTCTCACCCTATCAAGAGGTACAGAAGATTGAAAATGCACACCTCTAGGTTTAGGGGCAGTTTCTTCCCAGCTGTTATCAGGCAACTGAACAGTCCTCTCGCCATCTAGAGAGCAGTCCTGACCTCCCATCCACCTCATTGGAGACCTCCAATCTATCGTTAATCGCACTTTACTAGACTTTATCTTGCACTAAACTTTATTCCCTTTATCCTGTATCTGTATACTGTGGACGGCTTGATTGTAATCATATGTAGTCTATCCACTGACTGGATAGCACGCAACAAAAAAGCTTTTCACTGTACCTCGGTATATGTGACAATAATAAACTAAACTAAACTTATCCCGCTTTCTCCTCCACTCCCTACACGGCCTTTCACAGAGGCTAACCTGCAACCTGCACATCTTTGGATGTGGGAGGAAAACGGAGCACCCGGAAAAAAAACCCACACGGTCACAGGGAGAATGTGCAAACTCCACACAGACACATCGAAGGTCGGGAACGAACCCGGGGCTCTGGCACTGTGCGGCAGTGGCTCGACCAGCTGTACCACTGTGCCGCCTTATTGCATTGTTCTTAATAATCTCACAACACTGGCAAAGGTTTTACTGATAACTTTCCCTCCAGTCCAGCAATGTTATTGCTTGTGAGAGAATTAGTCGTCATCATTCGAAGAAAGGGAGGAGTGGAACTCAGACTCAGTATTTTTCCTTTATTGACAAATCCACATTGATCAGCATAATTACAAGAGAACTATCAGGGGAGTGATCTCAGGCTGATGTCTACCCTCCCTCGTCTCAGGCTACTAAATCCAATTGTGGTGCCTCTGACACCACCTTCCAGCAATTCAGCGTAGAACCAGAGGCCTAGATAGTCTGATAATGAAGGAAAACTCACCAGGCAACTTACCAAGAAGGATTTTTTCTTACCAAGCAAGACTCACTTACACAAACAAGCTGCTGCAGAAGCTGGTCTACAAAAAAAAGACACAAAGTGCTGGAATATCTCAGTGGGTTAGGCAATACCACTGGAGAACATGGATAGGTGATGTAGAAACAAGGAACTGCAGATGCTGGTTGTACCATTCATACTATTCATACTGACCTGGGTCCTGACCCAAAACATCACCTGTCCTTTTTCTCCAGAGATGCTGCCTGACTGGCTGAGTTACTCCAGCACTTTGTGGATACGTGAGGTTTTGGTAGCGACCCTTCTTCAGACTCATGATGGTGGAGGAGGGAGAAAGCTGATAGAGAGGAGGGACCGGACAATGTCTGACGAGTGATAGGGGATTTCCGATAGGCAGATGGTTGGACGAAGGCCAGATGTGAAAAGATAATATAAGGTTAGAAGAAATGCAAGTTTATTTAGCACTGAAGTAAATGAGGAGAGCTGCTAAAATCAAATTTTAACTCTCTATTTTGTTGAAGGAGCCAAATGGGTCAGGCAGCATCTGCGGAGACTGCTTAGATTTCCTGCAAATCTGGAAATCTGCAGAGGGAACTTTTGAATGAGGTAACAGAATGGAAACAGGCCATTTGGACCACCGAGTCCACATTGACCATCGATCACTTGTTCACACTAGTTCTATGTTATGCCACTTTCTCATCCACTCCCAAGTCACAAGAGCAATATACAGCAGCCTATTAACCTATAAACCCACTCGTCTTTAGGATGTTGGAGGAAACCGGAACACCCGGTGGAAATCTAAGCAGTCACAGGGAGAAGGGTCAAACTCCATACAGACAGCACCCATAGTCAGGATCGAACCTGGGTCTCTGGCGTTGTGAGGCAGTAGCACTACCAGCTATGCCCTGTGCCCTCTCGTCAGGTGCATTAATCTCAAGGCATGTGTAGAGCCATAGAATTATGGAGTTATTCAGTTCTACTAGCTGCACCACATGGTCTCTTAAAATAGCCTCAACCGTGATTTGTTTAAGTTTAGTTTAGTTTAGATTAGTTTTGAGATACAGCGTGGAAACAGGCCCTTTGGCTCACTGAGTCTGCACTGAGCCCTATCACCCATACACTAGCTCTATCCTACACACAAGGGACAATTTACAGAAGCCAATTAACCTACAATTTGACTTTTTACCTATATGATTATGGAACCAAGCGAGGTAGAGTGAGAATTGACATGAACTTGCAGCACGGTGGTGCAGTAGTAGAGTTGCTGCCTTACAGCATCAGAGGCCCGGGTTCGATCCTGATAACGGGATGCTGTCTGTACGGAGTTTGTACTTTCCCCCTGTAACCACATGGGTTTTCTTCAGGTGCTCTGGTTTCCTCCTATACTCCAAAGACATGCAGGTTTATAGGTTAATTGGCTTCTGTCAATTATGAATTGTATAGGATAGTGTTAGTGTATGGAGTGATCGCTGGCCAGCGCGGACACAGTGGGCCGAAGGGCCTGTTTCCACACTGTATTTTTTAAGTCTAAAGCCTAAAGTCTTTGGGTTCAAGATCTCGCCAATGCTCAGTGTGCTTTGCATTGTACCCATCAAGGGAAAGAGAAATGGATTCAGTGATTGCCATGACAAGAAGATCAAGAGGATCACAGAGAATATAATCCAGTTACATTTAATTGGACTTTCATTAAACTTTTTAATCTCTCTCTTTAATCCACTCTCTGTTTCAAAAGACTCAGTGGTAAAATCAGTTTCAAAAAATCGAGCCGTTACGCAGACGTCAGGAAGAACTTGAACACCTGCTTAATTCTTTTATCTACTGTTGTCTTCCACAATATTATTCATTTAACAGTGAGGTTTGCTATCCAATGGGTCAACCCAGCTGTGTGTATGGAGCCATCAGGGACTGCAGATGCTGGAAACTTGATGTTGGTGGAACTCATCGGGTTAGGCAGAATCTGGGAGAAAAATGGACAGATGACGTGTCAGTCCGAAGAAGGATCGACACGGTGGCGCAGCTATACAGCGCCAGAGACCCTGGTTCAATCCTAACGACGGGCGCTGTCTGTACAGAGTTTGTACCGCGTGAATTTTCTCCAGGTGCTCCAGTTTCCTCTCACACTCAAAAGATGTACTAAAGATGTAAGCCTCAACTCTGCACTCCCCTCCTTATGCCATCATCACTAATAGACTAAAATTAATCTATACCTCTCCAGTGCAATGGGCAATGCGATTGGACATGATGGAGCACATTCTGAAATGAGCGACAGGATTCAGTGTTTTTTTAAATCAATAAACAGGACTAAAGGGCCTGTCCCACTGACGCGACTTTTCAGTGACTGTCTTCAACCTTCAAGCTCGAGGGCACTCACCTGAAAAACCTTGAGCTGGATCGACCGTCAGCGATGAAACCGTGAGCCGGATCGACCGCGCGCGCCCCCCCCCCCACCCCCACCCCGCAAAGGCGGGGGCCAGGGAAAGTAGGGGAGTGCTGTCTGAAATTCACACCCGCGATGAACAGGAAGGTAAAAGACAGCGGGCACAGTACGGTAAGTCCTTTAGAGAGCGTGGAGAGAGAGGGGGGGGAGAAGGAGTGGAGACACTTTTAAGAAGCCAGACAACGTTTAATAACGTTTAGCAGGCATTTAACATTACCGGTCCGTTTACATACTTTTTTTTTCTCAATGAGCTTTACCTTCGACTACCTTCGATTGCCTTTGATTACCTACAAATACATGCCGACCTACTATGACCTACCTCGACTAAACCTACGAGTAAAAAAATATTGATTTTTTCCATGGCGACCTTTTTTTACTCACAGGCATTTTTCAGCATGTTGAAAAAAAAAAGCCGAGACCTAGCTGAGGACTCGAGTACGCAGGGACTACTCTCGAGCATGAAGGAGAGTTACAAAGACCTCCTAGGACCTCGTGTCGACCATGCTGCGAGTATGAGTCGAGGGCAAACTCTTCTAAACTTGCCAATTAGGTCGCTGCATTGGGACAGCCCCTTAACAGGGCTAAACCCAAATAAAGTCAAAGTTAAGACAGAGGCACAATGAACTGTGATTGTGGGAATCTTGAGCAAAACACAAATTGCTGGAGGTATTATATGTTTTGCTAATCCTACTCTTTCATCCACCCACTTTTGAGTTTTGCATTTGGGAAAAACATAATAGAAACATATGAATTTTATCTGCTGGGATGCTTGAACAATTGGCTGTTGTTCATCGATTACAATTTGATTTAACATCATCAACCCTCCAAACATAATCAAAATCAGGAAAACACAATGAACTGCAGATGCTGGAATCTTGAGTAAAACACACAGTATTGGAGGAACTCAGTGGGTCAGGCAGCAATAGTGGAGGGAAATGGACATGTAATGTTTTGGGTCAGGATTTTTCTGATCAAACTCAGGGAAGTAGGTCTCTCTCCTCCATAGGCAACTGTATCTCGGACTTCCTCATCAGCAGTCCTCGATCAGAATGAACGGGCAACTACTGTACAGCTCTTCCTCACTGACCCTTAATACAGGGCACCTCAATGCTGCGTCATCAGTCCCCTGATCTACTCTCTATACTCATGACCATGTGGCCAGCCACAGCTCCAAAGCCATCTTTAAATTCATCGACACTACCACCATTGTTGGGCAGATGGTGGATCACCACGAGTTGGAGAACGGGAAGGAGATGGATAATCAGATTGAGAGGTGCTAGAGCAACAATCTTGCTCTCAACATTAAAATCCAGGGAAAAGTTTAGTTTAGTTTAGTTTAGTTTAGTTTGGTTTAACTTAGTTTAGTTTAGTTTAGTTTAGTTTAGCTTAGAGGTACAGCTTGGAGTCCATGCCGAAATGATGACCCGTACAATAGACACTAGGGGCAATTATACAGAGGCCAATTAACCTAGAAACTTGCAAGTCTTTGGAATGTGGGAGGAAACCAGAACACCTGGAGAAAACCCCCGCTGTCACAGGGAGAATGTGCAAACTCCATGTAGACAGCACCCATGGTCAGGATCGAACCCGGGTCACAGGCACTGTAAGGCAGCAACTCTAATGCTGCGCCACCATGCCACCCTATGACAATAAAACACTCCTGACTCTTTCTTGCTGCCTTTCTCACCCATATATACAAAATAGTCGGTTAAACAAGCTAAATGATATAAATTTAATAATTGCTTGTAGTGTTTCTTGCTCTTCAATGAAACTTTGTTGGGTGACTTTATAAAGAATTGAATGGAGACACAAGAGACTACAAATACTGGAAAGGTGAGCAAAATACAAACTGCTGTAGGGACAGGAGGTCAGGCATTGTTGCGCCCATTCATTGTTGTGCCCATTAAGTGCTATTTCACATTTCAACTATTTGATAAATTGACAGGTATAAAATATTGATCCTTTGAACAGTGCAATTACCGAACAAACTCTGAAGAGTAAATAAAGAATAATAGATAACCAGATCTGATGACTATGTTGCAATCTTTATAGTGGACAAATTGCACCAGAAACTCAGAGATTACACTGATTACAGTTTTAAATCATTCCAATGTAACTGTTGCTCCGGTAGTATGTATTTTGGAGTTTGTGGGAACAATTTTAATCTTTTTATAACCGGTGATGATGCTTTAAGTGCAGTTGATGAATAGCACCGTGTACATTGCAGGAACCACTGAAGGTGATGCAATCATTAGGATTGCGACATTAAATAGAGAGTAGGATGGTTATAGGTTTAGGTTAATTAACGTCACGTGTATCTAGGTTTTGCATTCTATCAAATCAAACCAGCTAATACATGTATACCACAAATTTTCCGGCATCTGATGGACCGGCACCTTCTTTAATCCGAAAAAATTACCATACAATAACAATTCTTCACAGCTGCAGTATACGTGAGCATGCCTGTCTTCCACAAGTCTTTGGAATGTCCGTGGAAACATTTTTCTCCTGTTTTAAGAAATGTCTGATTGGGAACGTGTCTGAGCCTTAGGGCTGCCCGTTGCACGATTAGAGATGAAGTGAGAGGGCCTGGCTCGGGTACATAGATACATAGATACATAGAAAATAGGTGCAGGAGTAGGCCATTCGGCCCTTCGAGCCTGCACCGCCATTCAATATGATCATGGCTGATCATCCAACTCAGTATCCCGTACCTGCCTTCTCTCCATACCCCCTGATCCCCTTAGCCACAAGGGCCACATCTAACTCCCTCTTAAATATAGCCAATGAACTGGCCTCAACTACCCTCTGTGGCAGAGAGTTCCAGAGATTCACCACTCTCTGTGTGAAAAAGTTTTTCCTCATCTTGGTCTTAAAGGATTTCCCCCTTATCCTTAAGCTGTGACCCCTTGTCCTGGACTTCCCCAACATCAGGAACAATCTTCCTGCATCTAGCCTGTCCAACCCCATAAGAATTTTGTACGTTTCTATAAGATCCCCTCTGAATCTCCTAAATTCTAGCGAGTATAAGCCAAGTCTATCCAGTCTTTCTTCATATGAAAGTCCTGACATCCCAGGAATCAGTCTGGTGAACCTTCTCTGCACGCCCTCTATGGCTATAATATCCTTCCTCAGATTTGGAGACCAAAACTGTACGCAATGCTCCAGGTGTGGTCTCACCAAGACCCTGTACAACTGCAGTAGAACCTCCCTGCTCCTATACTCAAATCCTTTTGCTATGAAAGCTAACATACCATTCGCTTTCTTCACTGCCTGCTGCACCTGCATGCCTACTTTCAATGACTGGTGTACCATGACACCCAGGTCTCGCTGCATCTCCCCATTTCCTAATCGGCCACCATTTAGATAATAGTCTGCTTTCCTGTTTTTGCCACCAAAGTGGATAACCTCACATTTATCCACATTATACTGCATCTGCCAAACATTTGCCCACTGACCCAGCCTATCCAAGTCACCTTGCAGTCTCCTAGCATCCTCCTCACAGCTAACACTGCCCCCCAGCTTAGTGTCATCCGCAAACTTGGAGATGTTGCCTTCAATTCCCTCATCCAGTTCATTAATATAAATTGTAAATAGCTGGGGTCCCAGCACTGAGCCTTGCGGTACCCCACTAGTCACTGCCTGCCATTGTGAAAAGGACCCGTTTACTCCTACTCTTTGCTTCCTGTTTGCCAGCCAGTTCTCTATCCACATCAATACTGAACCCCCAATACCGTGTGCTTTAAGTTTGTATACTAATCTCTTATGTGGTACCTTGTCGAAAGCCTTCTGAAAGTCCAGATACAACACATCCACTGGTTCTCCCCTATCCACTCTACTAGTTACATCCTCGAAAAATTCTATAAGATTCGTCAGACATGATTTACCTTTCGTAAATCCATGCTGACTTTGTCCAATGATTTCACCACTTTCCAAATGTGCTGCTATCCCATCTTTAATAAGTGACTCTAGCAGTTTCCCCATTACCGATGTTAGACTAACTGGTCTGTAATTCCCCGTTTTCTCTCTCCCTCCCTTCTTAAAAAGTGGGGTTACGTTTGCTACCCTCCAATCCTCAGGAACTACTCCAGAATCTAAAGAGTTTTCAAAAATTATCACTAATGCATCCACTATTTCTGGAGCTAATTCCTTCAGTACTCTGGGATGCAGCCTATCTGGCCCTGGTGATTTATCGGCCTTTAATCCATTCAATTTACCCAACACCACTTCCCGACTAACCTGGATTTCACTCAGTTCCTGCATCTCCTTTGACCCGCGGCCCCCTGCTATTTCCGGCAGATTATTTATGCCTTCCTTAGTGAAGACGGAACCAAAGTAGTTATTCAATTGGTCCGCCATATCCTTGTTCCCCATGATCAATTCACCTGTTTCTGACTGCAAGGGACCTACATTTGTTTTAACCAATCTCTTTCTCTTCACATATCTATAAAAACTTTTGCAGTCAGTTTTTATGTTCCCTGCCAGTTTCCTTTCATAATCTATTTTCCCTTTCCTAATTAAGCCCTTTGTCCTCCTCTCCTGGTCTCTGAATTTCTCCCAGTCCTCTGGTATGCTGCTTTTTCTGGCTAATTTGTACGCATCATCTTTTGCTTTGATACTATCCCTGATTTCCCTTGTTATCCACGGATGCACTACCTTCCCTGATTTATTCTTTTGCCAAACTGGGATGAACAATTTTTGTAGTTCATCCATGCAGTCTTTAAATGCCTTCCATTGCATATCCACCGTCAACCCTTTTAGAACTAATTGCCAGTCAATCTTGGCCAATTCACGTCTCATACCCTCAAAGTTACCTTTCTTTAAGTTCAGAACCGTTGTTTCTGAATTAACAATGTCACTCTCCATCCTAATGAAGAACTCAACCAAATTATGGTCACTCTTGCCCAAGGGGGCACGCACAACAAGACTGCTAACTAACCCTTCCTCATTACTCAATACCCAGTCTAGAATAGCCTGCTCTCTCGTTGGTTCCTCTACATGTTGGTTTAGAAAACTATCCCGCATACATTCCAAGAAATCCAATGGAGTATGGAGAGAGAAGCAACGCAGTCCCTGAACAGCAGCACAGCTGGGTTTCTTGTGCAGTTTTACTTTACATTGTGTGCCGGTGACTCTGCCCCCACGTCTCCCGTCTTCTCCCTTCTGGTTCTCTGGATAAATCAACACATCGAGCGGGGACAACAACCCGCTTTATAATTATCATGTTTTATTATTATGTGACCTTTATAATTATCATGTTTTATTATTATGTGACCTTTATTTTAGACTTTTGAGATACAGTGCGGGCATTTCTGCCCATCGAGTCCGCGCCGACCAGCGAAAAATTGTAGCGCTATCGGGTACCGTTTTTGCTCAAATTAAAAAACAACGCAAACCGGAAGAGGACAAGATGAGAGTTTTGTAAGTATATAGACTTTTCATCTGTGCATCCTTTGTTTGCGGGAGGGCAACATTTCCACATCAACTGGAAATCAAAACTGGTGACCAAGAATATAAGATAGCCAAAAGTAAAGGGCCTGTCCCACTGTACGAGGTAAATCAAGAGTTCTCCCTAGTTTTCCCCTGATTCGAACTCGGAGAATGTCCGTAGCGGGTCCGTAGGAGTTCGTGAATGTCCCGTAGCGGCTCGTACGAGTAACGTTAGGCACTCGGGAAATCCGGTAAACTCGTGACGTTTTTTCAACACTGTGAAAAATGTCCACGAGTAAAAAAATACTCGTAATAATTTTTTTTTAAACTTTTTACTCATACGAGCCGCTACGAGACATCCACGAACTCCTACGGACCCGCTACGGACATTCTCCGAGTTCGAATCAGGGGAAAACTCGGGAGAACTCTTGAGAACTCTGGCTGGAGTTTTTACGGACATTTTCAACCTCTCACTTCTGAGGTCTGAGGTTCTCACCTGCTTCAAAAGGGCATCAATCATACCAGTGCCCAAGAAGAGAAGGGGACGTGCCTCAATGACTATCGACCTGTGGCACTAACGCCTGTGGTGATGAAGTGCTTTGAGAGGTTGATCATGGTGCAAATCAACTCCTACCTCGACAAAAACCTGGACCCACTGCAGTTCGCTTACCGCCACAACAGATCAACGGTGGATGCAATCTCGCTGGCCCTCCACTCCGCTCTGGACCACTTGGACAACAAAAACCCATATGTCAGGCTGTTATTCATCGATTACAGCTCGGCATTTAATATAATCATCCCCTCCAAGCTGGTTACCAAACTCGCAGAACTGGGTATCTGCGCATCCCTCTGCAATTGGATCCTCGACTTCCTCATTCTCAGACCACAGTCTGTTCGTATTGGTGGAAATGTGTCAGACTCGATAACAATCAGCACGGGAGCACCTCAAGGCTGCGTGCTCAGCCCCCTGCTGTACTCACTCTATACTCATGACTGCGTAGCCGGTCATAGTGCGAAGTCGATCATCAAGTTCGCTGATGACACCACTGTTGTGGGACGTATCACTGATGGGGATGAGTCAGAGTACAGAAGAGAGATCGAGCAACTGTCCATATGGTGCCAGCACAATAACCTGGCCCTCAACATCAGCAAAACCAAGGAACTGATTGTGGACTTTGGAAGGAGTAGGATGGGGACTCACAGTCCCGTTTATATCAATGGGTCTATGGTTGAAAGGGTCAAGAGATTTAAATTCCTGTGCATGCACATCTTTGAAGATCTTTCCTGGTCCGAGAACACTGATGTTACTATTAAGAAAGCACATCAGCGCCTCTACTTCCTGAGAAGATTACAGAGAGTCGGTTTGTCAAGGAGGACTCTCTCTAACTTCTACAGGTGCACAGTAGAGTTGCATCGTGGCTTGGTTCGGCAACTTGAGCGCCCCGGAGAGGAAAAGACTACAAAGAGTAGTAAACACTGCCCAGTCCATCATCGGCTCTGACCTCCCTTCCATCGAGGGGATCTATCGCAGTCACTGCCTCAAAAACGCTGGCAGTATCATAAAGGATCCACACCATCCTGGCCACACACTCATCTCCCTGCTACCTTCAGGTAGAAGGTACAGGAGCCTGAAGACTGCAACGACCAGGTTCAGGAATAGCTACTTCCCCACAGCCATCAGGCTCTTAAACTTGGCTCGGACAATACTATGAACATTAATAGCCCATTATCTGTTATTTGCACTTTATTAGTTTATTTATTCATGTGTGTATATATTTATATAATGATATATGGGCACACTGATCTGTTTTGTAGTCAATGCCTTCTATGTTCTGTTGTGCTGAAGCAAAGCAAGAATTTCATTGTCCTATCAGGGACACATGACAATAAACTCACTTGAACTTGATTACCTCGTACAGTGGGACAGGCCCTTAAGTTGGAAAGAATTCAATAGAAACCAAAGGTAGTTTGAATGGGACACTCACTCCCAAATTCCAAGAGAACCACCAAATCTCTATTTCCATAATCACATCCTCTCATCCCCTTTCACTCTTAAAAAAAGTCCAACCCCCCACCCACCCCACATCACCTCCCCCCACTCTCCCTGCCCACCCAACATCTTCTTCCCCCCACCCTCACCTCCCAAGCACATGGATATGCAGGAAATGGAGGGTCATGCATTATGTGAGGCAAATAAGAGTTGGTCTTGGCATCATTTTCGGCACAGGCATTGTGGGCCGAAAGGCCTGTTCCTGTGCTGAACTGTTCTATGTTCTATGCAGTTATCATTCTCCATCTATATCTGTGACACAGATTTAAAGCATCTCAAAGTTAATACTGAATCAGGCAAGGATACAGAATAAAATAAGAAAAACTTGCATTTTCTTTCACAACCTCTGAACCTCCCAAACTCCTGTGAAGCCGATTAAGCAGCCACAAAGTGCAGTCCCTCTTATAAGCAGATGGGTTCAAGGCCTAATGTACAATTCTTCCAGAGGCGTTAGCCACCTCAAGTAAAAAACAAAGTGCTGGAAAAACTCAGCAGGTCAGACAATTTTCAACAGTTAACATTTCAAGTCAATTACTTTGCCAACATCTGCAGGTTTTTTAAAAATTTATATCCATCTACTCTCCTTTCAAATAACTGCCTATTCCCAGATTTGTCATTTTCTCATTTCAGTTTTTTCTGTACTTTTGTTTTTTTCTTCCTAATTAATCGTGTGATTGATGATTTCACCTTTCACCTGCTTCATTATTTTTCCCTTTATAGCTGCAATGCGTCACATTTGCCAAATGCTTTGCAGCTACTCCAGAAAGCTACTCCAGGATACAAGAGTGTGGGAAGAAATCAGAGCACCAGGAGAAAGCCCACGCTGTCACAGGGAGAATGTACAGGGCAAACAGCACCCATATTCACGATCGAACTCGGGTCACTGGCGCTGTAAGGCAGCAACTCTTTCGCTGCGCCATCGTGCCGCCCCATTTCTTTCACGAGATGTCACCTATCCATGTGAAGAAGGGTCCCGACCTGAAATGTCACCTATTCATTTCAGGCAGCATCTCTAGGGATGCTGCCTGACCCGCTGAGTTACTCCAGTACTTTGTGTCTTTACTGATTGGACCTAATTCCACTTATTGCTTTGGCAGCGCGTTCCAGATATCCAGAAGCCTACTCATCGGCGCCAATTCTAGGGAAATCAGGAATGGACAATAAATGTTTATATTTAAGAGACTGCAATTGCCTCCCATCCCTAATATCAGTTCACATTTCAAAATTCTTCGCGCCCTGCACAAAATATCTTAAGCCGAAGATGGAAAGTTAATCTTTTCGGTTGGTCAATGCTCACAATCTGGTGCCTTTATTTGGTAAATATTGCCAGATGCTCTTTGTTGGCTAGTAACATAATAACCAGCCTAAATCCCTATTATGTATGAAAAATATTTTCTAGCATTTGACCATTTACATCTCTCACTAAACACTTGGCCTTACTGTACAAGCTATCTATGATACTTGAGAACACTCAAATTAGTCTGATCAACTTCTGAATACACTCCTCTATCACGTTTTGCAAACCAAAGCCAAAATGGGACCTTTGGCAACATGACAGACAGGAAATAAACTTCATGGTTTCAGAGAGAAACACATTAGTTCTCAGACTTAATATGGTTTACTGGAAACAATTGTGCTATGATTGAGAAATTATCGTTAATAATTACCGATCAGCTCCTATATAATTAAAGAGTCGAGATGCTGGTTTAAACCAAAACAGACACAAAATGTTGGAGTAACTCAACGGGACAGGCAGCATCTCTGGAGAGAAGGAATGATTGATGTTTCGGGTCGAGACCCTTCTTCAGAGTCTGAAGAAATGTCACCCATTTCTTCTCTCCAGAGATGCTGCCTGTCCCGCTGAGTGTCAAGTCAAGTCAAGTGAGTTTATTGTCATGTGTCCCAGATAGGACAATGAAATTCTATCTTCTTGTGTCTATCTTCAATGAAATTCTTACTTGCAGCAGCATTATTGCCCCGTAAACACAACATGCACAGATTATAGAAAATAAACTAAAATTCAATATTAAATCACCACAATACTAGTGCAAGACAAAACCCCAAACTACTTAATGCAACCAAAGACAGTCCAAAGAAGTTTGGTTGAAGTTAGTGTTGTGTTGTGTTCAAGAGCCTGGTGGTTGCTAGAAGAATCTATTCTGGAACTTGATGGTCATGGTTTTCGGAATCCTGTACCTTCTTCCCGATGGTAAGGAGTGAAATGAGAGCGAGGTCAAAGGAAATGTGGGTCTTTGATGATATTCTCCTTCTTGCGTATGGCGTGCACAGCCTAACGTTGTAAGACAACTTGTTCTGTTTGATCTTCTGTTTGTGCACGCCAGGTTGATTGCATTCATAGAAACAGGGTGGACCACATGAAGGTTGCAATCACCCACCCCTTTGATGATATTAGCATGCATTAAAACATATGAATTAGGAGAAGTTGACCATTTGGCCTTGCAGGCATGTTTCACAAATCAAGCGAGTTTTTTATTGCCATGTGTACCAAAACAGAACAATGAAATTCTTACTTACAACAGCATAAATTCTTACTTACAGGTTTTTAAACACAGGACTCAGTAGACAATATAATAAACAAACATAAAAAGAAGTTCAATAATTTAAAAACTCAATACAAGTTCATGTCATTGAAGAAGAATTAGGCAATTTGGCCCAACAAGTCTACTCCGCCATTCAATCATGGCTGTGTAGGAAAGAACTGCAGATGCTGGTTTAAATCGAAGGTAGACACAAAATGCTGGAGTAACTCAGCGGGACAGGCAGCATCTCTGGAGAAAAGGAATCATGGCTGATTTATCTTTTTCTCTCAACCCCATTCTCCTGCCTTCTTCCCATAACCTTTGACACCCCCGTACTAATCAAGAATCAGTCAATCTCTGCTTTAAAAGCTGATGTAGGAAACAGAGCACCGGGAGTAAACTCACGTGGTCTCCAGGTGCTTTGGTTTCCTCCCACATGCCTAAGACGTACAGGTTTGTAGGTTAATTTGCTTTGGTAAAATTGTAAATGGGCCCTAGTGTGTAGGATAGCGTTAGTGTGCGGGGTGATTACTGGTCAGCGCAGACTCTGTGGGCCAAAGGGCCTGTTTTCTTGCTCTAAAGTAAAGTCTAATCAAGAACCTGTCAATCTCTGCTTTAAAAATACCCATTGACTTGGCCTCCACTGCTGCCTGTGGCAATGAACTCCACAGATTCACCACCTTCTGGCTACAGAAATTCCTCCTCATCTCCATTCTAAAGGTATGTCCTTTTATTCTGAGGCTGTGCCCTCTGGACCTAGACTCTCCCACTACTGGAAACATCCTCTCCACATCCACTCTGTCCAGGCCTTTCTTTATTCAATGTAGCAATATGCTTGACTGAAATTAATTTTTCTCATAATCTTAAGGAAGATGCTAACATAAAAATATTAACAATAAAAATATCAATTCCCAGGACGGGTAAAAATACATGTTAAAGTTATGGGGTGAAGTGGGGTAGGCTCACAAAAAGTGCTAAATTCACATTTCTTTTCAGATATTGACTGACATTGCAGAATTTTGCCTTGAATTCACATTGCCTTTTTTGTGGCTGTTTTCATCCGTGCAAATTTATTACCAACTTAATTGTCGAGACCATATTGACCCCATAAATCAATTAGGTGACCTGTCTGGCTCTTTCTTAAAGCCTGAAAGCAGCTCAATTTTTAGTCTGGATCCATCAGTACAATTTATTTTGAGTAAAGTTGTAATTTAACTGATAGTGCATGCCTTATCAAACCATAAATCTGGATGTGGTACATACATTATATATTAGATATTTAACTGTGGGGTTTATGTGTTATTACAAGAATACCAGTGTGAATCCATTGTTCATTTTATTTGCTTTTAATATCATATTACATTTTAACTTATTGGAACCATTAATTAGACCTCAAATTGAATTGAGCTCGGAGAGTTGTATAAATTGAAATGGTATTATGAATCTACCAATATTTCACCACAGAAAAGAGAACAAGAGAGTAGAAAATGTTATTATTCTTTTGAGACTAGCCAAATACTATAATTGGATTAAGATTAAGTTAAGAAAGTTACTGAATATTTTTTATAGGTAGAATAGCAGTGAAGTAGATCTCACTTCATGTACTCTATGCTGACCACACTTGCATTTAAAGCCATCTCAGTCTTTTCCAATCCAATTTCCAATTCCAGTCACAGATCAAGAAAGCTAAATATTAAACTTGAAAAATAAAATATATACAAGGTAAAGTAAATTTAACTTGCGTTCATGACCAGCATATGACCAGGAATACTGGATACACTACTCATCTCCTTATTTAAGGAAGGAAGTTAATGCATTGGATGTCGTTCAGAGGAAGTTTACTTAACTAACAGCTGGTTGCCATGTATAAAGTTTGGATGGTCTAGGCTTGTATCTGCTGGCTTGAGGATAATGAAAGGGGACAAAAGAAACATATAATTTAACATTTGGGGTGGCTTAGTGGCACAGTGGTAGAATTGCTGCCGTACAGCGCCAGAGACTCGGATTCGATCTTGACTACGGGTGCCGTTTGTACGGATTTTTACATTCTCCCTTTGACCGCATGGGTATTTCTCCGGGTGCTTTGGTTTCCTCCCATACCCCAAAACATACAAGCTTGTAGGTTAATTAGCTTCTGTAAATTGTAAATTGTTCCCAGTGTGTAGGGTAGTTCTTGTGTATGGGATGATCGATGGTCAACTCAGACTCGGTGCGCTGATAGGCCTGTTTCCACACTGTATCTCTAAAGTCTAAAAGTCTGAAAAAGGTATCAAACATTTGATTACCTAATAATAATTGTAATAATATTGGTAATAACTAACCTAATTAAATAGCCATTGAAAGCCAAGATTTTGCCGTATCTGGCTAAGTCTAATAAAAATCAAGTTGGTGCATACAAAAACCAGGCCTGAAAAAAAAATTACACTATGGTTTGCAAACATAGATCACCAAATGGATTTGTCTGAAATTCCTGTCTTTGTTATTTAAACTGGAACTTTAACCCTTTTAAAATAAATAACACGGAGCAGACTGAAGCCTTGAAGAATACTCATACACGATTCTAAAGGGCCTTGACAAGGGGGATGCTGAGAGCTTGTTTCTTTTGGCCTGAGAGACGAGACTCGAGGTATTGTCTCAGGATAAGGGATCAGATATTTAGAATTGAGGTCAGAAGGAATTTCATCACTCAGACTGTTGTGAATCTTTGGAATTCAAAGGCCCAGAGGGTTGTGGACACTCAGTCACTGGGTATATTCAAGGCTAAGATTGATGGAGAGTGGAGTTTAGTTTAGCTTAGAGATACAGCGCGGAAACACAGTGCCTGCGCTGACCAGCGATTCCCGTTCACTAGCACTATCCTACGCACTGGGGACAATGTACAGAAGCCAATTAGCCTACGTCTTTGGAGCATGGGAGGAAACCAGAGCACCCACAGAAAAACCATGAGGTTATAGGGAGAATGTACAAACTACGAAGAAACAGGCCCCATAGTCAGAATCGAAACCGGGTCTCTGGCGCTGTAAGACAGCAACTCTACCGCTGCCCTACCGTGCCACCCCAAAGGGTGGGAAAGTAGAGTTTAGTTTAGTTCAGAGATACAGCATGGAAACACGCCCTTTAGCCCACTGAGTCCATTCTGACCATCGATAACCTGTTCACACTAGTTCTATGTTATCCCACTTTCTCATCCATTCCTTGCACACTCAGGGCAATTTACAGAGGCCAATTAACCTACAAACCCACATGTCTTTAGAATGTGTAAGGAATCCTGGAGGAATCCCAAGCCATCACAGTGAGAACATGCAAACTCCACACAGACAGCAAATCAGTAATGGAATCCTACAGATCAGAAGGGTGCAGATTGAATGTGGTTGCGATGCTCGTGGTCAATCGTTCAGCTTGGGACGCTAGAAGTGGTCTCTGTACTTCACCTTGGACTTTAGACTTTAGAGATACCGTGTGGAAACAGGCCCTTCGGCCCACCGAGTGCACGCTGACCAGCTATCACCCCGTACACTAACACTATATGCACTAGGAACAATTTACAATTTTACCGAAGCCAATGAACCTACAAACCTGTGGTATGTGGGTGGGAGTGTGGGAAGAATCCGGAGAATGGACAAAATCCACAGGGTCGCAGGGAGAACATACAAACACTGTATAGACAGCACCCGAGGTCAGGATCGAACCTGGATCTCTGGCACTGTGTGGTAGCAACTCTACCGTTGCGCCGCTATGTTCTCCGCAAAGCCATCAAGGATGCCAAGAGTATATACCGGGACAAACTTGAGTCCCAGTATAATCACTGTGGCAAGGTCTGAGTACAATAACTGTGTGAAAAGCGAGGTCAGTCAACATTAGTGGTGATAGTGTGGCCCTACCGGATGAACTGAATGCTTTCTATACCTGCTTTGAGCAGAAGGCCAACTGGGTGATGACACCCGTCCCTTCAGACTAAAGTGTGCCTCTTCCCAGGGTCACTGTCGCAGAGATTAGATCGGCCTTCCTGAAAGTGAACCCAGGGAAAATAACTGGCCCATACAGAGTTCCTGGCTGTGTCCTTTGTAGCTGCGCCAACCAGCTAGCGGAAATATTCATGGAATTTCTAATCTCTCCCTACTCCATTCTGAGGTACACACTTGCTTCAAGAAGACCACCATCATGCCGGTGCCGAAGAAAAGCAAGATCTCATGCCTAAACGACTACTGTCCACTAGCCTTTACATCCACCATCATGAAATGTTTTGAGAAGCTAGTTATAGAAAGTCCAGTCTATCAAGCCACCTTGACCCACTGATGTTTGCCTACCGCCACTCCGATGCCATTGCCCTGGCCCTACATTCATCCCTGGAACACCTGGATAAGAGAGACACATATGTCAGACTCATATTCAGAAAATACAGCACTGCCTCTAACACCATTATATCCCCCAAGCTCATCACCAAACTTGCGGGACTTGGAGTCAGCACTCCTCTCTGCAACTGGATCCTTGACCTCTTGACCAACAGACCCCAATCGGTGAGAATAGGGGCCAAATCATCCTCAACGATAATCCTCAACAATGGTGCTCCGCAAAGATGCATTCTCATCCCTCTTCTTTACTCCTTGCACACTCACGACTGTGCAGTCATATACAAATGCAATTCAATTGATAAATTTGCAGACAACACCACCATTGTGCGCTGGGTATCAAATAATGAGCACAGGTAGGAGATTGAGAACGTCATGACCTGGAGTCGAGACAACAACCTTGCTGACAATGTCAGCAAGACAAAGGAGATAGTGTTCGACTTCAGGAAGCGAAGTGGTACACATAACCTGGTTTGCAGTGATAGTGCCGATGCAGAGATGGTTGAAAGATTCCTCGGCGTAAATATCACCAACAACTTCTCCTGGACCACCCATATTGAAGTTATAGCCAAGAAACCTTAGAAGGCTTAGGAAGTTCAGCATGTCCCCAATAACTCTCACCAACTTGTACTTATGCACTGTAGAAAGCATTTTATCAGGATGCATGATTTGGGAACAGCTCCATCCAAGTTTTGCAGAGAATTGTGGACACACCCCAGACCATCACACAAACCAACTTCTCTTCCATTGACTCTATTTACACCACACGCTGCCTCGGCAAGACCACTAGCATAATCAAGGATGAGTTGAACCCCGACCACTACCTCTTTCCCCCTCTCCCATGGGGCAAAAGGTATAGAGGTGTGAAAACACACACCTCCAGATTCAGGGACAGTTTCTTCCCAGCTGTTATCAGGCAACTGAACCATCCTAGTACAACTAGAGAGCAGTCCTGAGCTACTATCTATCTTATTGGAGTCCCTCAGACTATCTTTGATTGGATTTCACTGGCTTTATCTTGCACTAAACGTTATTAATGTTATTCCCTTGATCATGTATCTGTTCATTTTGAATGGCTCGATTGCAATCATGTATTGTCTTTCTGCTAACTGGTTAGCACGCAACAAAAGCTTTTCACTGTACATTGGTACATGTGACAATAAACTAAACTCAAGTACCTGCCTCAAACTAAACTCATTGGACCTAGTGGGCTGTTCTGTAAATTTTGTACTAATGGGGGGATTGACAAGGGGGATGCTGGGAGCTTGTTTCTTTTGGCCTGAGAGACGAGACTCGAGGTATTGTCGCAGGATAAGGGATTAGATATTTCGAATTGCGGTCAGGAGGAATTTCATCACTCAGATTGTTGTAAATCTTTGGAATTCTAAGGCCCAGAGGGTTGTGGACACTCAGTCACTGGGTATATTCAAGGCTAATATTGATGGCAGATGGAGTAGGTGGGAGTGGAGTTCAGTTTAGTTTAGAGATACAGCAGGGAAACACAGTGCCCGCGCCGACCAATGATCCCCGTCCACTAGCACTATCCTACACCCTGGGGACAATTTAGGACAAAAGGTCAAAATAAGGGACAAATTCCCGTCGGCAATTCGTTGACCGACTCGGCCGTGGCTGGGTGAATGATGAGTTGGCCCGGGTGCTGGACTGCACACAAAGCCCAGCCGGTGGGCCAGCTGAGGAGTTTTGGCCCGTGCGACGTCGCACACAAAGTCCAGCACCGTATCCAATTCATGAACCGATGATCGGCCATGATAAGGAGGGGTGGTGGTGTCGGCAATAAGCAAGAGTCCGAAGGGTCGGGTCGGACAGACCGACAGGGCCACGGGCGAGGCGCTGCTTCTGCACTCCATGGGCTGCACTATGTCGGGATGGGTAAGGCTGGCCCGGACGCAGCGCTCCGACTCGACAGTCCCCTTGACCCGAGTAGTAGCAGTCAAATATGGGACAAGGGTGGTTCCGTATGGACAAACCAATTTAGCCCAATATACCGGATGTCCTGGCAAATACGGAGCAGTTGGCAACCCTACTGAGGGAGAGATAGACAAGTTCAAGGCTCTGTCTCACGGTGTTGCGGTCATTGGCGGTGAAGCGCGGCGTCGCCGGAAGAGGGGACCGCACGTCAACCGCGAGAGCGCCGAGCCTATGCCGCGGGAGTGCCACACGGATGCTGCGCGGGGGCCGAGTGATCTCAGTACGGCCGGTCCCACGAGCTTGCGGTAAGCAAAAAAAAATTTAGCCTTACTCCGCGGAAGCTGTTGTCTGAAACATTCTAACCACTATTAATATAATTGATTTATAGCCTGATTTTCTATACCAAGAGGTTTCTTAGAAACACAACTGTCCCATTATAGTATAACTACCTGCACTGATTTAGACTACAGGTGGTTCTGCTATAATATGATAGTTTTGTTCCTAAAACACCTTGTGTTATAGAAATTTGCTTTATAAAAGACAAGCGGGGCTGTGGCAGTGGTAGTGCTGATCGCGGCGCTGTGGCGGCTCCCGTGCCGCACACGTGCCTCACTGGCGGAGGCTGTGGCGGTGATCGTGCCGCACTCGTGCATCACTGGCGGCGGCTATGGCGGTGAGAGTTTGACTCACGGCGCTCGTGCCGCACTGTCGGCGGCTGTGGTGATGACCGTGCCGCACTCGTGCCTCACTGGCGGCGGCTGTGCGGTAAGAAATTATTTTTAGACATTGCTGACTTTTTGTGAGCACCGTGCGGTGGTGGGACCAACGCCGCACGGCCCCGGCGGTGTGCGTTTGACCGAACCCGCGGTCTCTGGCGGTCCACGAGCGGTAGATACTTCCTGCATCACCGCCAATGACCGCAGACTCGTGAGACAGGCCTTTAAGGCAGAGATAGACAAATTCTTGATCAGAACGGTGTCAAGGGTTATGGGGAAAAGGCAGGAAAATGGGATTAAGAGGCAGAGATAGCAAATGATTGAATGGGCTCGATGGGCCGAAGGGCCTAATTCTACTCCTATAACTTGTGAACTTGTGAGACCAATTTCACCTTTGAAACCTGGTACACGTGGAGCAGGGATTGACACAGTGATTGACGTGCGGTGGGGCGGGACGGACAGGGGAGCTTGCGCGATGACGTCAAGGGACGGCGTGGGGCGAGGCGGGACCGGTGACGCAGAGACAGCGTGAAGGCGGGCTGAGGGGGCTGCGCGATGACGTCAGTGCGACGCGAAGGCGGGTTTAGGACCATACGCGGTGACGTTCCCAGAGTGCAGCGCGGGAGGCTGCGAGCCATCTTGCAGTGAGGGGGACAGAGGGCGGGAGGCGAGTCGGTGGTGGCAGCTTTTTCCTTCTTCTGCGCCGAGGAGACCGACAGGGACGGAGAGGGATACAGAAAGGAGAGGGGGCCCTCGTTAATAAATAAATAAGCGATCCTCATCCCTCCCTTCCCCACCTCCCTCGCATCCCCGGTTTGTGCAGCAGAGGCGACCGGGAGGTGTGGGGGGGGGTCTGTAGTCCGAGTGTGGCCCAGGTTCCCGCTGAAGGCCCCGGCCCAGAGTAGGGAGCCTCTCCCCCTGTCCCTTGTCCCCGGCGCTTTCGCACGGCGGACCATGGCATCGCTCGGCTGCTCCAGCTAGTCAAGAGAAAAGCCAGGCCCGGACCTCTCTCCCCCAGGCAGCGGGGGCCCGAGCTCCCCTGCCCGGGGTAGGAGGAGGAAGAGGGAGGTGGTGGCTGGTGGAGGAAGGCAAGGCGGGCACTCAGCTGCGGGCAACAAGAGGTAGATCGAGTGAGGGTACAGGCGACCATTCCACCCTCCTTCCCTTGGGCAGGACTGTCTGCTCTCTCTCTCCCTCCCTCCCTCCCTCGGAGGGCAGAGTAGGACCAGGGGAGGGGGAAAGTGTTTTCAGCGGGGCGAGCCCCGGCCCCCGCAACTCTGACTGTGCGATGGTGAGTCGCCGTGACTGACGAACGGACGGCCTTGCAAGTCCTCTTCACTGCAAGCAAAGTAGAACCAGGAGCTGAAGCCAGAGGAGCAGCAAGCAGCAGACATGGACTGTGGCGGCGTGTGAGAGCAAGAAGGGGGATTTAAACACACACACCCGCAGGACAACCGACAAACTCTTGAAAGGTTTATTCGGCCGTTATTATTTTTCTCTCTCTTCAGTTGGGATATTTCCACAGCGACGTGAAGATGGTCTATCTGAGCGCCTTGTAAAAGATATTTTTTTTAATAACATCAGTTAAAGCAAATACCACAGACTTTGAGGGGGGAACGAGGAGGTGAAAAGAGCGACCTTGCGGCACCTCTACGGATATTTAATTCGCTCCAAAATGCCGGTTAAAAAGAAAAGCGGTTTCCAGATCACCAGCGTGACCACAGCTCAAGTGGCGGCTAACAGCATCACCGAGGATACCGAGAGCCTGGATGACCCGGACGAGTCCCGCACCGAGGACATCTCCTCCGAGATCTTCGACGTGTCGTCCCGGGCCACAGACCACGAGCACGCCGAAGTGTGTGACCGCAGCTCGTCCGACGAGACCCTCAACAACGTGGGCGAGGCGGACACCCCCGGGGCGCTCTCCCCTAACATCCCTCACGACCGTGAAGGCTTCGGAGGCCGGCTCCCCGGGACGGGGGCAGGAGGTGGAGGTACAGTTACCCCGGTCGCCGGGAATGCACCGGGAGCCACGCTGCCCGCTTCCGCATCGGTCAGCGGCACCTCAACCGGAGGGGTAGCCATGCAACCGGCGGTGGCCTGTACGTCGCGTTTCAGGGTCATCAAGCTGGACCATGGCTCGGGCGAGCCTTTTCGCAGGGGCCGGTGGACTTGCACCGAGTTTTACGACCGAGATTCGGACGGCACTATCAGGCACAACAGCAGCAGCACCGCCTCGGAGCAGCAGTGTGCCGACAGGGACAGTGGGTTGGGAGCCACGGCCAGCTCTGTTCAGTCCGTGCATGGCACTGACTCCCTGGCTGATACTTCCATCAACGCCACGGTAACGCAGTTAGCTCAGACCGATGTGATCAACCAGCACCAAAGTTTCGTGAAGGGCCAGCAGTCCATCTGCGGGCATCCAGTGACTCAAGCTGCTTCCGGCACTCAAATCTATACTTCTGTGGGGGCTCAGCAACATATATCGCAGAGCAATTTGGGGCAGCACAATGTTCTGCAAACGGGGATTAATGGCATGGCAATTCATACATCAACCTCGCAGACTAATGTAGCTGCTGCTCATGCTTTGCAGAGTCAGCAGTTTCAGTTTTCTCCAATTCCACATTTACTGCCATCTCAGTCTACTGTTCCAAACAGCCATGTGGAATATATGCAACATTTGCCGGCCATGCAGGGTCTAGGAACCATACAGCAATCTTCACCAGGTACAGTAATTCAGAACACTGCAGCTATGAGCCTTCCTACTGGCCAAGTGACGAGTCAGGGTCCTTCGCCAGCGATGCAGTCACCTGCCAGTGGAGTGCAGGTTATGGGTATGCCAGCCCAGAGCAGTGACTTGGACGGTCAGTGTGGGCAAGGGAAGCAAAATGTTAGGCCAGGTCCTACGAAAGGTCTGATCTTACAGCAGCAAACTTTGGGGTCATCAGGTGTGCAACAACATTTAACCCAACAGCATCAAGCTCTGGGTCCACTATCCGGAATGATCAGTCAAGTACCTGGCTTGTCCAGTGTGGCTGTTGGCATTCAAAATGTGCCTAGTACTGGTGTTTCAAGTGTGCCTGCTGTGGTGCCTAATGTATCTGCTACGTCTGTTACTATGCCAAGTGTTCCAGTAACAATGGTTCAATCCCAGCAAAGTACTCAGACACCAATGACTGGGAGTACTGGCCTAATACAATCTGGGCTTCCTCCTCTCATGCAAGGTTCAGTCACCTTATCTTCGATCGTGTCACAGACCAACCTGTTTCACACACAGCAAAGTACAGGCCACCTGGAAGAGAGACGGAATTCCGAGCAGCTTGTGTCTCAGACTTCTCAGTCTGCTGAAAGCAAGTCCTCCATGAAGCCTCTTATTCCTGAAATTCTTGGTAACCCTTTGAATTTACAAGTGGCCAGCCCTATGAACAGCCTCACAAATTCTGTGTTCTCAATACCAATACAAATCGATGGAGACGAAGACAGGTATGGTTGTATGTTATTCACTGAATGTACACTTGTTCTTATTGGATCAATGTACTATATTCTAATATTGAAATGGGGTGCCATTTATAAACATTCTTTTTTTAACCTGAAGTGTCAGTGTTGGGTTGTGGGTTTAAGAATAGACTGTTGGAGTAACTCAGCAGGTCAGACGGCATCTCTGGAGAAAAAGGATGGGTAACGTTTTGGGTCGGGACCCTTCTTCAAACCTCCTGCATCCTTTTTCTCCAGAGATGCTGCCTGACCTGAGTTACTACAGCACCTTGTGTCTATCTTTGGCATAAACCAGTATCTGCAGTTCCTTACTTATGCTGTGGTTTCAAGAAAACCAGTTCTTCAATAGGTTATTCGGCAATACTTAATGTGATCCTGAACAGTACGCGTAGATGGATTATTTGACTGTAGGAGCCCTCAGCTGAGCTGAAATTTCCAGCACGGATTATTAAATAGTCTACAGAAGTGTGAATGCTTTGGTTTTCCTTTGGGGAAAGCTGAGGCAAATTTAGTAACATATTTACTGCCACCTGATTGACAGCAAACACAAGCGATCAAAGATAACTGTTCTGAAATGAACTAACAGCTTTTGTGCATGTGTTGATTGACGTGATGTCCAGGAAATTGATTATGACAATGAGTCTTGCCTAATGACCCACCTTTTGGGACTGATATCAGATGGTCTACTTGAGCAGGTGCTAGACTCTTCCAGAGTCAAGTCCAACTCCATTTATGGTTTGAAATTGCATAGCTCGTTCAGTTGATATATTAGCTTACTTAAAAAAAAAAAAGACCTTTATTCATTTGTGGAGGGAATAAATCACCTCATAAATGTTACTGTTATTTTGTAGATTGAAATATTTAAACTTTGATCCAATACAGAAGTATATATACTGTATTATAACCATGTTTATGGTTAGCAATCCATTTACATCAATCAGTCTTTGCATCTGCAAAGCATACAAACTTAACAGCATGCAAAGTTTTTTTAAGTTAGAATTTCAAATGAATTAGGCAGATTTCAAATAGACTGAGCTGTAGCTTACTAATTGAGCAGCTCACAATATGGCAATAATTTGATCTTATATTCTATATATTATTCTTCATTAAAGTGTCACTATTGATTATGGTTTATTTCTTGATTACCAATTAGAAATCAGCCTGTTAATTGTCGTGGTTATGTTTTGCTGGAAGGCAAAATAATTTAATCCATGTTGTGCACTATTTTAATCCATGGTGTATAATTATGTTTCATCTTGAGCATTTTTCTCCTTTGTGTGGAGTGGGGGCAGGGATAAATGACTTAAAAAAATGTTCATTATGGTATGGGAAGAAAATGTAGGCAGGAGCTTTCGAACTGATGTGGCAATTATTTATAAAGTTTGCAGTAATCAAGCACTCAAATCTGAGGTAAAAAGGATGATATTTGTTGCAATTTGTTTTATTCTTTACCCATTGCTTAAATTCATTTTTATTATGTTACAATTTTTGTAACACCATTTCTTATGGCTTGGGTTTGAATAAAGACACATTTTCCTCCCTTAACCTGACACTTTGAGCTTCAGGCTTGGATATCCTTAAGATAATATATGTACCAATACACAAAGTAGCCTGTAGATCCTATTTGTGCTCAAATTAAATTTCATGCTATTGTTATTTGGTAATATAGTCAATGTAGTACTGCCCAGAAATACTATGCATGCTTTAAAATTTCAAAAGTGGCCATTTTCCACTGCCAAACATGAGAAAAGCAAATGGAGTAAAATATTACACATTGACATCCTTTAGCCTCACATTTAAAGCTAATCTTTAGTTTGGAATTTCCTTTTGACTCATTCATTTTGTAATGAGTATGTTCTTCTATATCTCTTGTCATTAATGCACAGCCAGCATGCTGCTGGGTTACCAGCTGTGGTTACCCACTTTTAGTGCCTCCAAATGAGGTGTTGGCTTTCAGTGCCACTGCTGTTTCTACATGCAGAGAAATCTGACATAGTTTTAACAGACCTCCATAATTAACTAACTGGCTTAGGAGCAGTATTATTTCCAGAGTGAAATTGTACTTTGACCACCAATGCTGATTCAAATCAGGATGGGCCAGTGAAGGGCAAACTTCAGTTGCATCAGTTATGTCAAAACTGATGTAACAAAATAAGTACTGGATATCGAATACCTATGAAAGTGAAAATAATTGCTAATTGTTAGTCTGTGATCTTGTGACCTAGTTAAGCTACATATTGATATGGCTGTCTGCAAGCATTAAAAAAAAACATTTGTGTAGATCTGGCACCTTAGCCTTTCTTTTGCCTGTACACATTGGGAAGGAAATAATTGATGTTATTGTGATTCATTGAGTGTATCTTCTGCTTTTTTTTAATTTAGTAATTATTTTGTATTGTCTTCAGAGCACTTCAGTGTTGGTTTAAAGCTGAAACAAGTACTGATAATTGAAGAATCTTTTTTAGTCTAGTAAGGTATTGTGTGCGATGGATTGAAATGTTGTCCCAGGTCTCAAGTCCTTTTAGTTTACTCAATTTTTGGAATGTGGGTGTTTCTGGCAAGATAGGCATTTATTGCCCATTCCTTTGAAACTGCTGCTGAGCCACTGCAGGCCTCATAAATGTGCTCCACAGTGTGCTACTTGGACACTTCCTGTGCTTAAACTGTGACGATGAAGAAATGATCATGTTTCAATTGAGTCATTTTTTGTGGAACTAAAAGGCAAGCTTGGTGGTAGTGGTGGGCCCATGCACTTGCTGCCCTTGTCTTCACTGTGGTGGAGGTTGAGGTTTTTGAGGTGCTTTAGAATAACCTAGGCAGGTAAATGGAGTGCATTTTAGAGATGTATTGCAATCACAGTGGGCCAGTATTGTAAGGAACAAATGTGTAGTGCTGAATAGAATGGGACCGAATAAGCTTGTTGCTTATTTTTTTGAAGACGGGTTGTTTAGTTATTCCTCTGGAAGCTGACAGTTGGGTGTTCTTTGATAACACTAGTAATGGAGTACTTTCACAAGTCCATGTGACTTTTTTCGCTGCCGTTAAATATCCAAACAAGTTTGAGACTAATGGAAGTTTTGAACATTTATTATCTCACAGCCCAGCCTAGTGTTACAATATCATCAAAATAATGTAAATATGCAGGCAACCAAGTTACATCAAAACTATCAATGCAGTCAGTTTACTGAGCAAGCTACAGAATTTGTTTTTATTAATAGATTACTTTTCACATAAATTTGTTGAATGTATATGGTAGAGCTATGTTATTTTACTGAGAATGAGGGGGAAATTGAAGAACCTGATTTTTGTTTGATTAAGTTCATGTGTTGAGATTGCAGGGACACTTCCTGTTTTAGGACAGGAATTTTTGGATAAACTACTGCGTTTCTGTTTTGTGAATACTGAAGGTCATGTGGTGCATATCTCTAATGCAAGAGCCATTGATATGTCGTGGCTAATATTTCCCTTGCTGTTACTTTTTCTGAAATGGAAACAACTTCATATCTTGGATGTGGTGCAATCTGAGGCAAAGAAACGTTTTTTTGTATTTTGCTGCTTGAGATGATATAATATATTGGAGAGGCTTTAAAAAGTTTTAAACTTAATATTTTCATTCACTTGAACTAATTGACAGATGCCCTGAATTCTTCATTGGGTTTCTCTGAATCATTTTTTTCCAATTATGAGATGTATGGACCAATAGATGGCTGCTATCAGCTGGCACATAACAGCATATTGGAATAAGCACATGGTGCAGATTTTACGGAGTTAACTAACCTTCGTCAACTCTGGGCTGCATTCCAGGATCAAATTGCATGGTTGCAATTGTGAACTCGCACCGCAACAAATGTAGAGGGTTCTTGGAGATCGGCAACCTATTTATATCTTGCAGTTAGAAGTTACTAGGTGGTGCAGTTCCTATAAATTAACACCAATAACGCACAAAATACACTAAAGCAAAAGCTTACAGTGTAGACTTCTGGATCTCTTCCATGATGAGTTGATTAAAGGCTTCTAGGTAGTATTTGAAAGAAAGAATGTAAACATTAATGTGTGCTCGTAAAGAATCTGCATCTAATCTTGGATAGCAATCTTCTGAATAGCAGCATAGAATTGCGATAAATTCATAGGGAAATCTTAGTACTGGTTCCATCTTTCCCTTCCCACAGCTCAATTCCACTGTTGTGTTTTCTTCCTCCATTTGCTGACTCGTGTATTGCTGCTTTTTTTCGCTGAGGTGCTCCCAGCTCTGATTCGGCTGTTCTGTGTCACGAAAATGGTGAATGTCATCTGACTATTTTACGGGGATCAGCATTGTTGCGCTTGATCCTCCTCATTATAACATTCACCTAATTAGTGAAAGGCCTGGATAGAGTTAATGCGATGAGGATGTTTCCACTAGTGGGAGAGTCTAGGACCAGAGGGCACAACCTCAGAATAAAAGGACATACCTTTATAAAGGAGATGAGGATTAATTTCTTTAGTTAGTGGGTGGTGAATCTGTGGAGTTCATTGCCACATAATGTGGAGGCCAAGTCAATGGGTATTTTCATGGTGGAGATTGACAGATTCTTGATTAGTAAGGGTGTCAAGGGTTATGGGGAGAAGGCAAGAGAATGCAGTTGAGAGGGAATGATAGATCAGCCATGATTGAATGGCAGAGTAGACTCGACGGGCCAAATGGCCCATTTCTCCTATGACTTATGAACTAATTGTTTTGGCAAAAGATTTCCCGCAACAGTTGTAGAATTGATTTTGCTCATTTTAACTTGGACACAGTTATGAGGTCAGATATGTAAATCTGAGCTTTTTTTTGTACTAGATATGTTCCGGGTAGTATTTTAATGCATACCAAATATAGTTTCAGTTACAAAGTCTTCAAAATTTATAACAAACAAGCGAGCCTTTTTCAACAAAAGATCCTGCAAATAATAATGGTGATCCTTTGGAAATGTGCAGTTGCAGTAAATGTGTGTCTGCTCTCTATATTGTATAAGGTCTATATTTTGCTCTCTAGCTTGTCTGAAATTTTTATTTGCAGTTGTTGGTAGAAAATCGTTTGTAACAGCCTTCTCCCTGTACCTCACACTAAGCTCTGGTATTCCACGAGGATCTTTCTATGACATCCTCCAATTTGCATGCAGCTCCTCAGCAACATTACTTCCATCTTGTCACCATCTCCTGCCTTGACCTTCACTTACTATCTCCAAAGTGTCTGGCTGCTTGTCTAAAATTTAATAACAAGTGAACAGAAATTTCTACCAATGAAAACTGGATAGACCAAAGCCATTTTTGTTTTGGTCAATTTCCCAGCTGACATCATGGAAAATATTCACACTTCACTGAACTATATTTTAAACAATCTCTGTGAAATTTACGGATGATACATTTCCGTATCATCGTTAAGACCGACTTCATAGCATCAACTAACTTCAGCTTCAATGCATCCACTGTTGAAACCTTGAACTGTTCCTTTGTAACTGCCACGGCTCTTCAAAAGAGTTCTTATTTCGAGTCCCATTTTCATGGGACCTTAAGTTTACGAAGGCATGAGACTGCAGATGCTGGAAACTATAGCAGAAAACAAACTGCTGGAGGAACTCAGCAGGTCAGACCAGAAGCATCGAGCAAAAAAAAAACCTAACTGCTGGGGGAAATGGTCCAGATAAAGAGTTTCAATCCAAATTGTAGAATGCCCATTTCCCTCCACGTATGCTACCTGACCCTCTATGTTTCTCCCAAATAGTGTTTTTTCTGCTTCAGTTTTCAAAGGTTCTGCTTGAGACCAAAGCAAGAAGTATCCATCTATCAGCCTGTGCTAGCTGATCTGCCTCAGCCTTCATTTGACAAATGCCTAATTTCTGAAGGTCGCATTTCTGGCTGCTTAAGTATCTTTTTTTTTATAAATTGTATCTCAGTAGCTGAAATTCCTTACCCAAGTACCTCTGCTGTTCTGCTTCTCCATTGTTTCAAGGTTCCCTTTGAAGCCAATATTTTCAATTTGGCTTTTTTTCACCCTGATACCTCAAGTTTGATCATATTTCTATGGATATGTAGTAGGATTATTTGCTATATAGAAAGGACTTTACAACTTCATATGTAAATAAAATGATGTTTCTTCTTTGACTTAATCAGTTATTGACTAAAAAATGAAATTCTAAGTTCCAAAGCGATGTTCCATCTGTGCTTTCATCATAATTATTACTTAAAAACATATTTTTCCTCAAAAGTTACACAAAATTCTAAGTTCCAATTCTGAAGGCCTTTGTTGGAAACCTTGGTATGAGACAACACGTTTTGATAGGTTGCCTGTTTCCCCTCAAATTTAGTTTTCAGTGGGTCCCAGGGTGTCATCTGTTTTTGTTATTTTTGTACCTAGCTAATGCTAGTTTTGTCAGTCCAATAATGCTACTGCTTCAAAGGCTGTTCTTCATGGCCACTTGGTGGTGAATTTGGAATATCAGCAGAAGGTAAAAACAATTTTGATCTGCGTGTTAGGCAATTCTGTTTTTGTGGCTCAGGGTGTTTCACTGTTTTTGAGGCATTTGGTGTACAAGGATGAAGAAAAAAGATGACTTAAGCAGGGCAGCATGTGGAAGGGAAGACAATCCTAAGGAATTGTATGAATTTGGGTATTGAGAGCATTGTAGAGAGCTTCACTGTTATTGATGACACCAATACATTTAATGGACAAGATCCTGTGGTGGACATCACTAGAGACAGTGGGAATTGGCAAGTAAGGATAATTACAGGTAGACAAAAATGCTGGAGAAACTCAGCGGGTGAGGCAGCATCTATTCGCTCCATAGATGTTACCTCACCCGCTGAGTTTCTCCAGCATTTTTGTCGACCTTCGATTTTCCAGCATCTGCAGTTCCTTCTTAAACAAGGATAATTACAGAAAGGGTTTGAATGTATTTGAGAATTTTCACTGGATTAACCTATTGTACAACTTGATTTGTTGTAATTGATGCATAGAAAAACATGCACAACACCAGACAGGATGACAAAAGCTTGGTTTTGTCTCTATGATATTCGTCTGCTTTGAACAGCAAATGCCTTGCAATGACTATTTTGTCTTCTGGGCATTGTCAAATTTTAAATATCAAATTTCCTGGCAATGAGGATTAAAGACTGCTTTCAGAAAGAGTCTGAAGAAGGGTTTCGGCCCGAAACGTTGCCTATTTCCTTCGCTCCATAGATGCTGCTGCACCCGCTGAGTTTCTCCAGCATTTTTGTGTGCTTTCAAGAACTGATTTGTAGCAAAAACGTATTTGGTCTGACTGCATCAAAGAATTGTGGAGTAATCTGAATTATTAATCTAAGGTGTTCTGTTCTGGAATAGCACAGATTAATTTCAATTGTTTGTTAATGTTTGTGCAAATGCTCCTCCATCTGAATGTAGTCGGCATGATGAGGTTTGAGCTTGTAATAGCTGCACTGTTGTATCTGGGAAAGTTGAAAAGCATTTGTACTGGTGCTTCCAGAGTGGAAATGGCACCCAGCAATTTCAATTATTGTGTTCTGCATGTTAAGATGAACTACTCAAACCTCAAGATGAGGGATGAAAAAGGGCAGGTAGACATTTGCCAATTGGTCATTTTTGTTTGCAAACAATTCCTTGCATATAGCTGCTTCAAACCATTTCCAAAATGGCATTGGAATATGTTTTTAAAAGTTGTTAAATAAATCCTCTGTCAAAAGCTCAACGTTAGATTTCCTGCAGACAGGAGTATGCTCCCTTTTGCTGCAGAAGATATAGAACATAAAACACAACAGTATAATATAAGAAAAGCCTATCGGCCCACAATATCTGTGCTAAACACGATGCAAAGACCATCTCTCATCTACCCTCACAGAATCCATATCTGTGTTGCGAGTCAGTGTTACAAAATGTAGTAAATTTAGACAATTGTATTACTCTTAAACTTAATATGAGCTAATAAGAAGCCATATTTGATTTTACTATGTATGTTATTTTGTCAGGTTCATTTGTAATTATTTTTATTGCTCTGTTACCTGAAGCAATTTAAATATAGAACTTATTCCTCAGGCTAGAATTTCTGAGATCCTTTTTTTCTTTGTACCTCAACAGATAAACCAGTAATTAGACCTTGTATTTTTTTTTTTGTTTGATGCCATTTTGCATCAGTTGCTTGCCTATTCAATAGTCTGGATTTATAAACCAATCCACATCTGAAGTCGGATTTCGCAGTGATAGAATTTAGAATACTGGACTGTCACTGTTAGGGTAATTTAAATTTAAAATAATTGTCATACAGTCATTAGATATGCGAAACATACAATCTCAGCGTCTGAACAATTGTCCAGGTAACCAATTTGGTGCCTGGGTTGGGTCTGGATTTGGTTGATCATTATTCATTTTAAAATCAGTAACATGTTGAACTTTATCCTGGTACTGGTGTGAGGTATTTGGCGTCAAGCTGTAAAAGGTGTTAAAATTCAGGGCGCCGGCACTGTAGCGACTTCATCCCTTTCTGGGCCTGTTCTGTTCCTGCTCATTTATTGCATTTCTGCTTGGATATTGTGCAGCTCTGAATGGCAATTGGGTGAAAGATTAATTTGCTACTGTAGTTAGTTTCTTAAAGTATTTTCAGAATTACACAAGGTCACAGCAGCTTTTCAGTATTACGAGACTGTTTAAATGAGCTTTTCCATTTTGGCTTGTCGAATTCAAAATTGGGGATTGTTAACTCATTGAGCAAGTATGTAGTTTTATTGAATGTTTAAATCATGGAGGTGTTTACTGAGCAGCAAACTTTCTTCATGTTTTATTTGCTCTGAGTCAAATAAGAAAGCTCTTCATGTGCAGAACAATAATTTGGTTAATTCTTATGGAATTGTTATAAACACATTTTACTGGTTGGTTATAATTGCAAATGAGGTGTTAACGTTTGTTGCAAAGTCTGGTTTTGCTTTTGAAGTGTTTTTTTTGCCTTCAGTTGAATATGAGCAGACTGTCTTTTGAAGTTGGATTTTAACACTTGTTTTTTAGTAATTGATGGAACTATCTGGAGCTGTTGAAGTTAAATAACTGCAAAGTTGCTTTGGGCTAATGTATTTGCAGATCTTGAAGTAGAATTAAAGTTGAAGATAAATTATTACATCTGTGTTTTTATCCCCCACTAGTTGAATTTGGAAAAGATAAAGGTAGCAACTTGAATGGGAAAGAGGAAGAAATGATACAGCCCATCTGGCGCCAGGCTCAGAGTAAAAGTGAGTGCTTGGCAAGCAGTATAATTGCAATGCCATTTAAAGAATTTAGGGGTGTAGTGCTGTTATCTTGCATGTCACACTTCGAGTGTAGTGTCTGACGTGATTAGTAGGATTCAAGGAGTGCATTTAAAGTCTAGATGTAATGCTCAGGCAACAACTTGGGTTTTTTTTGTTGCCTTTGATGTAGCAACATCCCAAAATGCTTCACTAACATTATCAAGACACAGCCACTTAGAGGATTTGGGCAAGGACCAAAAGCATGGTGAAAGGATAGGTTTTAAGCAGGATTTTAAGAAAGCAAAAGTCATATTAAAGTATGTAATTGGCAGCTGAATACATGGATATGTCCAGTTGACCAATTAGTCAAATGCCATTGGAAATGAGCATTCGAATCAGGAGCCAGTGTAGAGTAATCCAAGTAGTCTAATGAAGTCTGAAGGGGGTTTGGTACAAGTTGGGATACGGGCAGGTGAGTTTTGGATGTCCTCTGGTTTATGAAGGAAAACCCTTAAGCTCTTTAAAGAATTGGAATATTTCATTCTTTGGTGGCCAATTGGTACCTTTTATTAAAAAAAAAAAAAAAGAAACCCATTATATCTGTGGTCAAAATGTGCAGGATAGCTAAATTTTATGACTCATAATTTCAAATAGCTTATGGAGTGAATTAATGCTTGAAATTCCAGTTTAAGGTGCTGGCCTATTTGGATGTAAGAATTTTTGTGGATGAGCTCAGCCTTCCTTATCCACTGTTATCCAGTAAAAATGTTGTGATAATGCCTTGCTTGGTTCAAGGTTTTCCCATGCTCTGCTGTACTCGCTGTGCTCTTCCTCCCTGTTGCTTCTGCAATGCAGCTTGAACTTGGCATACTGTTTTTTTTTGCCTGTATTTTTGATGCTGCTTAAAACTGAAGCTTTGTTTTAATGAGGACTTTGTAGGTTGTTCAATCCAATGAAGTGTGAGGTAATTTCAATCTAATGTGTAATCCAGTAAAGGAAAATTGTGAAGAGTATTCTTCCCGTCAATTATTACAAAATCTCCTTTTTATTTTCAGTACCAATTTGTGATTCTCCTATATGAAATCCACTGGAAATAAGTCTTACCAGTGTGGCAAAACTGAAAACGGTGGACATGAAACTAACCCTGTCAATTAAATTGCCTCCGGATATTAATTCATCCTTGTTTCACACTCAGCCACTGTACATCTTTATACCACCCTTCCCCATTCTCAAATTAAGCAATCAGTAACCAAAATTGATAAATTATTCAGTGGCTGAGCATTCCATTTTAAAAGACATTCAGCAAGAACATTTGAAATATGTAAGAGCCACCATGCCAAGCAATGTTCTTTCTTTCCACTGCACTCCCAGATGGTACTTCCCCAAGATGAGGAAATGGTGGCACAAATTCTTGTGTGACGTCCTGACTTGAGATGCAGAATGTTAGCTTGGAAGTCACTGGTTTGCTGGTCAGTTTTCATGTCTTTTGGAAGAACCTTATTCAGTAGTTTTTTCCTTGGTCATGCTGAAGCTTCCTTTTGCACCAGAGACCAGTGAATAGGAGGCTGTTTTTTCCCTAACACCAGGATTTCCCTGGCCTGCTATAAATTAATCTAAAGTTTAATGAAAAGAACCTCCTTGATTTCATTGCAGCATTCGATCAGGGTATTTCCTCCATTTGTCTCTATTCCATTGTGCAGCTTGAACAGGGGTGTTGTGCCCCAGTTTCTTATCGTTTCTCAAATGTCCCAAGGCATTGAACTAAGCTTTCCCCTGACCAAGGGGTTCGGACCGAAACGTTGCCTATCTCCTTCGCTCCATAGATGCTGCTGCACCCGCTGAGTTTCTCCAGCATTTTTGTGTACCTTCGATTTTCCAGCATCTGCAGTTCCTTCTTTAACACCTCTTCTACACATTGCTTCTATTTGGTGAAACTAACTAGTGGCAAAGATTTGACTTTCTAATCCAGCACTTTGTGTCCTTTTGTATACATGTTTCCAGAGATGCTGCCTGATCCGTTGTTACTCCAACATGGTGTCCTTTTGTGTACAGTCTGAAGAAGAGTCCCGACCCAAAATGTCACTTATCAATGTTCTCCAGAGATACTGCCTGACCCGCTGAGCTATTCCAGCACTTTGTGGCCACTGTGCCTTTCCATTTCCTCCTTTAAGAGCCATTGTGCTGTCATTCTGCCTATCTGACATTTGTCAAGCTAGAACTTCAACTAAACATTAGGCATCCAATATTATATCACCGTTTGTGTACAATATTCTGCATGAATCATTTCCTTTTAAAGTAACTTTTGCCTAATCGGGTTATAAATCAGATTTTAATGGTTCGACATCTTTCATTTTTGTTCTATGGGAAATGATGGTAGCTGACTGATTTTACTACCACATATGAACTTGAATGTAACAAATACTGTTCTGCTAAAGCCAAGTTAAAACATGGGACTTTTTAGATCTTTTTCTTTCCATCAGGATGATTATGGATGTGAATGCTTTAATGACCTTGATGTCAAGCACAATTTTAGGATGGGGTGTAGAAGAGAAACTATACTTCATTGGTGTCATGGGATCAGTACTAAGTTCCACGACAAAGGAGCGATAGAATGTTCTGTTTCATTTTCTCTTTCTCTTATAATTCCAAACAAAAGCTTTAGAGCTTGGAAGAATATGTGAGGCTGGGCTAATGTAAATAAAGGCACAAGTCTTGGTGATTTACAACTTAAGAGAGAATGCTCTAAGAATGTAGGCTTGAAAGTGAGGACATAAATACTGAAGCTTAAAGAAATATGAGAATTGAAGGAATTAAGGTTAATAAAATGGAATCCTAAAGAATAAACTCTTTTATCCCAGCTTGAAAATATCAAATATTAGTGGACATAGTTTAAAGAGAGAGGGGTCAAGTTTAAATGAGATTTGCAAAGCAAGTTTCTTTTACACACAATGTGCTGCCAGGCAGGTGATAGAAGCATTCATGACAGCAATGTTTCAAATGCTTTTAGATAGAAGCATGTAAAGGCAGGGAATATAGGGGTTTGGACCATGTGTAGGCAGATGGAATTAATTAGATTGGCTTCATGGTACAGAGATGGTAGGCTGAAGAATTTATTCCTGTGTTAATCTGTGACTGTTAATTAGTTTAACTCTGGTGATTAATCTCTTAATATGTTAATCTGTCGTTTTCACACGTTACCCATCCACATATCTCTGGTCTCCCTCTCCCCTGACTCTCAGGCTGAAACAGGGTCTCAACCCAAAACGTCACCCATTCCTTCTCTCCAGAGATGCTGCCTGTCCTGCTGAGTTACTCCAGCATTTTGTGTCTATTTCGGTGTAAACCAGCATCTGCAATTCCTTCCTATACTGTTAATTTGTTAATGGGTTCACCCAGAGAGTTGTGAATCGGTGGAATTCTCTTCCACGGAAGGAAGTGGACGCCAATTCACTGGATGTTTTCAAGAGTTAGATTTGGCTTTTATGGCTAAGGGAATCAAGGGATGTGGGGAATAAGCAGGACCGGGGTACTGATTTTAGATGATTATCCATGATCATATTGAATGGTGGTACTGGCTCAAACGCCTACTCCTGCACCTATGTTTCTAAGTTTCTATATTCATCTTTCTAATCGGATACAGAAATTGCAATTAGCCTCATCTGTGATCCAATCTATTCACATAGCCTGTTGAAAATCCATAGGCAGATGAGCCATTTCAGTCAATAAGCCCTATTTTTGTTTCAACCCAAATCTCATTGAGAATGTGATGAGCTGTTTTCTTGAATCATTACAATCTTTATCGTGAAAGTCACCTACAGTAACTTTGGTTGGGGAGTTTCAGGATGTAAACTCGGAATCAATGAAGAAGCAATTATGTTTTCCAAATCAGGGTGGTGTATGACTTCAAGGGGAGTCTCTGCAGGTGCTGGTTTCTTGTCCATGTGCCCCAACCATCATAGTGCAGACTGCAGGTTTGAGAGGTGCTGTCAGAGTATTCTGAGTGGAAAAACTGCAATTAATGTTGTAAATGGCACGTGCTGCGTCCACTACCCTGAATGATGGGTTAAGATGGTTGGTGGGATGCCAGCCAAGAAGGATGGTTTATCCTGGATGGTTTTGAGCTTCGGGGGAATTGGTGCTGCATACCAGTGCCGGTGGACCATACAAGTGTCGGTGGAAGAGTGTTCCATCGCATTCCAGATTTGTGTTTTTTAGATGTGGTAAAGCCTTGGAAGTGCTACTTCATTTACTGAAGATTTTGCAAATGTAATTGATGAAGGTGAAGTTGGCAGCAAGTCACCATGTCTGTCATGATGGAAAGTCATTGATCAAGCAGCTGAAGATAGTTGTGTCTGAGATGTTACCTGAGGAACACCTACAGTGATATCCTGGGGTTGTGTTAATTGACTTTCAACAACCATAACTATCTGTCTGTGCAAAGTTTGACTCCAGCCACCCAGTGTTTCCTTTTTAAAAATCTTCATTGACTCCAGTTGTACTGGAGTGCTTTGATACTATTAGTCAAATGCTGCCTGGTGTCAAGGGCAGTCACTCCTATTTTCTTTAGAATTCTGCTATTTGGTCTATGGTTGAGCAAGACTGATGCAGCCTGGAGTTGTATGGTCCTGGTGGAATCAGGCTATGGATGTTTGGGCTTTAATTGTGTAAGTCACCAGATGAGTACGGCAGCAAAAGACATTATAGACGGCAAAATTCATGAGTCTGTTTATAATAATTAGATTTATAATTAGTAATTATAAAGACATTCGTCTGACGAAGAGTCTCGACCTGAAACATCACCCATTCCTTCTCTCCAGATATGCTGCCTGTCCCGCTGAGTCACTCCAGCATTTTGTATCTACCAAAAAAAATCATTAACATTTCGGACAGTTAACAGTAGGAAAAAAAATGTTTGGCTTGTTAACTGGCAGTAAGAAATTTGTTGTCGTCAGGCAGCCAATAACCCCTATTTTACTCGCATCCTGCTATTGAGATTAATTTCTTACTTTCCTGGGTCTGTTTAAGGTCCCTAATTTGAAGCATCAATTTTTACTTTCTGCAGATAGTGCCTGACCTGGCACTAGTGCACAGCTTTTTCCATTTTCAGTTTTTGTGTCATTTTGGCTCAAGTTTTTGCTTCTACTCATAAGTCCTGTCATTACTTTACCTGTCAACATTACTTTACCTGTGGAAACTCATTATGTTAACCAAGAACAAAAAACAAGCTGCTGGAGGATCTCGGTGGGTAAGGCAGCATCTATGAGGAGAAATTGAGACTGTGTTTGATTGATCCAAGTGCTGGTAACGACTGCCATTAAATAATTCTGATTAACTGTTTGCAGTCATTCCCTTTGTTATAAACATCTGACACCTCCCCCAATCTTCTTTCCTAATGAAAAATAACTTGTCTCTTTCCCAGTTCTGACAAAGGATTACAGACTTGAAATATTGACTGTTTTGCTCTCCATTGGCACTGCCTTTCCTGGTTTTTGTTTCAGATTTCCAGCATCTGCAGATATCTATTTTTATTATGATTTCCAACTCTAATTAAATACTTGTCACTGGATTTCATTAAATATTACTGCAGGTTTCTAGTATTAAAGTGTTAATGCAGCAGAATTTATAGGTGTGTTTAAAATGCACCATTAATCATAAAGGACTTCTCTGCAAATTAATTTTGAGCTTGCTGTGTTCACCCATGATCATGTTCTCACAATATTGCATTTGACTGCACATAGTAATGTACTTGGTGGGAAAAGCTTCAATCATGACTTGTGCCTTGCTTTATGGGGGGATGCTGGTGAATTCATTCTCGAGATTAAAGCCTTTAACTTCTGTAAAGATTTTTAAAATTAAGACTAATGTAAACACAACCCCACGTTAGGGTTGTGGTTGAGATTTCTCTAATTTTCACAAAAGTTTGCGACCACATTATATTGTCGTCCCAATATAAAAAATGCTGAATATCTTGTATAAATAAGTAATATTAAGATCTGCAGACACTGATAATTTTCCAAAATGGGGACCTCGAATAAATTTGGTGTTTATCAATGTTCGTTAGTTTATTCTGCTGAAGGTTCCTGGCTAAAGGTGTACAATTTAGCACATTGCATCAAATCCCAGAATATGTAACTTTTTGCTTTTCATCAATATATAAAATGGACATAAGCCTGGTCTCTTCTAAATTGCTTAGTGTCTTGACCTGAATCGTCACCCATTCCTCCTCTCCAGAGATGCTGCCTGTCCGTTCCTCCAGCATTTTGTGTCTACCTTTGATTTAAACCAGCATCTGCAATTCTTTCCTACAATCGTAGAATACTTGTTCTGTACAGTAAATAGTGGTTGAAGGCACATTTATGCTGCTCTAAAGTGGAAGGAAAGATTTTTGTCTTCAGAAAAAAGACCATTGAGCTCAGATTCAGTTTATAGAAACTGCAGTCTTGTCGCGTAAAAAAATATTTTTATCCCGTAATTGTACAACTGACCGTATATCCTTTCCAAAACCTTAATCTGCGTATGTGTTCCTTTTTGTGAGGGGCTGCTTGCTTTGTAACCTCATTCCAGGTGTCATGGATGAAACATATTCTGTGTGGTGTTGGTATAGTTAAGTGCATTTATGTGCAGAACTGATCCATCTTTTTAAAACATTCTTTTTGTCAATCAAAGAGTAGCTTAGTGCTTACATTTGAAGCCAAGGTTTATTATGTTTTGCAAAATCTCCCTCACCCTCCAATAAATTTCTGGAATGGAAAATGAGTGATTCATGTCCTGTTGAAAGATCAGGTTGTAGGCAGAGATGTACATTGCAAGTTATGAACATTGAAAGCTCTTTGAAGATAGCACCAAATGGTTCTAATTACATGGGAATAGGATCAGCCCCTCACGTCCGTTGTGCCATTCAAGTTCTGAGTTGCTAATCCTTGCCCAACAAAAATACTGTATTTTTCATAATGTCATGGGAACCTGAACCTGAACATCTGAAGTATGATCAGAAAATCAGATTGCCATTTTATATTATTCCTTGGGAAAGTAATATATTTGCAAATGGCCTAGCTAAGACTCTGAGCCCCCTGTCCCGGGTTTCCTCTGAATGACCTCTCTGCAACTTCCAAAGAAGGGTCTCGACCTGAAACGTCACCCATTCCTTCTCTCCAGAGATGCTGCCTGTCCCGTTGAGTTACTGCAGTTTTTTGTCTATCCCAGGATATCTTCGGTTAAACCAGCATCTGCAGTTCCTTCTTACACATTTCTTTGCAACCAATGGTGGATCATTTTCGCATCTAAACACAAGGCAATATACAACTTTATGAAATATGATATGAAAACCTAAACCATTTTTGATCTATCATTCTTTTGAAAAACGGGCAAGTCATTACATGCAGTTAGGATTTAAAGTTTCATTTTGATTTTATTTGAAGCAAGGTGCCAATTCAGAGCCAAGCTTGGGTAGTTACTTAATCGTATAGTGGTATGGGTTTATGCAGTGTAGAATTGTGTCCATGACTGTAAAAGTGTTCTTGCAGCTTGAGCGTACAGACAGTCTGAAATTTCATTTGTGTTATAACCCACAACTCTGATGTACTTGTGAATTTTGTCAGGTGGTGGGTTTATTGCATTTGCAGTGTGCCAAACTTTCTATTCCTGATGTGCAAATTGCATTTTTAAAGCTTGCCGTTTATAACAGCTGATCTAATAAACAGAGTTTTGACTCGATGCAAAGAGTACCATCAGAATTTATTAAAATGAAGAATAATCTCCAAGGTCCCCTCCAGCTTGCCTTTCACTAGAGCTATGGTTGATCCTGGCCTATATTCACTTACTCAAGCCGCTGCCTTGATAGATTTAAAAACTCTGTATTTCTGATTGAATCAATCATAGTCTTGTATATGCTTTGAATACCCACTGACTGGTATACAGAGCTGAGCATTTGTGAGATTTGCAACCTCCCTTCCTAAGCCATAAATGGTTAACCACGTAATCTCAGACTATCTCCCTAAAGTTTTTAACCTAAGCCTGTGGAAATCATCTCTCACCATCTAACCATTAATCCCTTTTAAAATTCTGTGGTTGTGAAGACAAGGTTTTCTTTCTCAATCTCTCCACGTGGAACACTCCCCTCATTGTACATTTTCCATAACATTTCATTTCTTTGCACAAAATTACTTCAAGAAATTAGGCACTGTACTCTATAAAACAAATTGACACATTTGGGAATTGTAACCATAAATAGTCCTTTGAATTATTGGTTGCTATACTCAACTATTGAAGTTATCATTCCTTTCTCTTTACCTATTGTACTTGAGCATGGCTTGATTTGTATTTATGTATAGAATTATCTGATTTGATTTGATAGCATGCAAAGCTTTTCATTGACATGGTATACACGACAATGGCCCATAATCTGATTGTGGCACTATTCAAAGTTCCAAGTTGGATTCTGCCAAGCCAATTTTAATGGCAGGTGTTATCACTTGTATGTTTAACTAGTAAGTAAACTTCCAAATGAGAGGAACAACATCTATTTTGCCTGGGTAGTCTACAACTTAACAGTGTGAACACTGAATTTTCCAATTTTAGGTTTTCCCCTGCTTGTCTCCTCCAATCCTACCATTCCTGTCCCCTTTCCCATACCCCCACCTGCCCCAAATCACCCCGATTCATTCCCTGTCCCCCACCTGTATCCATCTGCCTACTATGCACACATTTCACCCACTGGCTTTTTTTCCCTTACCTCATCTGGTTCTGATTCCATCTGCAGTTCACCTTCCTTAATGGTTCCTATTATCACCTTCCTGGGCTCTGGTACCCATTGTGTTCCTGCCTATTGCCCACCTAGTTGCCTCTGCCTCTGCCACTTCTCCCCATATCTGGCTCCATCCATCATCTACCTGTATCTTGTCTCCCACCGGTTCCTCCGGTTCCTATTACATCTTGCCCCTATCACAAACCTATGTCCTCTGGCTCTTGATTCCCCTATATCCATTCAGCTTTAACGGCATTTATCATGCTGCAGCTTTTGGTTCTTGCAGTGGTGTTGATTAATGGACATCATTTTATGTACTGATCTTGCAAAAAGTAGATAGGTTGTTGAAGAAATGAGTCTACTTGTGTCGAATGGTTTCCTGGGGAAGTGTATTCATTAGTTTTACCTCTATGCTGAGAACTGAGAGGCACATTTTTCAAATCTTGATAACAAGGTGACAGATAAAATAGTTTCCTGTCTGCTGTTTAATCCGTGTACTTTTTTGGTATGTATGTAGTATATCAACCAAAATAACCACATAATGCCCTTTTCTGGTTCAATTTTGATAACCACTTGCTCTAGATGTGAACATGCTGAGTAGAATGTTTTCTGGCAAAGTCATGTGAGAAAAATGGCCCTGTCTCTAATGAGGAAATAGGACTGTTTTAAGAGTGTAACCTTTATAAAAAAATAAAAAAAACTTACCTGTTGATAACATGGTTTATGGTCAGTTCTAATTGTTCTTTGTTGCTTATTCATATTAGCTAAATGATCTAGTTTCCCCTATTTCTCTGAATATTGTAACATATAACAGCTATGCTTTATGAATCAATCTGGTTCTTGCAGCAATTTGAGTCTTGTATTCACATGTTCCATGTTTGTTTTGCAATCATTCTAGGTGTTGGCAGAAATGCTTGACATGAGAACTATCTATATTGAAGTCATGTTTAAGAAGGAACTGCAGATGCGGGAAAATGGAAGATAGACAAAATTGCTGGAGAAACTCAGCGGGTGAGGCAGCATCTGTGGAGCGAAGGAAATAGGCAACGTTTCGGGTCTGAAGAAGGTTCTCGACCAGAAATGTTGCCTATTTCCTTCGCTCCATAGATGCTGCCTCACCCGCTGAGTTTCTCCAGCATTTTTGTCTTCCTATATTGAAGTCACCTTATATAACCACCAGGAAGGAAGTAAACAGAAAAATGCTCAATGTAAATTTTGTCCCTTTCATCAAAAAATATGCAAAAATAAAATGATCTACGTAGTCACCGTGTGGAATTGCCTGTATTACTTTTCAGATTAATTGCAACACCTCTCTGCATTTTAGAGACCAGCTCCAAGTCTTGAGCGGTTATTTCATTAACTCTTGTTTAATAATTGACTGTTCCTATGCTCCTTTGTCCCCGTGTTTCTACATTTCTAGCAATAAGAAGTACTAATGCCAGCTTCACTTTTGGATAGATATTCACTAACTATTTAGTCATTAGAATGTTTTTAATGTAAAAAACTAAGTGCCAGAGCAACTCTCTGCACTTAGTTCCAGCAACATCCCTGGAGAGCACGGACAAGTGAGGTTTCGGTTGGGACCCTTCAGACTGGTTGTGGTGGGGGGTGAGGCTGCGTGAGAAAGCTGGAAGACAGTTGGGGCAGGACAAAGCTTGGCGAGCGATAGGTGGATACAGGTGAGGGGGTTGGTTGATAGTTCATTAGACGGAGATGAAAAGACAGCATGATATGAGCATAGAACAGGTGTGAATTGTGAAGTAAGAGAAGGGAATGTAGGTGGAATGGGAGAAATGTTTTGGTGGGGTAAGGGAAACATTTTTCCCCAAATTACATGCGTTTCATGAATTGCTTCACGTATGCCTCCAGGTTTCTAAAATGTTGAAATTCGTTACGTGAAAGCACTTATAAGCACCACCGAATCCCAAAGTAAGGACATTCTTGCTATTGAGGGACTGCAGCGTAGGTTCACGAGGTTAATTCCCGGGATGGCGAGACTCGTATCGAATGGAGCGGCTGGGCTCCAGAGGGGATCTTATTGAAACGTATACGATTATCAAGGGTTTGGACACGCTAGAGTCAGGAAACATGTTCCCGATGTTGGGGGAGTCCAGAACCAGGGGCCACAGTTTAAGAATAAAGGGGTAAGCCATTTAGAACAGAGATGAGGAAAAACTTTTTCACACAGAGGGTTGTGAATCTGTGGAATTCTCTGCCTCAAAAGACAGTGGAGGCCAATTCTCTGAATGCTTGAGAGAGAGAGAGAAAGGGAGCTCTTAAAGAGAGCGGAGTCAAGGGATATGCAGAGAAGGCAGGAACACAGTGAATGGCGGAGATGGCTCGAAGGGCCAAATGGCCAACTCCTGCACCTATTGTTTAAAATAAAACTTGTTTATTTGAAGATGGTGGGATGAATTATTGAGCTAATGATGGAAATTTATAATTAAGATTTTGGAGCTTTCAACTGATTTTGTTCATGAGCTGATTTGTAAATCTTGTGCCTGCTATAAATAGAATTGAGTTTAAAGAATGTTTGGATTTTCATTACAAAAATTGAAAATTGTGGCGAGTTTGTGGCATTGTAGTCAAGAATAACAAATATTTGAGTTAGCAATGCAATGATGTGGCCTTACTAAGGACACCAATAGAGAAAGTGGAAAGATTACAAAGTCAGATCAGTGAAGATGTTGGATTGTGATGAAGTTTGATATCATGGGCATAATTGCTAGGTTGAAAGAAAGCAAGAGGGAGATGTGTGGCACGGTTGCGTAGCAGCAGAGCTACTGCCTTACAGCGTCAAAGACCCGGGTTCGATCCTGACTATGGGTGCTTCTTTGTACGTTCTCCCCGTGACCTGCGTGGGTTTTCTCCGATTTTCTCCCACACTCAAGACATACAGGTTTGTAGGTTAATTGGCATGGTATATATCTAAATTGTCACTGGTGTGTGTGTAGGATAACGTTAGTGTGTGGGAATCACTGGTCGGTGCGGATTCGGTGGGCCGAAGGTCCTGTTTCCCCGCTGTATCTCTAAACGAAACTAAGATCAGAGAAACTTTGCTCATGACTCCAGGATCTGTAGGCTCTTGTTTCCAAACAACATTCTGTTCGTCCATATCAAAGTAGTTAACCGCCCCTTTTGTTACATTAAACTCGCAACTGCCAAATTTTCGCCCACGGCTAACCCTTTGCAGACTCTTTTGTCCTTGCATCCTGCTTTTCCATCTATCTGTTCAACAGTAAAACTTGCTGCAATATACTTAGCCTCTTATAAGTGATGAATAAAGATTGTAAATTGTTAGTTGCAGAAGTGAGACTTCTGCCATCCCACTAATAACAGCTTTCTAACATGAAAACAACCTTTTTCATATTTGCTGTCATTAGCCCAACCTCTATCCATCTTCCTATTTATCCAGATGCTGTGAATTTCTGCCTTTGACAGAACCTAATATGTGGCTACATTTTAAAATGCCTCTTGATATGTCTGATGGTTCCCCTTTATTCATTACCACCTCAAAGAATGTTTATCAATGTTTCTTTCACAAAAGGCTCCCCTCATGATGGTCATTGAGCTTAGATGGCTTTTTTGACTATGGAAACTGAGGAATGAGAGGACCAAGCTAAGTGAACATGGGTGTAAGATCTGCTACGATCTTAATGATGGAACAAATTTGAGAGGATCCTAGTCCACTTCAATCTTATGGTCTTAAATTTAGCACATTTACCAATCTCTAGTGCTTCTAACTGTCCCTTTTAATTTGGATCAGATTGTAAATTGACCACTTTGTAAATTGCCACATGATATTGGCACGATCAAATCAAATCTGACACCTATATTCAGGCCACTGTTGCTGATCCATGTTTGCAAAGTTCCGTTTTTACTTTGGCACCTGGCACCATGATATCCTTCCATTGGAATCCAGCCTCACCATTGTAAAACAGCTTTGGATGTTGTTTCATACTTGAAAGAACTGTTGGAATAATTTGACCGAGCGAGGATAATCAGATATTTGGATGTTTCAAGGAAAAACAATTGGTGGCATACCAACATCATACTTACCATAAGAAAAATTCCGAGTAGCCATTTCTTTACTTCCCGCCGTTCCACTCTTCACAAAGAATAGAATATAGTGATGTTATTTCATATCGCTGACACAAATCTTGAATATATAATAATCTTACTAATTTTTGTTCCAAAAAGTTATGCCCAGCATAACTTTTTGTTTTATCATGTTTTGCAAACCCTTTCCATGATCCAACATTTTCTTGAAGTTTCTCAACCAATTCTGCTTCGGATCATCAAGTTTTGGGTGTCTTTTTATCAAAGGGAGCTGTCTTACTCAAGTTTTATTAAGCATATTTGTTTTTAATAAATAAAGTGTATTTCTCAAATACTAAATTTCAGTTTATTCCAGAACTAACTGAATGTTTTCCTCTTGACGCCGTTCTCCACCATGATCCCATTGAGTGGTATTATTGTTGGTACAAAGTAGGGACTGCCAGTTTTAGGCAAGAATTGATTACCTCTATTGACAGGACATTGAAATTGTTCCATCGAGCAATCTTTTAATTTGAGTTTGTCTTGAAGCAATGGGTACAGCAGTAGAATGGCTGTCTGACAGCACCAGGGACCAGGGTTCGATCCTGACTACGGGTGCTGTCTGTATGGAGTTTGTACGTTCTTAGCTTAGTTTATTGTCACTTATACAGGGCTCTCGCTTAACTTTTTCCCCCTGTTGCCAGCCTGGCAACCTTGGCAGCTTTTTAGGTTGCCGAATGACAGTTTAGGTGATCATTTAAGACGGTTTGTATGACCCGTGCGATAATATGCTCGGACGAAGTGTGTAGTTACCAGTCGGAATTATGCTGAATGAAGCATTCACATATTATTTCTGCTTCAAAAAAAGTCACAAACTAAACATATTCACCAATCAAGACATGATATATACCACAATGACATGCAGCAAAATTATAATACAGTATCTTAACTCTTTTTACACATTGCAATGAATGCAAATGTTATTAGTTCTTTCCACCTCCAAACAAAAATGTGGTTGGATTATTCAGCGTATGATCAACCTGTGTTAATAAATCCTGGACCATGGTAACATATATGCTTAACCATGCACACTACAGATTGATGTAAACATGTTTTCTGTGAAGGACCGAAAATTACCATGACATGGCCATAGCATGGGTCGTTATTGCTATTGGTACAGAAACACTCTCGCTTCCCACATAATTTATCCATAACAAAATATACAGGTTGCAAGGAAATTTCTGAAGGCATTTTATGTTAATAGCTGTTAAACCCGACTATACTCACCTGACAGGTTAAACTACACTAACTGATAAGAGATGACCAAAGGACATAACTGCAGCAAATGTTCTTTTGGTAATATGTTTAAAGGTGTCAAAACGCCACATTACCGTACATTCAGATTAGATGTACGTGTTGTGAACAGCAATGAAGATACCCAGTTTGTACGCACTAGATTTAAAAAAAATTATTGATAAACGCTGTTTCCATCATTCCCACTTCAGAATTGACGTTAAAATTTCAACTGAAATATCTCCTGACCAAATTTATGATATATATGACCGACTGTAGAAGTAAAACCTGGATAAATCCAACGTATAGTTGTGAATGTTGCTCATTAAATAACTACAGTACTGATACTCCATATTAAGAGCATTGATTTGCCGTTAAAATGAATTCTGTAATAACATGTCAACGGTAGCAGTGACAATCGAACACTGGTTTTAATGTTTCACGTGTTCACAATTTAATTAATCCATCTTTATGGACTAAAACAAATAATAACATTGGGAATTAAGACACATTTGATTGCATTCCGTTATCAAACCTAGTCAATGTTCGCTCTGAAGACATTTCCAGCACAATGGGGTCAGGGAGGGGGTAGTGTGTGAATCAGTGCGGGGTGGATAGATGGCGGGTGGGGGTTGAGAAGGCAATCGGTGCGGAATGGATAGATTGAGGCAGGTGAATTAGTACGTGTTGGTTGGAGTATGTAAAATTGTGAGGGGAGAGCACGGGGGATGTCAGTGGTGTTGAATGGGGGGGATCAGTACGGGATGGATGGGCGGGATCAGTACAGGATGAATGGGGGGGTATCAGTACAGGATGAATGGGCGGATCAGTACAGGATGGATGGGAGGATCAGCACAGGATGAATGGGTTGATCAGTACAGGATGAATGGGGGTAGACAAAAGTGCTGGAGAAACTCAGCGGGTGAGGCAGCATCTATGGAGCGAAGGAAATAGGCAACGTTTCGGGTCGAGACCCTTCTTCAGACTGTTCCCCCCCTATTCTTCTTGAATGGGGGGGATCAGTACAGGATGGATGGGGGGGGGGGTCAGTGCAGGATGAATTGGGGGGGGGGGTCAGTACAGTGTGGATCGGAGGGTCTGTGCAGGATGAATGGGGGATCACTACAGGATGAATAAGGGGATCACTACAGGATGAATGAGGGGATCACTACAAGATGAATGGAGGGGATCAGTACAGGATGAATGGGGGGTTCAGTAAAAGGTGAATGGGGGATCAGTAAAAGATGAATGGGGATCAATCAGTACAGGATGACTGAGGGGATCAGTACAGGATGAATGGGAGATCAGTAAAAGATGGGGGGGATTGGTGCAGGATGAATTAGGGGACCAGTGTAGGATGGATGGGGGGGGGGGGGGAGGCGGCAGAAGAATCAATGCGAGGTGGATAGGGTGATCAGCGCAGGATGAATAGATGGGGGATGGGGAGGGGAGCACGTGGGATGTCAGAGGACTGAATAGAGGCGGGAATGGGGATCAGTGTGGTATGGAGAGGAGGGGTCTCAGGATAAGGGGGGGTGGAGAGAGGAAAAGGGGCAGAGGAGGTGGGGAGGAAGGAAGGTCAGCGCTCCTCGGACAACATCACCCCGCTGCCTTGGCCGTCCCTGTCCACCGCCAAGTGCCATCCGCCAAAGGGGGGGGCGGTTGGGAACTCCTCGCTACCGCCTCCCCTCCTCCGCCAGCCTACAGCAAGGTGCGGGGCCGAGCAGTGCAGCTCAAAGATCCTATAGCTATAGGATCTTTGGTGCAGCTGCTTCAGACGGCGGAAGGAGGCCCCCTCCCTCCCTCCTCCCGGCCTCGGCGTGCAGGGGGGTTTGTTTTGAAAGCGCCATTGGCAGAGTGGCAAACAGCAGCCGCTATCAGGGCGGGGTGTGGGAGGAGGAGATGGAGCCGCTGTCACGGCCGCTGCAGCCGCTGTGCGGGACGCGTCATTCGCTTCAACCCTTCGTCACCCCGCACCTAGTATCTTTGCCCCGCAATACAGCCGCCGCCGACACGAAACGTCACGTTCCTTTTCTCCAGAGATGCTGCCTGACCCGCTGAGTTACTCCATTTTTATGTGTCTCTTCGGTATCAACCAGCATCTGTAGTGCCAAGCCGGGCAAAATGACTCGGCGTTTAGGTTGCCCGGCGGCACTTTGGGTGGTCAATGGCACCCAGGCAACCGTTAATTTCTAGCCCTGGTATGCCGAGGTACAGTGAAAAGCTTTTGTTACGTGCTAACCAGTCAGCAGAAAGACAAAACGTGATTACAATCGAGCCATTTACGGTGTATAGATACATGATTAGGGAATAACGTTTAGTGCAAGGTAAAGCCAGCAAAGTCTGATCAAGGATAGTCTGAGGGTCACCAATGAGGTAGATAATAGTTCAGCACTGCTCTATGGTTATGGTGCCATGTTTCAGTTGCCTGTTCCCTGTGACCGTGTGTTTTCTCTGGGTGCTTCGGTTCCCTCCCCCCCCCCCCCCCCCACACTCAGGATGTACAGGTTTGTAGGTTAATTGGCTTCTGTAAATTGTAAATTGTCCTTGGTATGTAGGATCGTGCTAGTGTATGGAGTGATTGCTGATTGGCATTGCCCGAAAGGCCTATTTCTGCGCTGTATCACTAAATTATACAATGCTTGAATTGAACTATTGTGTTGAAGAAGATTTCATAATTTATATAATGGCTCGACACAGTATTGTGCTGTTTTTACAAAATCATTGACTTTAAATATCCAATCAAAATAATTATAACTCTGAAAATAGTAAAGAGCATCATAAGCAGCTGGGTATCTTTGGTTACAGGGAAATTATTGCAGTTTTCCTTAGTGTTCATCTTGCAGAATTGTTTTCAATTTATTTTCATTTTATTTTACATAAATAACATTTAAGTGTGAGAATACGATTTGGCATAAGACGAGCATGACATATGCCCATCATTGAATGGAATTATTGCCTGACCTCTTCGATGTATCTTAGTATATTTGACTAACAATAATGTATCACTCAGACAATTAACAATTATTGGACTGTCATTGCCTTTTCTGGAGGAATTTCATTGCAAAACTTGTACGTTCAACTGTGCAGGAGATGTTGTTTCTAGGATGAGAATGATTGCTTGACAAGTGGCTCAGTCAATCCTAACAGTGCAAAAGGGATACTCTGCTACTATATATTCAGTAGGCTGGATTGTAACTAATAACAAATTTTAACAGTATACAAAAAGCAGAACTGCTACTATTTCACGGGAAACTGCAGCTTCCCATTTTCAGACTTTACCACCACACCATCCTATCTTCTATTTCCTTGTTGCTGGCCGAGCCTCTGCCCAGTTATCCACCATGATTTACAGAACTGTTTCAAGCTCATTATTAACTGAAATGTTGGATTTTTGGTATGGTAATCTTTAGAAACCATATTCTAGCAATGTTGGGTCGGGAAGAGACACACGTTATAGGGATTAATTCTTTGTATCAGAGTCAATACTTTTGTGCAGCCATACTAACGACGACTCTGGGTTTAGAAAGCCCCAGTCAAAGGTCTTGTAATGAAGGCATTATTTTATTTCCATAATTCTGGTCATTGGCTATGCAGAAAATATAGCTGTAGCAATATGTTAGCCTAGTCAAGTTTACTTAATTTTGGTTTCGAAACCAGCATCTGAAATTCAGAAAATTGATTATAGGCATTCTTGGGATGGATGTGGAGAAGGCATGACTGCATAAGCAGTATTGTTATCCTAAAGTATGGCATTGAATCATGCAGCTAAGAGCTTCCAGATTGAGCATGACACCAATATTTGCTGAAAGGTTGCAACTTTCATTCCCAAGTGAGATGGCATTGTACCAATTAGTTGTTTTAATAGCTGATTTTCATAATTGCATTAAAGTTTAAGCCAATGAATTAAAAAATATACTCAAATGTTGAAGATTGGATCATTAAGGAGCCATAGCATGTTATTAAAATAAATACTTCTCACCCTGCACACACCTTAACCAACTCCCCTTCTCAAGCAGTTTGTTCTTTTATTTCTTGTGGTGACACTTTATGGCGACTACTTTCTGCTCTGACAAATATGCTTGTCGATTTAATTCTGGATAAGATTTATCGGATCTATATTCTGATTTTTCCAATGTTTTATTTTCTACTCTTTTGTCTCCATCTTTGAATCTTGAAACATGTAGGAATGCATCTGCTGCTTTCTACCGAGCTTTCCCTGTAAACAAGTCTCGGGATGCAAAGAACATCTACGATAGGTATGACTGTACGTGAAAATGCATACAGGCAGTAGTATGCATGTATTTGCTTTGCACTGTTCTAGTTTCTCGTCAACCATTTAGAAAGAATAAGTGCAATTTATGTCACACATGCAGTCATTTCAAATATTCTAGGGGTATTGGTATACACCAAAACCCCTCAAAATACTAGAAATTGTACCTGACCTTGATTAGTTATCCATTCAGGCAAGGTAACTTCACATTAGGGGTGCATTGCTCATTAAATAAGAGGAGAAACATGTGCTTCTACCCATTAGCACTATACTTCCCCATATGAAACTTAAATTAAGATCAATAATAAGGCAGGGTTAATTGAAGGGCAAGAAGCACAGCTTGCAATTTGAAAGCATGCAAGGATGATTATCCTTGTAGAAAAATTGAACAGCGATTGGACCTTTTCCTGATGACTGCATTGATAAACTGGCAGACAACTACGTACCCAAATGTTAACAGGGATACAAGCAGGAATTTTAATGCTGTGAGAACTTAAAAGGAAAATGTAGATCCCAGACAGATGACATTTCCTATGTCCTAAACTAGAGAGACAATTAACGTTTGCTTGGTAGATACTACACAGCATTCTTCATCAAATCCTGCATGCCAGATTCCCTGGAGATATCTTCTGGTGTTGCTGTTATCGACCAGATAACTTCTGTGAGAACTAGCTTCCGTTCGCGAAGAAAAGCCAGCATTTTGCCTATTTTAGAAAGGAAACTATCTCGATTACAAATTTATACCCTTTTCTACATTATTCTAGAAAGTTTGGCGAGAAACATTCTTAATGGGTGTTACTTTCTCGTGAGCTAATCAGATGTTTGAGAAACCCGTTGAAAAGCTGCACTGCTAATTCTTACATTTGAGCTTCTCTCTTTGGCCTTGACCATTATAGCTTCTAAGGTGCACTGTGATAAATAACATTGATTATGTCTTTGTGGATGTTGCTTTCTTCACTGCCTGATAATGCTTGTGTGAGGCACAGAGTAGAGCACACTAAAAAATCTGCAGCACTGCAGTGTTGTTTGTAAAGTCGAGCACATCTCATTTATTTTATAAGAACGTTACTTTCCTGGAAAAAAACGATATTTCATTCCGTTAAAATGCTCCTGTCAGTTTTACCAAGTATAACTTCTGTGATGTGTAAATGGCTTGATCCATTTTGTTTTGGGTCTTGTCTTGCTTCACTGCAGTTAGAGTAAATGTAACTGCTTGGATTCATTATTTTTCAAGATCTACTCCAGGAATGAAGAATTGACTTCAACCAATGCCTCTTTATATAGAAACATGAGAAGTCGGCAAAAGACGGTACTGCCATTAAAATGCTGTGAATATTGGCACACTATTGTAACCAAATGCTGGGAAATGCCGCAGCAGAAGATTCGTGAATTGTAAATGCTAGCTGTTCCCTCCACAGATACTGCCTGTCAAGACTGGATTTATAGATTATCCGATACTGTGGAAAGCAAAGGATATTTTCCCTCCACTGATGCTGCCTGATCTACTCAGTAATGCAACATTTCTGTTTTTACCGCTGTTGTCTAATGCGAATAGATCTGGAGTAGTGGTGGTGGCAGATACGATAATGGATTTTGGAGAGGCAAGGAATGTAGACATGTAGATCACATGCAGGCAGAGGAGATTAGTTTAACTTGGCATCACGTTCGGCACGGTTTCTGGTGCTATACTGATCTATGTCCTTTAAATAGAAGCAGGCATAAACCATTCAGACCCTCACGTCTGTTCCACCATCCAATTGGTGAGGTGCCTGAGCATCCTCTCATTGCAGAAACCCCACATGCTTTGATTCCCTTAAATAAAACTATCAATCTGTCTTGAATACACTTCTAAGAAGAGCATTCCAAAGATCAATCCCCCTTGATGAAGATTTCTCCTGGATTTTGTACTGAATGACACCTGACGACATTTTAAAACATAGCACCCTTTCCCCACCCAAGGGAAATATCAACTCTGCATCCAGCCTATCAGCCTCTTTAAGAATATTGCTAGGTCAAATCATAAGGGTTTGGCTGCATCTGAATTTTACACCTAAGTTATCACTTGGTGAAGATACTCTATTTCAATACAGAATTATGAAGTATATCTGTATAACAATGCATGTTACATTTTCATTTATTTTGTGCAGCAAAGTAACAGTTTCTGTGGTAGTGTCAAAAATGCAGGAAAGATGTCCACAAATGCCTAAGGAACAATGTTTATTGCATTTAAAGAATATATTATTTCGGAAATGTTTGGAGATCGCAATTTTTTTTAAAAATTGCATTTACTGGACGGCTTTTAGTTCTGCCAAGGCCTTCCAAAGTAATTTGTAAGTGTGGCCATTGTTATAATGAAGGAAACACAGCAACCAAGTTTAATGCTGCAAGCTACCACAAACATTAACCTGATGACATGTTTTACTAATGTTGATGCAAGGAAGTGCAGTTGCTGGAATCTTGATCAAAACCGTGCTGGGGGATCTCAGTGGATCAGGCAACATCTGTGGAGGGAATGGTCAGGCAACATTTTGAGTTGGGATCCTTTAGTACGTTGCTTGTCTATTGTCTTTAAGGATGCTGTCTGCCCACTGAGTTCCTCCAGCACTTTGTGTTTCTTATGTTGATTGGATGATTAATATTAAAAAAGAATATTGGAAAATGGATATTATTTAACTCCTGATTTTGAGTATTTCCATATGATCTTCTGTGCCCATGGAAGAGACCAGGAATGACCAGGTATGGTTTATCAAAAAGATAGCATTCCTGTGGCACGACACTGGAATATCAGCCTAAACTTTTTTCCATGTATCTGGAGCTAAACTAGTACCCACCATTTGGCATTTATGCAGGGATTGTACCCACTAAAAACACAATAGCTTTAATGCCCCTTTTGATTGTGTGCTGAAAGAGTCTGTACTGATAGAATACCCTTTTAATAATGCAAAATATTCAAAGGAGTTCATGAGCAAACTTAAGCTGTGCAGTGATATTGGGACAACTACCAAAAATGTGGCCAAACAAGTGTGTTTTAAGGATTGTGGAAGAAACATTAAGGGGCGGGGGGAGGTTGAGGGAACTCCGAACTTGTATCAATTGCAGCTGAAAACGTAGATGCCAGTTGTGGCGTAATTCAAATTGGGGATGGTCAAGATGATTGGGATGGTCAATATGTCAGAAATGGAAGCATATAGATACCACGGTTAAGATGGTACTGCTGTAAGAGATCAGGAATTGGGACGGGTGGGGTTGTAGATGGGTTTAAAATCATAAGTTTATACTTCTGCAACTATTTACATAATTATTTAGACTTGAGGCATGAATTTGCAAATTGCCCTTTCTAACTCATTGAATGTTCTATTGAGCACATGAGAACTGCTTGACATGAGCTGTCGGTGTTGCTACTTTGGTTACCTTCTGTGGTTAGCCTAATTTTTAACAACTTTCCTGGCTTTTGGTTGGTGAGAGGAGAAAACCAGAATGTTTTCAATCCTGCAGATGACAAATTGCAGTGCCTCATTTCTTCCATTGATAAGGAGACAAAATGCAAATAGGGTGGTACATGCTTCCCAGGGAACTAGCTTTAAGCAAAAGATTTGTGTAGCTAAATAACTTCAAAGTGCAAATTGGGTTGTAATTTAAAAATCACAAATATGTGTAATACATTGTTTCAAGATGGGAATAATCTGATTAACAGTTCAGGGTAAAGAAACTTCAATTAATCCTGACCTTTTTCATTGTGTTGTATGGCACAAGTCATGTGGGACTTTACATTACAACTCTCGTATGACCTGTTTCTTCAACTATATAATTTCAATTCATTTTAGTGGCTGTATCTTGTTGCATTTGCTAGTGCTCTTGTAAGTCAGGCTTTAAATTTTTTTAATTATAACCACTTGGTAGCTTTTGGTATTGTATTTCTGAATACTGTTTTATGTATCATAAAGATGCAATGATTCCTTTGAGCGACAATCCTATTTTGGGGGTGGGGTGGTATTGCAGGATGTGAAACGAAAATGTGCTGAGACCAGCAATAGTGGTTCAATGTACATTACAGAATGTTTTGAATACACTCAACTGATTTTCTTTAAAATGACAATGTAGGAATACATACAGCGCCCTCCATAATGTTTGGGACATTTATTAGCCTCTGTACTCCACAATTTGAGATTTGTAATAGAAAAAAAATCACATGTGGTTAAAGTGCACATTGTCAGATTTTATTAAAGGCCATTTTTATACATTTTCATTTCAACAGGTAGAAATTACAGATGTGTTTATACATAGTCGTCGTCGTTCCCCCCCCCCCCCCCCCCCCCCTCCTCCCATTTCAGGGCACCATAATGTTTGGGCACATGGCTTAACGGGTGTTTAATTGCTCAGGTGTGTTTAATTGCCTCCTTCATGCAGGTATAAGAGAGCTCTCAGCACCTAGTCTTTCTTCCAGTCTTTCCATCACCATTGGAAACGTTTACTGCGGTTTATCAACATGAGGACAAAAGTTGCTACAATGAAAATCATAAGCCATTATGAGACTGAGAAACAAGAATAAAATTGTTAGACATCAGTCAACCTTAAGCTTACCAAAATCAACTATTTGGAACATCATTAAGAAAAAAGAGGGCACTGGTGAGCTGACTAATCGCAAAGGGACTGGCAGACCAAGGTAGACCTCCACAGCTGAATTCTCTCAATAAGAAAAATTTGCAACCCCTGTCCGACAGATCAGAAACACTCTTCAGGAGTCAGGTGTGGATTTGTCAATGACCACTGTCCACATAAGACTTCATGAACAGAAATACAGAGGCTACACTGCAAGATGCAAACCTCTGGTTAGCTGCAAAAATAGGATGGCCAGGTTACAGTTTGCCAAGAAGTACTTAAAAGAGCAACCACAGTTCTAGAAAAAGGTCTTGTGGACAGATGAGACGAAGATTAACTTACATCAGAGTGACGGCAAGAGCAAAGTATGGAAGAAGGAAGGAACTGCCCAAGATCCAATGCATACCACTTCATCTGTGAAACGCGGTGGTGAGGGTGTTATGGCCTGGGCATGTATGGCTGCTGAAGGTACTGGCTCACTTATCTTCATTGATGATATAACTGCTGATGGTAGTAGCATAATGAATTCTGAAGTGTATAGACACATCCTTTCTGCTCAAGTTGAAACAAATGCCTCATTGGCTAGAGGTTCATTCTACAGCAAGACAATGATCCCAAACGTACTGCTAAAGCAACAAAGGGTTTTTTCAAAGCTAAAAAATGGTCAATTCATGAGTGGCCAAGTCAATCATCCGATCTGAACTCAATTGAGCATGCCTTTTATATGCTGAAGCGAAAACTGAAGGGGACTAGCCCCCCAAAACAAGCATAAGCTAAAGATGGCTGCAATACAGGCCTGGCAGACCATCTTCAGAGAGGACACCCAGCAACTGATGTCCATGAATCACAGACTTCAAGCAGTCACTGCATGCAAAGGATGTACAATACTAAACATGACTACTTTCATTTACAATACACTGCTGTGTCCCAAACATTATGGTGGCCTGAAATTGGGTTGGGGGGGGGTGGGGGGGCGCTATGTATAAACACAGCTGTAATTTCTACATGGTGAAATAAAAATGGCCTTTATTAAAAAATGACTGTGCACTTTAACCACGTGATTTTTTTTTCCTATTACAAATCTCAAATTGTGGAGTACAGAGGCAAATAAATAAATGATGGGCCTTTGTCCCAAACATTATGGCGGGCACTGTAGGCATGCACATTACCAAGCTTTCATTAAATGCAAGTACAATGGCCTGGGTTTTTCTGACTATCTGCCCCTTAGTGTAGGATTTTAGCATTAATCCACAAATGTGCCCATTTCAAATGTGGTTTGTGCAGCTTTGGGGAAGAAAGGTAAGTTGTATTTTATTTTGCCTCAATATTTTTGGTTTTGATTTAATTGCTTAAGGGGATTCAGAAGCACTAAAAAATGCTGTTAGCATTATCATGCTGCTAAGCTAGGATGGTGACTTTGCCATCCATCAAACTACTTGATGTAGGATATATACACGGAAAGGACTGTTAGGCCAAAATGGTACATTCGGGCATTTTATACTCCTGTCTTCCCTGTGCTTCTGCATCTAAATGCATCTGCTTCCTGTGATCATGAGTCCCATGTTCTCAGCGCACTGAAGAAATGTCTTCCCAATTACCGTTTGAATTGTGACCTGCCTCACATTGTTCTCATTTCCCGCAAGTTCCAATTGTAGACCTCCTATTAGGTTACCCATAAGTCACTCTCTCAAGTGAAAAGAGACTGTCTTTTGGATAAAAATGGAATAGGAGCTGCAGGTTGTCCCCTCAAGTCTCCAGTCATTCAGTAACAAACATGTTTAATTGTCAATTAAGACTGCTGTACCACCTCCACTGATTTTAACCGTGCCAGTTCTGTATCCACTACCTTAGAATGAAAGAACATTTTATTAATTGGGTTAGGTGGTTTTGTTGCTGACATCAGCTGCGTCTATTCCAAAGACACAAAATGGCAAGCTTTTGATATTCCAGTTAAATACGGGCGGTGGTAAGATGTTCCATTTTATTGAACTGAAGAACCAAAACTTTCATGCTCTTGGAAATAACTTTTGTGGAATTGTTTTACAGCGCAGATAAAATCCTATTTACATTTCTCTTCTGATTCATTGTTTTTCCTTATTTTTTTTTTACTTGGGTATTGAGAGTTCTCTGACCTTTGTCTTCTGGTTGTCTTATTTGAAAATGATAAGGAAAATTATTTTCTCTGAGTATTCTCCCTCCTTGGTTGAGGATAACTTGCATATTTATTTCGTGATTTCACAGTTAGCTGAAGAGAGTAAGTATGACGGACTGTCCCACAAGCGAGGCAGGAAATGCTTGACTGGGTGGGTGGGAGTAGCGGCGGGGCCTTCCATCATTTGTGATGGGAGCTTTTATGCTTGAGATGTGCGGCTCAGTTTTCAAAGCCATCCCAAATGCTGGTCCATTTTGTGTGCCTATGCACCACAAGGGTTCCCACATCCGGTGCAGATATGCTTTTTCAAGGTGGTTTGAGAACATCTATGAAACGTTTCTTCTGTCCACCTGGTAATGTTTTGCTGTGAAGGAGCTCAGGATGTCTTTCTCTGGAGTTTTTCCTTGGGAATGTCAGTTACTTGGGTTGCCCATCAGAGCCAATTGAGAATATATGTAGGAAGGCAAAGTGCTGGAGTAATTCAGCAGGTCAGACAGCATCTCTGAAAAACATTGATGTTTCGAGTCGGAACCCTTCATTCTTGAGACTATTTAGAACCTTGATGCTGGGGGTGGTAGACTGGGTGAGGATGCTAACTTTGATTTGCTTATTCTGCCCGTAATTTTGAAGGATTTTGTGGAGACGACATTGATGCTATCGCACTGTTCATAAGTTCTAGGAGCAGAATTGAGCCATTCGGCCCATTGTGTCTACTCTGCCATTCAACCATGGCTGATCTATTTTTCCCTCTCGCCACCATTCTCCTGCCTTCTCACCATAACCCTTGACACCCTTACTAATCAAGAATTAGAAACACTAGGGTTTTGATTGTATGCCGTAGACAGTCCATGATTCAGAAGTGTTGAGCAAAGCAGGGATGACTGCTGTCTGATAGGATTTGTGTCAGCATTGACACCCTGGTCTGAGAACATTACTTAGATGGGCAAAGGCTTTGTTGGCACACTGAAAGTACTTGTAAATTTCATCATTGATGTCTGCCTTCAAACTGTAATAGTATGGGAACTAACACTAAAATTGTGTCATCCTGGTGTTACAGGATGGAAATGTCACGGGATTTTTTTGTCATATCCTCTCGCGTTTCAAGCAATGAATAATATAGCTATTGTTTCTAAGCCACCTGTTTCGATTTGTCCAGCCCTATTGCTCAGCCAAACCAGCTACTGCTTGTTGCACTTCTGAACTATAGAATGATTTTTCATTTCATTAACCTATCTGGCAGTAGCATGGCTCCATTTACAAACAAAGTTAGCTTCAAAATGGTTTGTTTAATGAAAGGACTTGCAGAATGCCTGTTCGAAGGAGAGGGAGAGCAGTGGGCAAAAGTGAACAGCGGTTGGACAGGGCTTTTTTCCTGAGTCAATTACTGAGAGCAGGAATGTATTTGCTGCAAACAGAACTGAGGGAAAGGTCAGGATGTGGAATTTTTAGCATAAATGTTCAAAGCCCTGTATAACATTAGAATTGAAGGGCTAAGGAATTAGATCTTTGCGCAGATTTAAGAAAAAAAACTTTAGTGGTTATCCATCTCATTTCACTTTTTTCAAAAATATACTTCACATAATTTGAAATGCACTTATCAACATATGCAACTCATTTTTTAGTACAGTCCATGCACTTCAGTGTGACATCACATTTCCTTGCATACATTTCTATCGCAGACATTCCATGGATTTTTGCATAGCCACCTTGCCCTATGGTGTGAACGTAAAACTTTAAGCGGTGGCCGTTTCTTGGAATTTTTGTGGTCCGCACACATTTTGTGGTCCACACACATTGTAAGTAAATTAATTTGTAAATGCATATTTTCAGCACATAACCTATTAAATAACTACCATTTACATTTCGTGGCATATTTGGCTGTTTATTCAAAACCCATATGTAAATTTACTAATGTTTTTTCTCCGTGCTGTGGTGTTCACCTCAAATCATTACCTGTGTTAGGGTGTGCTTCAACCAGCGCCACTCCAGTTCAAGGTAGACACAAAATGCTGGAGTAACTCAGTGGGACAGGCAACATCTCTGGAGAAATTAAGTCAATGAATCAAGTGAGCTTTTTATGACTATAGTGGTCGGCATCACCAGTGGGAATTATTTTTATTCCAGACTTAATTGGGTAAAATTAAATACTCCATTTGCAGCAGTGAGATTTAATTTTTTGTTAATCATTGCTCCAGACTTAGATTACTTTAGGGAAACCACTGTTGGCTCAGCCAATGTTAGACAGTAAAAATGCTTCCTGACATTAAGTGGTTAATTAAGTTGGATACATCAGCTTGCAATTAATGCAACTGATAAATTGAATCAAATTAGTTTGGGGAGAGTTAAATGGGATTAAATGGAGGTGGAAGGGACGCACTCACATGAGTCACAAATGGTTCAAGGCATCTGTTGACCCTTCATCAGAAATTGAAAATTTAGGAAACATAGGAAGTACGTGCAGGAGTAGGCCATTCGGCCCTTCGAGTCAGCTCCGCCATTCAATATAATCATGGCTGATCCTCCAGAATCCGTACCCTGCTCCTGTTTTTTTCCCATACCTTTGATTCCGTTAGCCCTAAGAGCTATACCTAACTCTCTCTTCCAGAGAGAATAACTCTCTGTATTCCACTCAATACATCCAGTGATTGACCTCCACTGCCTACTGTGGCAGATTCACAACTCCGGCTGAAAAGGGTTTTCCTCATCTCAGTCCTGAATGGCCTACCCCTTATTCTTAAACTGTGACCCCTGGTTCAGGACTCCCCCAACATTGGGAACATTTTTCCTGTATTGAGCCTGTCCGATCCCTTAAGAATTTTATGTTTCTGTAAGATCCCCTCTCATCCTAAATTCCAGTGAATATAAATAAGCCCAATCAATCCATTCTTTCATCATATGTCAGTCCCGCCATCCCGGGAAGTAACCTGGTGAACCTATGCTGCACTCCCTCAATATGTCCTTCCTCAAATTAGGAGACCAAAACTGCATACAATACTCCAAGGTGTGGTCTCACGAGGCCCCTGTACAACTGCAGTAGGACCTCCTTGCCCCTATACTCCAATCCTCTCGCTATGAAGGCCAACATGCCATTTGGTTTCTTCACTACCTGCTGTACCTGAATGCTTACTTTCAGTGACTAATATGAAAGGACACCTAGGCCTTGTTGCACCTCCCCTTTTCCTAATCTGACACAATTCTGATAATAATCTGCCTTGTTCTTGCCACCAAAGTGGATAACCTCACATTTATCCACATTATACCACATCTGCCATGCATCTGCCCCCCCACCCAAACTGTCCAAGTCACCTATCCATAGCATCCTCCTCGCAGCTCACACTGCCACCCAGCTTTGTGTCATCCACAAACTTGGAGATGTCACATTCAATTTCCTCTTCTAAATCGTTAAAACAGTGAGCACAGTTTAAAGGAGATGTATTTGATGAAGGAGGGGCAAGTGTTTTTTATAGGTAGGTGGGTGCCTGGAATGTGTGGTCAGGAATGGTGGTGGAGGCAGAAATGATGGTGGCATTTAGAAGCCTTTTTTAGATAGGCACATGGATACGCAGGAAATGGTGGTGCAGGCAGATGAGTTTATCTCGGCATGGACGTTGTGGGCCAAAGGGCCTGGTTCTGTGCTTTACTGTTTGATGTTTCTAAGTGCCTCATTAGTTAAGATGAGAAGTGCAGAGAACAACGGGACCATCTGTTATAGGATTAAACTAAGGAGTCTGAAGAAGGGTCTTGACCCGAAACGTCGCCCATTTCCTTCGCTCCATAGATACTGCCTCACCCGCTGAGTTTCTCCAGCATTTTTGTCTACCTTCGATTTTCCAGCATCTGCAGTTCCTTCTTAAACAACTGTCATGTTAATGGTGTTTTTGGATCTGTTGAAAGATAAAGAACAGAAATTTTGTGAAATGGCTATTTTCTAAGTATAGTGAAATGTATACAAACAGTGTTTTATCCTGAGTTCTCACCACTATAGTGTTGTGTCTGTTTCACAAAGATAACATTCCAAGCCACGTTAGTTGGGTTAATTGGTTATTGTAAATTGCATGTAGTTTGGGTAGCTGAGTGGAAGAGACAGGATGGAATTGAGTAGCATGTGAGCATTTTTTTACAGGGAAAGACACAAAATGCTGGAGTAACTCAACGGGTCAGGCAGGATCTCTGGAGAACATGGATGGTGATGTTTCAAGTCTGGACTCTTCAGACTAATTGGGGGTGGGGGTGGGGGGGGGGGGGAGGAGAAAGCTGGAAGAGCACGATGAAGGACCCAGAAGAAGTATCCTAATCCAAAACATCACTGATCTTTGTTCTACGGAGATGCTGCTGGCTCACTGAGTTTGGTTTGGAGATACAGCATGGAAACAGACTTTTCGGCCCACCAAGTTTGTGCCGACCGTACACTAGTTCTATTCTACCCACTGGGGACAATTTACGGAGCCTAATTAATCTACAAACCCGCACGGCTTTGGAATGTGGGAGGAAACCCAAGCGGTCATATGGAGAATGTACAAACTCTGTACAGACAGCACCCGTGGTTGGGATCGAACCCGAATCTCTGGAAATATAAGTCCGTAACTCCACCGCTACACCACGGTGCTGCCTATGCCAAATTATTCCAGCATTTCGGTTTTCTTTGGTAAACCAGCATCTGCAACTGCAGTTTCTTGTTCTTTCTTGGAGGGAAATGAGTGTGAAATGACATTGTTCTTTGAGCAAGCACAGACTTGAAGGGCTAAAAGGAAGTGGAAAGGTATCTCATAACTTGTAATCTCAATATATGAGGTAAATTGTAATTTTATTAAGTTGGCTGACCAATGTGTTGCATTGAATATTTCTGAGGCCTGTTTGTAAAACCTAAAATTTATTCATCTTTAAATGGGATTAAAATATTTGAAATCTTGTTGTGGGCACCTGTCTTGACTTTTTGTTAACAGGAATAAGTCTCCCATATGGTAATGTTGGCACACTGATTTTCTTGCAAGTATCACTTGTTCTTCAGTGCAATAATGGGACACAATTGTACCCAGCCAGGGGGGAGGGGGAATGGGAGGGGAAGACAAGTGCTTGGAACAGCAGGTCAGGAAGCATCCATGGAGGGTAACAGGATTAGAGTTTCAAGGCCCTTCATCCAAATGGAAAAGTGAGAAAACATTTTTGCAGAGGGTGAGAGGTGGAGGAAGCAAAGCAGATGGTAATTCTTCTTCCCACACAATCCTCTACTTTTGGCCTTGTACACTATCCCAATCAAACCAAAGTAAGCTGAAGGGACTGCACTTCACCTTCCATCTAGGCATGTTGCATCCTATATTTTGTATTGTATATTCAATTCTGTATTGAATTAGACTATTTGAGATAACCATTCATTCATCTGCAACTTAATAAAACACTGTCACTTCGACAGCCTTGGTTTCCACCCTATAACATGGATTCCCTTTGTCTCTCCACTCACCATCCTCTATACCCCAAGGCACTTACTTTCTCACTTTTCCAGTTCTGATGAAGGGACTTTGACTCAATATGTTAACTTTCTTTCTCCACAGATGCTGCTGTTCTTGAGTATTTTGAGAACTTATTTTTATTTATAATTTACTAATTCTCTGTAAACTTTGGATTTTTATCTATGTTGGGGCCAGGTAAAAATTTAGAAGGAAAGCTGTTAAGGCAGTGCTTGAAATTTGAACCTCATTCTTGAATTTATTTGAACATCCATGTAAATATTGGTTTTCACTACAACATTGGTTGTGTATTCCCCTTTGAAATGGAGCTCTTGTTGTTAATTCCCTAACAACTCCTATATTTGTACCAAAATATGGCCAGTGCTAGATTCTGAAACAATCTACCAATATGGCCAGTGCTTACATTCCCTCGGTTGGCTGGCTATTAATAAGAATCTGGATTATATCTTTTTAGTTTCGAGATAGTGTGGAAACAGGTCCTTCGGCCCACCGAGTCAATGTCGACCAGTGATCCCCGTACACTAGTTCTATCCTACACACGAGGGACAATTTAGCAAAGCCAATCAACATACAAACCTGTAAGTTTTTAGAGTGTGGGAGAAAACCGGAGCACCCGGAGAAAGCCCATGTGGTCACAGGGAGAACGGACAAACTCAGTACAGACAGCACCCGTAGTCAGGATCGAACCCGGGTCTCTGGTGCTGTAAGGCAACACTACTGCTGCGCCATTGTGCCGCAGCAGTAAATCTTAACATTTTAAAATATTTCAGCTGAGTATTAGGACAAGGGTTAAAAGTGATCGGTGTTGTACGTATGACTATTAAAGGGCTTGAAGGCAGGGAGGTTGGTTTGCCAAGTTTCTGTGAACTGACTCACTCTATACAGGCTCATTCTAACCCTTCCTTTTCCTGTACTTTGTGAGTAAGGTATCCGGATTTCATTTAAATCATTTGGTGACTCACTGATTTTTATGTGAATGTATCTGGAAGTGTTTTCTCCAAGCCCATTGTGGGTGAATTAATTCTACATAGGTTGAGTGTGTGGTTTTGAACGTGCATCATCACTCATTGCTGCAGCATTTTGCAAGACTCCACAACTAATGAAATACTTTTAACATAAAGCATAGGATATTGAAATCTTGGGGAAGCAAATTTTCACTTGATGTGACGATGACCGGATCTGTTTTGGTGATTGTGTTTGAGGCCAGGGCTTGCTGAAGGTCTTCTTGCCCTGACTGGTGCATTTGGACTTTTGTTAAACCCCCAGGAACCTCCAATGTCAAGTCTGAAAGATGGTTCCTTCATTATGGAGTGTACTGCATTATCCTGAACTATACTTATGCTCATGAATTGGGGCACAAACGTGGAAGCCTCTCATTTGGAGATGAATTCCAACACTGAGGCATGATTGACTAAGTTCAATTTAGTTCATTGTCACGTACTGAGGTGTAGTGAAAAGCTTTTTGTTGTGTGCTAACCAATCGACTCTAATCTATAACTCCAATTAGTTACTTTCACAGAAAAGACGGTGCAGGAGTAACTCAGCGGGTCAGGCATAACGTAGAAACATTAGAAACAAGGAACTACAGATGCTGGTTTACAGAAAAAAAACAAAATGCTGGAGTGACTCAGCGGGTTAGGCGGCAACTGTGGAAGACGCGGATAGGTGATGTTTTGCGTTGGGATTCTTCGGACTGCGAGTGGGGGAGAGGGGGGGGAGGACAAAGCTGGAAAAGGGAAGACAATAGACAATAGGTGCAGGAGTAGGCCATTCGGCCCTTCGAGCCAGCACCGCCAATTAATGTGATCATGGCTGATCATCTCAGTTAGTACCCCGTTCCTGCCTTCTCCCCATATCTCCTGACTCCACTTTCTTTAAGAGCCCTATCTAGCTCTCTCTTTAAAGTATCCAGAGAACCGGCCTCTGGCGCACTCTGAGGCAGAGAATTCCACAGACTCACAACTCTCAGTGTGAAAAAGTGTTTCCTCGTCTCCGTTCAGGACAGGACAAAGGCTGGCAGGTAATGGATGAGGGGTGATGGTGGGGTTTTGATAGCAGATGGTGATGAAGGCCAGAGATGAAAACACAGATGCGAAACAAAAGGATTGAAGAGCTGTGAAGTCAGTTGAAGGAATAGGTGGAAAGGGATGGAAGAAGTGGGTGAGTCTTGGTGGGGGAGAGGGGAGTTAGGTAGAGAGGGACAGGTTTGTTGTTACCTAAAATTGGAGAAGCCAAGATCTGCAGTTCCTTGTACCCACCAGTTACTTTCACAATTATGTTGGTTTTAATTGTCTTATTCTGTAGCCATTCCAGACTATGCATGTGTACCAGTGATAATTTTTTTATATTGCACATATAAAAGGGGTTTCTTGTATACAGGGTAAATATCTCGTGATCAAGAGACAATTTTTTGACATTTGGCATGTAGAACTGCACATTTACAATTGTTATTCCTTCATAATGGGCCTGTCCCACATGCGACTTTTTAGGCGACTGCAGGAAACTATGCGGTCGCCACATGTTCGCGGGTGGTTGCCGGGTAGTCGCCTTCATGGTCGTGAGGAGTTCCCGCATTCTGGGAATTAGTCGCGGGTTCATTATGGTCACCACAAATGTTTCAACACGTTGAAAAATTAGCGGCAACCAGAATGAAGCCACCATGGCGAGTAGCGAGAATTCTCGTACCGTAGTAGTGGGTTGGCGGGAGGTTGAAGGTTGTCATAGGTTCTCGTAGGTTGTAGCCGGTGCTGACCGGTGAATTTCATTGGCTCATTGGGGGGAAAAAACGTGAGCAGTAGTTTTCAGAACCAAGGATAACCGTTATGTTAATGTCCGCCAAGCTTCACAGCCGTGTATCTCTGGCTTCTCATCCCTCTCCCCCTTCTTTTAAAGGACTTGCGCGACCCTTCCCGTACACTGTGCACAGCCGTCTTAATTACAGCGCCAACCTTCCTGTTCATCGTTGTGTGTGATTTGCACCGTGTGAATTTCACTTAGACGGCGCTCCCCCCGCTTGCCCTGTCCCCTGCCTGCATAATGGGCTGGTGAAGGAAGCGGTGTGTGTTTGTGTTCCAATCTGACAGTCGGCGTTCCAATCGCCGGGTTTTGAGGTGACTGCCGGTGACTTGGCAGTCGCCTGAAAAATCACCTAAGTGGGACAGGCCCATAAGGAACAGTGGGCGGCACAGCGGCTCAGCAGTTGAGATACTGCCTTACAGCGCCAGAGACCCAGGTTCGATCCTGATTACGGATGGTGTCTGTCTGGAGATTCTATATTCCCTCTGTGACAGTGTGGGTTTCCTCCATGTGCTCAGGTTTCCTCCCACATTCGACGTATAGGTTTGTAGGTTAATTGGCTTCAGTAAAATTGTAAATTGTCCCTAGTGTGTTGCATAGTGTTAGTGTATGGGGATAACTGACGCGGACTCGGTGGCTGAAAATACATTTGACCGTACAATTAGTAGAATTGTCAACCTGGATCTGGTCAGAAGTGATGAAAAATCATAGCTCACTTGCAGTTCTGCAGCTCTTTGCTGCTTTTAATCTAGAAATGTTACTACATTTAAAACTAGAAATGTTACTAAATTAACAAAGTGGCAATGTTGCTATGCTGACAAAGGTGGAAGTTTCCCGACCAAGCAGCCAATTCACAGAAAGCTGATCTAATTTGTACTTTTGCACATAATTCTAATTCTTAGAAAAGGAGAATAGTGCTTCTCATGACCTTAAGTATTGCAAAGCACTTTACAACCAATTTAACATCTCAGTATTTTTTTTCAGTCAGTTTGCACACATCAAGATCTTCCATGCGCATTAGCGTCATGGTCATAAAATCTCTTCATTCACTGGTGGAGGCAGATGGCTGGCTGAGATACCAAGAGGTTGGGGTGGCACCATGGTAGAGTTGCTGCCTTACAGCTTCAGACCTGGTTTGATCCTGACTATGCATGCTATCTGTACAGCGTTTTTATGTTCTCCCAATGACCGCGCGGGTTTTTTTCCGGTGTTCCGGTTTTCTCCCACATTCTAAAGACATGCAGGTTTGTAGATTAATTGACTTCTGTAAACTGTCCCCAGTGTGTAGGTTGGAACTAGAGTATGGGTGAGCATTGGACGGCGCAGACTCAATGGGCCGAAGGGCCCGTTTCCATGCTGTATCTCTAAACTAAACCAAGGTTCTTTACATCAACTGTAGCAGGAATCTCAGCAAAGGAAGATTAACCAAATTCTGGATCGGCTAAAATCTTAGCTGGTGGTATTGGAAAGGCCTGCAGTATTGACTGTGGGTAACTCACCTGGTCCTAGTAGAATGCACCCCAGTTGCTGAGGAAGGTGGTTGCTGAACCCTTACCGTAATCTTCAAAATTGTACAGGTTCATGATGCTGCCTAAGGACTGGATAAATACCAATACTGACCCATTTAAAAAAATGAACAGAGGGAAATCTCTGGAAGCAGACTTTGGACTGAATGATGAGCTAGTTTAGTCACATCTGAAGTATCGTGTGCGATACTCTAGGAAAGATACGAATGCTTTGGAGAGGGTGCAGATGAGATTTATTAAGATTCCTGGAACGGGCGACAGAAGTAGTTGGATTATTCCCTTCAGATCAAAGGAGATGTGGTAGAAGTATTCAGTCGTGAAGGATGGTACTGGAAATAAACCATTCGCATAATCATGAACTAAGGGGGCAAAGAATGAAGTAAGAGGGCAGAGAATTACAGTGAATAGCAAAAGAATCAGGATGTAAAATGATTTTTACACCACACATGTTTAAAAGATCTCGAGTGCACTGCTGAGATAGCATTAGAGAGAGCTTTAACAAAGGACAGTTCGAAGGTAGTCTGATAAATAAGTGACGGGAAGGAATTTGCAGGGCTCTAAGGGTGGGGGCGGGGGGCAATGTTGACGAGGCTCTCTCGATTGTTCTCATTTACTTGCTGTAGTCATCATGGACTGATTGGCCTTCCATGCGGTTATCATTGTTAATATAATTTTGATATTGGCCAGATAAATTCTTAACGTAGTAACAAAGAACTTCTTGTATCCTCTTGAGGGGCAGATAGGACCTCCGAGCTTCAAATGAAGGACAGCCGCTACTGAAATCCCATTAGTTTAGTTTATTATCACGTGCACTGAGGTAAAGTGAAAAGCTTTTGTTGCGTGCTAACCAGTCAGTGGAAAGAAAATACATAATTAGTCGAGCCATTCACCATGTACAGATACATGATAAAGGGAATAACATTCATTGCATGGGAAAGTCCTGTAAAGCCCGATTAAAGATAGTCCGAGGGTCTCCAATGAGCAGCCTGAATCTGGAGGTGTGTGTTTTCACACTTCTGTGCCTCTTGCCTGATGGGAGAAGGGGAGAAGAGGGAATGACTGGGAGAAGACTCGTCGTTGATTATACTGGTGACCTTGCTGAGGCAGCATGAAATGTTAATGGAGTTAGTGGAAGGGAGGTTGGTCTGTGTGATCCGGACTGTGTCCACTATTCTCTGCAATTTCTTGCGGTCTTGGATAGAGCTATTCCCTGCTCATACTGTGGTGCATCCTGATAAAATGCTTTCTACGGCGCATCTGGTAGAAGTTGGTGAGAGTTGCTGGGGATATGCCAGACTTCACGAGCCTTCTAAGAAAGTAGAGGCATTGGTGTGCTTTCTTGGCTGTTGCTTCAAAATGGGTGGTCCAGGACAAGTTGGTGATGATGACCAACTAGGAACTTGAAGCTTTCAACCATCTCTACTTCGGTACAGTTAGTGCGTGTGTATGTGTACCACTCAGCCTCCATTTGTTTACCAATTTGCAGAGGTGCGGGAGTCTCTGGAAATGAATTTGACCCCACACATTGTATCATCAATGCCCTAATAACTAAGCTACTTCATGGAAAATAAATCCTGTAATGTTATTGATAATCATTCAATTTTTCTAACTGTTTGATGCTGTGAAGTGGTGGCCTTTGTTATTTAAATAGTTGAAGTTGCCATGGTTAACAACGAGTATTTTAAAATTATGATCAAATTGCAGTTGGCTTCCATTTCTTTGCCAATTGCGATCTGCATTGTTCATGGCTGTGGATGGTCACTTCATGCTTGAACAGGGTGGCCTTTATGGAATAATGTTAGTATAACTTTGCTATTTGCAGTCATTTCTCAAAGGATGTTTGGCTATCCCAGGTGGCTCCAAATAGTCTATAGAGAACTGCAAATGGAAAAATACTTTGCTGCGTATTATGGAGAGGAGAGAAATATGCTGATGCACATTCCACCAGGAGTTCTGGCAGCACAACCTCTACTTGTGAAGCAGATTTTTGTAAGGCCGGGCCTACAACCACAACTTTTAGTGGTCAACTACTTCTCGAGGGGAAATAAAAAAGCTTTGTTTGCTTTAGCAATTGATGCCAAACTTGGGGGTTGTTTTTGACAAGTGATGTAAATGCATCCATAAAACCTCTCTGCTTCTTCCCACTTTTTTGCCAGTACACTGAAACCCATAAATATTTTATGTATTTTTACATTCTGGCCCTTCCTGTTACATGTTGTTGCAAAATTTGAATATTGTTGGCATGATATTGAATTGTTAGGAGTTTTGGTTTCTTAGCAAATTTTCAAAATGAGTATTAAAAAAACCAAAAAACACTTAATTGATTCCAGATTCATTATCTTGGCTGAAAGTGTTTGAGTGGGGGGTGGGGGAGGTGAGATGAAATGTAATGTTGCCCATATCCAGGTGGCTTGTGTTCAATGGCTAAATTTAGAACAGAGAGCAGTACAGCACAGGAATGGGCCCTTTGGCCCACAATGTTTGTGCCGAACATGATGCCAAGTTAAACTGATCTCATCTGCTTCTACATGATACATATTGCTATATTCCTTGCACTTCCATGTGCTTATCTAAAAATCTCTTTAACGCCACTATCGTATCTGCATCCACCACCACCCCCTGGCAGTGCGATCCAGGCCTCAACCACTATGCTTAAAAAAAAAACTTAGTTGGTGGCTATGGATGATGGGTGGGATATTGCGTTGGGGGAACGTCTGAGTGGTGGAATCTTACGTTGGGGATTGGGTTGCATTGGGGGAACCACGCCTCCCATGGGGGCTATGGGTGCATGGTGGAATATTGTGTTGGGGAAACGGGTAAGTGGTGGAATATTGCCTTGGGGAATGGGTTGTGTTGGGGGGCCCGGCCTCTCGTGTGGGCTGTGGGTGAATGGTGGAATATTGCCTTGGAACGGGCTGCGTTGGGGGACCAGGCCTCTCGTGTGACAGTGATCTAACGGGTCCCACTTGGTCTAGTCTCCATTAAACCTTTCCCTATCATCTTGTAGCTGTGCCTTTTAGTGTTGGACATTTCCACCCTGGAGAAAAAGGTTCTGGTTGTGCACCCTATCTGTACCCCTCAAAGTTTTATATACTTCTATCAAGTCTCCCCTCAACGTCTGATGTTCCAGAGAAAACAATCCAGGACCTTTCCCTAAAGCTGAAATCCTCATCCAGGCAGCATTCAAAATTGTGAGAGCAATAGATTGGATAAATGCAGAGTCTCTTGACCAGAGTAGGGAAATTGAGAATCGGAGGACATAAGGTTGAGGTAAAGATTTTATGGGAACCTAAGGGGTAACTTTTTTTTAACGCAAAGGGTGGTGGGTGTATGGAATGAGCTGCCGGAGAATGTAGTTGAGGCAGGTACTGTCGCAACATTGAAGAAGCATTTAGACTGGTACATGGTTCGGACAGGATAGGTTTAGAGGAATATGGGCCAAACACAGGCAGGTGGTACTAGTGTCGAGGGGGGGTGTTGGTTGGTGTGGGCAAGTTGAGCCGAAGGGCCTGTTTCCACGCTGTATAACTCCATGACATTCTGGTAAACCTGCTCTGAACCCTCTCCAAAGCCGCCACATCTTTCCTGCAATGGGGCATCAGCATGGTTAGATCAGTGAAGATAAATGTGCTTTCTGAAATGTACTGGCAGGCTCCTGCCATGATTATCAAATTAATGAAGTGCAAATTTAAATATAAGTTACATGTAATTAATTGCAGCAATCCTAATTTATGTATATAGCTGCAATACCATTGAAATTATCCATTAGAATTTGAATTGAGGTCTTGATGGCAGGAAATCTGTTGGTAGAAATTTACAATAGAATATAGAGTGGCTTCAGGTAAAGAAAGAACTGTTGCCATTAATTGAAGAAATACTATCAGTGTTGAAGAAAAAATGGGAGCACCTGGAGGAAATTGGCAGGTCAGGCAGCTTCTGCAGAGGAAACGTTTTGGGTCAGATCTTTGGTTAGGTTGCACTTAAATCTTGCGTCAAATTGCTTTCATTTAACTGCTGACACTGCAAATAGGAACAAGTGGGAATTTGATGGCAGTACTTGGAGTATTGTGTTCAATGTGGTCACTTGAATTGAATTGCTATCGGAAAATGCTATCAAGCTGGAAAGGGTGCGGGGAAGATTTACGAGCATGTTACCAGGACTTGAGTTATATGAAGAGAGTAGGCAGGCTAGGAGTTTATTCTTGGAACTTATGAGGCAGAGGGGTGATCTTATAGAGGTGTATAAGTTCATGAGCAAGGAGCAACCTTATCACGGTGGTGGGTAAATGGAACGGGCTGGCAGATTAAGTAGTTGAGGCAAGTATTATATGATATAACATTAATAACATTTGGACAGGTACATGGATAGGAAGTATTTAGAGGGATATGGGGCAAATGCAAACAAATGAGTCTAGCTTTGATGGGGTATTTTGGATGAGGTGGGCTGAAGGGTCTATTTCCATGCTACATGACTCTCTGACCCTTCGGTGGCTTTGTGTTGTGGAAATTCGTGAGAGGAGGCATTTTCTAGGGATGCAAACCTACCCCACCCTGGTAACGCAGGGGCTGCCTGCATTAGTGGGTGCAGCCAGGTATACACAATATAACCACTAGAGGGCAATGCTGCTCATAATCCAGCTATGCAGGAGATAGGTGGTTGACCACATTTGGGTGTTGCAGTATTCTGGAATACTTAATGAGATTTTTGTTATTCATGACCGTGGATTAAAGTGCTTGGTATCAGCAGGTTTAAATCGATGCACCAGTTCAAACACTGCAATTCCTTGCACAACTAGAATCTGTATTGCAGAAGGGAGAAGTCAATGTTCTGAAGTGTTATGAAGAAAAGCAGATCTTGATATTTGTACATCTTGTTCAGTTATGCAGCGTTTTAAACTGCATTATAACGCCTGTATTTGTGTTACTTTTAGGTTTGCGTTTGGTATAATTGACAGTGTAGGTTATACGCAAACAATTTTAAAATTAATTTATTGCAGCATGTCTCTCCTCATACAGACCCACATACATTTCCTGGTTGGAACCCACAATTGTAATTATTTAAGTGGTGGAAGTAAAGCCTGCACTTCAGAAGCCAGGTGCATCATTTAATCAGAAACATCTGGATTTTTCATGCAGGTACAAACTAAACATGTTCAGTCTGAATTAAAAATATATGGCCAAAAGCATTGAGTTGTGTTGTTTTAAGTTAAGTGGACATTATGTGTGGAACCACATGAAGTGGGTAAGGTCCTTGATGTATATTTCCCCTGTTTTTACTGTGGAGACATGAAAGAACGTTACATTTTTACAATTTACAATTTTACATGAAGACACGGAGAAAGTTAATGGGCATGTCTTGAGAATAGTCTGTAGAAGAGTGCTGTATGTCTTAAGATGTATGAAGGTAAATAAATCCCCGGGGCCTTATCAGATATATCCAAGAACACAGCAGGAAGCGAGCGAAGAAATTGCGGGAGCGCTGGCTGAGAGAGATGCATCATCTCTTATCGTTATGCATCATCGTTAACCACGGGTGAGGCACTGGAAGACTGAAGGGTGGCAAAAATTGTGCCTCTATTTAAGAAGAGCTGCAAAGAAAAACACTGGGACTACCGACCAGTGAGCCTGACATCTGTGGTAGGTAAGTTATTGAAGGGGATTCTGAGGGGTAAGATGGAATTGCATTTGGAAAAGACAGTTCAAGCCTCTTAATTTCTATAGCAATCTGGAAATTAAAAACAAATCTTATGCTGCTATTTTGTTAATCTTCCTCCACCTGCTCCCCAGTGTTTCTTGATCTTTTGATATATTTTTAGCTCAGGAATAGATTATACGTACTAGTGAGGGAAATCTAGTCTGGCAGTTTGTTCCTCCTGTTCCCACCCATCTCCCTACAGCCCGAAATCAATGTATTTGACCCCTTTTTCCCATTAACTATTACTGAAGTGTTCGTTCTGAGTAAGTTGACAGAATTGTTTGTGTGGGAGGGGGGGGGGGGGGGGGTGGTGGTCGGGGGTGTATTGTTATCGGGGGTTTGTGAGAGGAACTTCGAATTGGGTATTTATAGCAAAGTTACAGAGGTCACATTTCTGGAAGTGATTCAGATATTACTGAGCTAGCCACAGTCTGCAGTGCAGAAGAGTTGCTGCAGTGTGCATGTGATGAGAATTTTCTGTATGAGTGCTGGCAGCTTGTCATGTATCGATTCCAGGGCTGCTACTGGTACAAAGTGACTTTTAAAAAATGGTATTTAAGGTAGATGCATAATGTTGCCTCATGAATGGAGTAAATGGTCAGAATTCACAATTTTTTCTGATTCTCTCTAATGATTCATGCAGTGTTGAGAAACGCTCTTTGCAATTTGCTGATTGAACCTGTGTGTAAATATAATTCCTTAATTTCTGCACTACCTTTCAGTGCTCAGATTATGGGTGCAAACGTTGAGGATAAATGCCCAATTTGCAATAGTATGTTATTTTCACCAGTGAGTAGCTCCAACAAACTCAAATTTTAAATCGAACAAATAGAACACAATTGAAATACACCTTACTTTGCACTTCACTTTCCTTAGTTCAATATATGGTTTTAAAACTACCATGGATAGTTTGTCATGTAGTACCTCTTTAGATTTATTCAGGATTAATGTCAAACTCAAAATTACCTGATGAACCTTCAAGCTCAGAGTCAAAATCCCACAGAAATAATCTGACATTTATTTTAAAAATTTGAGGTATATTTGTCATTGTGCAAAATAACCAATGGGAATTAATTTATCAGTATTTTTCATGGTTTGGTTTAGTTTAGAGATTCAGCGTGCAAACAGGCCCTTAGGCCCACTAAGTCCGGGCCGACCATCGAACCCCCTACGCTAACACTAGGGACAATTTACAATCTTTATCAAAGCCAATTAACCAACAGCTTTGGAGTGTGGGAGGAAACCAGAGTGCTCGGGGAAACCCCATGTGGTTACGGGGAGAACGTACAAATTCCGTACGGACAGCACCCCATGTCAGAATTGGACCCATGTATCTGGCACTGTAAGGCAAAATCTCTACCACTGCACCACTGCATTGCCCTAAATGGTATATTGTAATGGCAAATTGGTTTTCTTTGTACTTGATGGTCCACCGTTATCTTTTGAGGTCTTGACTCCTGTCCAAACATAATTAATTCTTTTATCTTGAATTGGTTAAAAGTTACCATTGCTTAACTGGGCCTCCTCCATGGCCGGAGTGAGTCCCACCGTAAATTGGAGGAGTAGCACCTCATATTTTGCTTGGGTAGTTTACACCCCAGCGGTATGAACATTGACTCCTCCAATTTCAGGTTGTCCTTGCTTTCTCCCTCTTTCCCCTCCCCTTCCCAGCTCTCCCCGAGCCCACTGTCACCGCCTCTTCCTTTCTTCTTCCCGCCCCCACCACCCCCACATCAGTCTGAAGAAGGGTCTCGACCCGAAACGTCACCTATTCCTTCGCTCCATAGATGCTGCCTCACCCGCTGAGTTTCTCCAGCATTTTTATCTACCTTTGATTTTTCCAGCATCTGCAGTTCCTTCTTAAACATTGCTTAATTATTATAGCCTTGTATCTTGGAAATACTTATCTAACAACATTATAATGTTAAACTGCAGCAATTGAAATAGTAGCCACCAGTAATTACCAATGCACAATTAATATATCCCCTGCCAGTAATTGTTGCCTTGGAATAGAAATGTTGGAAGGATCTCATTTAATGCCTGCTCATTGTGCCCTCAAAGGGAGGATAAAATGGCATCTTGATTTGCTGCATTACAGGCATTGTGTTCTCAGTATTCTCATTTGGGAAGTAGATTCCTGAGGCATAATGCTAATCATTTAGTAGTTGAATGATGACATGGGATGCCAAGCCTGGCATCAATATCTATGTCGAATGTGCAAGCATCAAACACATTTGCACTCTAGTCTCCTTTCCCAATGCATGGGTCACGAGTTGTTTATAACTTGTTATTTAGAGAGTGTTTTAAATTGAGTGAGCCATTCCAATGTGCTTGACAGCTAATCAGGAAATAATTGAAATATTTGGTCAGATGACTGAACACTAGGTTATTGAGAAATTGATTTAGGATGCAAGGATTGGCTAAAAGAGGGAAGTAGAAAGCCAAAGATTTAGAAACATTTGGAGCTTAAGCACTGTATCTAGACAGCTGAGGCGTGGCATTCAACATGTGATAAAAGGAAGTGCAAATATGGATAAGCCTATGGATGGGGGATTGAAAAATGTAAGGGTCCTACAAATGCAAGAGTAGGGGTTGGAGAGATTTGAACACCATACAAATTGAATGCTAGTGGCAATAACTAAACCATAAGCATTTCTGTTTGAGGTAGGGTGACTGTACATTTCTGTGACCCGTGTTGCAAATTCCATGACTGCACTCACTAGGTCATTGTTTAGGGAATTGTTTCAATGCACTGTCTTGTAGATTTTGTGTAATTTATGTATAATTTGGTTTGTGTTGGCTGATTCGAAACGCCTGTGATGCTCTGCTGCAAGTCAGTATTTCGTCGTGCCTGTACCTTTCTATACTTGTGCATATGATAACCTTGTCATGAAATGTTAACCATTTCAGGTGATGATAGAGTGAGGAAGGAAAGTTGTAATGGTTCCTTAGAGCTTCAGTGAGAAGGGGCTCGAGGTGAAGATGGAGGAGAGAAAACAAAATGGCCAGGGTGGCATGCATCCTTGATACTTCAATGGTTTAACGGTGCTTTATTGTCACATGCACCTACAGTGCATTTAGAAAGTATTCAGACCCCTTCACTTTTTCCACATTATTTTAAAATGTAAAATTATTCCACATTCTTTATTTTTTTTAATCATCAATCTACACACAATACCCCAGAATGAAGCAGCGGAAACAGGTGTTTAGAAATTTTTGCAAAATAATTAAAAAGAAATAACTGAAATATCACATTTACATTAGTATTCAGACCCTTTGCCATGACACTCAAAATTGAGCGTAGGTTCATCCTGTTTCCATTGATTATCCTTGACGTTTCTACAACTTGATTGGAGTCCACCAGTGGTAAATTAAATTGATTGGACATGATTTGGAAAGGCACACACCTGTCTATATAAGGTCCCACAGTTGACAGTGCATGTCAGAGCAAAAACCAAGCCATGAAGACGAAGGAATTGTCCGTAGACCTCCGAGACAGGATTGTGTCGGGACACAGATCTGGGGGAGGGTATAAAACAATTTCTGCAGCATTGCAGGTCCCGAACAGCACAGTGGGCTCCGTCATTCTTAAATGGAAGAACTTTGGAACCACCAGGACTCTTCATAGAGCTGGCCACCCGGCCAAACTGAGCAATCTGGGGAGAAGGGCCTTGGTCAGGGAGGTGACCAAGAACCCGATGGTCACTCTGACAGAGCTCCAGAGTTCCTCTGTGGAGATGGGAGAACCTTCCAGAAGGACAACTATATCTGCAGCACCACCAATCAGGCCATTATGGTAGAGTGGCCAGACGGAAGCCACTCCTCAGTAAAAGGCACATGACAGCTCACTTGGAGTTTGCCAAAAGGCACCTAACAGACTCTCATACCATGAGAAACAAGATTCTCTGGTCTGATGAAACCAAGATTGAACTCTTTGGCCTGAATGCCAAGCGCAAGTCTGGAGGAAACCAGGCACCGCTCATCACCTGGCCAATACCATACCTACAGTGAAGCCTGGTGGTGGCAGCATCATGCTGTGGAGATGTTTTTCAGCGGCAGGAACTGGAAGACTAGTCGGGATGAACGGAGCACAGTACAGAGAGATTCTTGATGAAAACCTGCTTCAGAGCGTTCTGAACCTCAAACTGGGTCGGAGGTTCACCTTCCAACAGGACAACCCTAAGCACATAGCCAAGACAAAGTAAGCGTGGCTTCATGACAAGTCTGTGAATTGAGTGGCCCAGGCAGAGTCCGGACTTGAACCCGATCGAACATCTCTGGAGGGACCTGAAAATATCTGTGCATTGACTCTCCCTATCCAACCTGACAAACAAAGCTTGAGAGGATCTGCAGAGAAAAATGGGAGAAATCACCCAAATACAGGGGTGCCAAGCTTGTAGTGTCATACCCAAGAAGACTTGAGAATGTAATCGCTGCCAAAGGTGCCTCAAGAAAGTACTGAGTAAAGGGTCTGAATACTTATGTAAATGTGATATTTCAGTTATTTCTTTTTATTTACGTTTTAAACATTTCTAAACACCTGTTTTTGCTTTTTTATTCTGGGATATTGTTGTAGATTGATTAAAAAAAAAGAAGAATTTAATCCATTTTAGAATAAGGCTGTAACGTAACAAAATGTAGAAAATGTGAAGGTCTGAATACTTTCTGAATGCACTGTAGATACAGTGAGCTTTATACTATAGTAAAATCGTACTTTACATAACCACAATCATAAGCAAATACAAAAGTGCAACAATTGTGGCTGACTTCAGAGGCAGTGCAGAGTTACTGGCACTATCTTCCAGCCCTTCTGATGAGATGCACAATGCAGATGGACTGGATAGAAGGAAGTGATGAGCCTGTAATGGACTGGGCTGCGTTTACTACTCTGCGAGTTCAGGGGGTCCAGAGCCATTGCCTCCTATCAGAATAAGTATTTTCTCCAGCTCGTCTGTTGAAGTTTGGGAGAATGCTGGTGGACATGATGAATCCTCTCAGAATCTTAAGAAAGAAAATGCTGATGTGCCTTGATCGTGGTATCAGTGTGAAAGGACCAGGTTAGATTGCTCGTGATATGTATGCCGAGGAAGGTGAGTGGAGAAAGGTTTAATAGGAACCTTAGGGGTGACTTTTTTACACAGAGTGGTGTTTATATGGAATGAGCTGCCGTGGGAAGTAGTTGAGGCAGGTTTTTACCATAATATTCAAGTGACATTTGGACAATTAGATGGATGGGATAGGTTTAGAGGGTTATGATCAAGCACAGGCAGGTGGGACTAATGTAGATGATGCATATTGGTCGGTGTGGGCAATTTGGGCCGAAGAGCCTTTTTCCACACTGTATGACTGACTCTGAAAATGCAGCTGTTGATAAGGACAGGGGCGTGTTTACTCCCTCACTTGCTTGGATCGGCAACTAACACCTTTGTCCTGCCGACATTAAGGGCTTGGTTGTTGGTCTGAAACCATGACACAATATCTTCGATCTCTTTCCTGTGCGGCATCTCTTTGGCGAACTTAAAAAGTGCTGTCCTTGGCCACACAGTCATGGGTGTACCGGAAACCGGAAGGGATTGAGTACACAACTCTGAAAGGTTACCGGGGTCAGGGTAGAGGAAATACGACCAATTCTAACCAACGGAGGTTTGCTGGTGAGGAAGTCGAAGCCAGTTGCAGATGATGCCCCAAGGGCGAGGTTCAATGATGAACTTATTTGGCATTGTGGTGTTGAAGGTCAATTTGTAGTCAATGATTAGCATTCTGACATCGTTCTTATTGTCAAAGTGATACAGGGCTGAATGTGGGTCAAGAGAAATGGCATCCTCTGCAGGCATGTTTTTCTTGTACAAAATTGCAAGGGTCTAGATTGTCTAGAAGACTGGTACAAGTCTGAGCTAATGCCAGGCTTTCAAATCTTGGAAACTGAGCACTAGTAGAAGGGAAGGAAGTAGCAGAGACTGCTGATGGAAAGGTCTCCACATATGTCAAACATCTGAGTGCACAAGACTGGAGAGTTGGACAAATCTGTAGATTTTTTGTTGTAGAGTTTAGTGTCTTGATGTGGAGGAAAATAGTTGAGTTATCTTCAGCAAAACTTTTTAAGATGGAATACTGAGATGTATTATCAGATGAGAGCAAGGCCCAACAATGCTTTATCTCTTGTAGTCCATTCTTATGAACTGATAAAGGTAGATATTGTGGTAAAGGAACAAGGAGCTGGGCTGTGTGCAGTTTAATTGGAGCCAGGTATTGGGTGTTGAAAATGAAACTCTTAGATCAGATCAATTGTTCCAGCATCCAAGGTCAAAGACTGAAAAACTGGAATTTAAAAAATGAATTTGGGGTTTATCAGGAACTGAGAGAGGAAAGTAAATTGAGAGAATTTTCCTTAAGTGGTTAAAAAAGCTTTCGGCACATTGGCCTTCATCAGAGTATTGAATATAGGATTTGCAGTTATGCAAGATGTTGGTGGAGGCTACTTTTGGAGTATTGTGGTCAGTTTCGGGCAACATGTTATAGGAAAGATGTCAAGCTGGAAAAATTGCAGAGAAGATTTACAGGGACGTTGCCAGGACTTGAAGGCCTACGCTATAGGGAGAGGCGGAGGGTGAGTGGTGATCTTAGAGGTGTACAACATCATGAGAGGAATAGATTGGGTAAAAGCACAGTGTTTCTTGTCAAGAGTAGTGCACTCAAGCCCCAGGGGACATAGGTTTAAGGTGGGGGGGGGGAAAGAGAGAGATTTAATAGACACCCAAGGGGTAACTTTATTTACACAAAGTATGGGTGTATGGAACGAGACGTCAGAGAAGGTAGTTGAGGCAGGTACTATCGCAATGTTTAAGTGACATTTGGACAGGTACATGGATAGGACAGGTTTAGAGGGATATGGGCCAATCGCAGGCAGGTGGGACTAGCATAGATGGGTCATGTTGGTCGGTGTGGGCAAACCCGAAGGGCCTGTTTCCATGCTGTATGACTATGATTCTAGGAGAGAAGTGGATGGACAGCAATACAAAATGGTGAGTGATGAATGTCTGGGTGAATTGAGATCAAAGGATGGCCTTCAATATGGACAGTTTGGTCATCAAACGATGAATTTGGTGCACACTGTGAATTATTGAAATAGCTGAAATCAATGAGAATGGAATGTTACCTTGCGCAGCAGCTGAGATGGGGAATCGTGGTAAGAATTTATATGGTGCATGGTTGAGCATCAGAGGATAAGGATTTAAAATGAGATGAGAGCTACGGAATAAGACTTGGATATTGAAAGAAGGTGCCGGAGGAGTATGGGAACAACACTGATTTGATGATAGCCTTGTGTCGTCTATAATTTGAGGTGGACACTATACCATAGCCTAGGCACATTCTATAACTACACAGGAATACTGAAATTAAAGGGGAGATGTACCTCGGATGTCTTCATGAAAAGCCAATATAAATGGAAATAAGCTCATGATTGATTAGAGACTAGACATTCTGGAGCAATATATGAAGAGGGGTGGTGTTATCTGAATTAATGTCCTTTGGGTCTGCAACCTTCTGGAATAAGCATAGAAACGATGGGATCATCATACCCTGTGCCTATTCTACACTACCTCTGAGTCAGGACTTACAGTATCATTGTGTATTGTGTTGCATTGGTCAAATTGGAATATTGTGGCTAACTATTTAATGCATCTTATTGTTTTACACTGGCAAAATGAAGATATGCTTATTTTTTTAGAAGCTGAAAGTCAACTGAGCTGCAGTCAACAAGCTTAAATTAAATAGACAAGGATCTGCAGATTCCTGAAATCTAAGGCAAAAAAAAAGAAGAAGTACCACAGCAACTCTGTGGGTCAGGCAGCACCTCTGGAAATCATGGATAGGTGAAGTTCTTCAGACTGTCTGAAAAAGGGTCTCGACCTGTTATGCTGCCTGTTCATGTCTTCTAGAGATGCTGCCCGACCCATTGAGTTAATCCAGCACTTTGTTTTTCCCCCTAAATTTCAGCATTTGCAGTTCTTTGAGTACTTTAATTTATGCTTGTTTTTCTTTTCCGCATTTTATTACAATTCCCTATTCATTTCACCTCTTCGCTAATATATTGATCTATTTTCCTTCCCCCCCCCCCCCCCCCCCCCAAAAGCAGCAATGTGCAGGAGTAGAGCTTTATTGGTGGAAATGTTATTCTACTTGTCTTACAGGATACATTGGTAAGAAATTAAATGTAGAAGTAACGCGAGCTGCAGATCACGGGCAGCCAGTACATATGTTTTTATAGCTTTAATTTCATAGCTTTAAATAGGAGGCAGCCTTTCTATGGTAGATCTAAGCGCCTTGCTCACATCCCTCCACTTATTTTCCTGTAACCTATCCTCCCTCTCATGCTCATTAATACCCCAGAGTCGCTGAACAATCACAAACACTTGGGCTAGCTTACAGTAGCCAATTAATCTATAAAATCTGAAGAAAGGTCCCGACCTCGAAAGTTGCCTAACTGAGTTCTTCCAGTGACTTCAGTTTCTTGTCTCTCCAATCTAACAACAAACATGTACAGTCACCTAGGATAAACACAAGGTGTAACTCAGTGTGTCAGGCAGCATATGTGGAGAAAATGGATAAGTGACATTTTGGGTTGGAACGGAACCCTTCATAGATTCTGTTTTACATTTTGCGCTGGGGGTTACAGGCGTAATATAAGTAGCGTAAATTAAACCTATACCCGACTATGCTATTAGCAGTAAATTTGAGTGACCTATTCCAAAAATACAAACGTGTAAATCAAGTTTTGGTATTAAAGGAACAAGCACATTATTTCAAAGACACAAATTAAACACACGTAAAACGCAAAGTGCCTGTATTTAGGATGTAGGTGGAAACTAGAGCACCTGGGGAACATCGACACAGTTATAGGACTATTGTGCAAACCCCATACACATCTTCACCACAAGTGCTGAGATTGCCCCACTATCTGCAGAAAGTGCTGCGTCAAAGGTGGTTATTGAAAATAAGAGGTTGGTGTAAGCGTAACTTTGTGAATAGAGTTACGCCAGCATTTTTTGTCTTTCTGTAACTAGATCACTGACAAACGACATACGCTAGTCTTTCTAGTTACCAAGGGGTTGCAGGAGATGATGCTGGAATCTCAACAACTTGGCATAAAGGTGCTATAAGTGTGTTTGCTGAATTTGCTGATGACAAAAAAGTAGGAGAGTTAATTGTGAAGAGAATGCTATGAAGCTGCAAAGATAATTGAATAGGTTACGTGAATTGGCAAATCATCCCATCTGGCATGAGTATAATTGGGGGGGGGGGGGGGGATTTCGACAGGATGGTTGTGGAAAGGATTTTTGTATGTGGTAGAATCCAGCCTGGGATCACAATTTTAAAAATGTCCCTATGTAAGACTGGAATGAGGATATTTGCTTCCCAAAGAGTTGAGTCATACAGCGTGGAAACGGGCCCTTGGCCCAACTTGCCCTCGCTGACCAACATCCCACCTACACTAGTCCCACCTGCTTTTGGCCCATATCCCTCTAAACCTATCCTTTCTGAATAAATATTTAAATGTCTAAATGTTTCTTAAACGCTGCGATAGTTCCTCACTTAACTACCTCCTCTGGCAGCTTGTTCCATACACCCAAGAGTCTTTAAAGCTCCTTCCTTGGGCTGTGGAAGCAAATTCTTGACTATGTTTTAGAGCAGGGGTCGGCAACCTACGGCCCACAGGCTGGATCCGGCCCATAACCCGAAATCATCTGGCCGCGTGTTTTTCTTCCCCCAATTTAGTTTTCGTGACCTGGATGCTACAGCCAGTCCCGGGCTACACAAGCGACTGGAGAACTGCAGCCAGTCCCGGGGCTCGCAGGCAACCTGCAAATTGCAACTAGACCCGGGGCTCGCAGGCAACCTGGGAATTGCAACTAGACCCGGGGCTCGCAGGCGACCTGGGCGCTAAACCTAGTCCTGGGGCAGGCAACCTGGGCGCTACAGCCAGTCCCGGGGCAAGCAGGCGACCTGGGAACTGCAGCTAGTCCTGGGGACGTGAGGGATCTGGGAACTGCAGAAAACAAATTGGAAAAACACGTGAAAACTAATGGGAAAAACAACACTGTGTCACACTAGTTCATATGTATTATTAGTATGTATTTTTTACTAATTTATGTATTATTAGTATGTATTATTACTAATTTAGTTAGTATATATTCTTATTACCTCTATTTATTAACTGGCGATAGATGTGGCCCGCCATCCGCTCACAGACATGGGTCTTGGCCCCTATGCAGAACAAGGTTGCCGACCCCTGTTTTAGAGGCAGAGATAAGTAAGGGATGAAAGGTTACTACCCCATAGTTATGTAGCCCATTAGGTTTATTAGTGGCTGGTGTGCCAGCTTGCTTCTGATGTTTTTCAAAACTTAGTAACATTTGTCTCCCAAATTCTTATTTATGGAGACATTGGTTTTGTAACCATGATAAATTATTATTTGGCAATCGGTGATGGTTGTGGAGTCACCCAGAAAACTCGTGTACTTTTTGACATAACTTCAGAAGATATGAAGTTTTTTTCATTCTAAATAGGTACTTGGAAACTTACTTGGAATAACCCTAACTGCTTTCAACATAAATAGGGCAGTAAGTTTGACCTGTTTCCTGTGAAGGTAATGGAATTTTTTTTGTGTGCAGATATACTATCATTTCTCAAATCTTTCGAAACGTAGACGGTTAAGGGGCGGTGGTTAGGTTCCCCAGCAATCAGTGCCAATGCAAACGTCATCCATGATTTTTTTTTTTTTGTCTCTACTTGCCCGTGGCTGATTGTGACTCTGCCGCTTTTGGTATAATACATCCTGTTGCTTAAGCCAGAAGGCTGCAGTAAGCATTAACAGACGACATTTGATGTTCTCGCTCAGTTAGTTTTAGTTTGTTCTTCAGAATTACCCATGTCTCTAAAAGTGACTTGTCAGAGATATTCGTGTGAAATTAAAAGGCAAACTGTGCGGTAAGTGTTTGTTATTATGGGGGTTTAGAGCAGGATTTCAATTGCTATGACCTACGCATAAAGATCTCTTGCACTTGTGTCTTAGCAGTGTCGATCAACTTTTTGTTATTACAGCATTGCGCTTAATTTGATCAGTGAAATAGTTTGGTTTATAATGATATCATTTTTTTAAAGCAATTAAATAGCACAGGAAGTGAAAGCTACTTCATAACAGGGTGCATAAACGATACTATGTAAAACGCCAGATAAAATTAATTTGTCAAATTGTTTCTTGTAATAGTCATACAGCGTGGAAACAGGCCCTTCAGCCCAACTTTCCCATGCCGACCAACATACCCCATCTACATTAGTGCCACCTGCCTGCGTTTGGCCCATATCCCTCTAAACTTATCCTATCCATGTACCTGTCTAAATGTTTCTTAAACGTGATTGTACCTGCCTCAACTACCTCCAGCACCACGTTCCATATACCTACCTCCCTTTGTGTAAAAAAAAAAGCAGTCCCTCAGGTTCCTATTAAATCTTTCCCTCCTCACCATGTTGTCTGGTTCGCGATTCCCCTACTCTGGGTAAAAGACTGCGTTTACCCTATCTATTCCTCTCATGATCTAAAGGGCCTGTCCCACTTGCCGATTTTTTTCGGCGACTGCCAGCATCATTGACTGACGTATCAGGTCTCCGACAAAGATGCGGCGGTGACATATGACGCGCAGTATTTTTTCAAGTGTCGCAACATTTTTTTTGTCGCCGCTGGATTTTAAAATGTTCAAAATCTTTTGGCGACACTAACATGACGCCGGCAGTCGCCGAAAAAATCGCCAAGAGGGACAGGCCCTTTATGCACCTCTATAAGATCACGCCTCATCCTCCTGCGCTCCAAGGAATAGAGTGCCTACTCCCAGCCTACTCAACCTCTCCCTCTAGTCCTGGCAACTTCCCGTAAATCTTTTCTGTACCCGTTCCAGCTCAACATCTTTCCTACAACAGGCTGACCAAAACCAAATGCAATACTCTAAAGGTGCCCTCACCAAAGTCTTGTACAACTGTGGGTGGGGTGGGAGGGAGGAGAGAAATTGGTGCGGCCAGGTGGGACAGAGGAGAGGGTGGATTGTTTATACAGGGGAGGGGAGGGTGTAGGTGTTGGAGAGTAGCGATAAGTGTGTTTGAAGAGATGAGAATGGGGGCAGTTAGCCAAGGGTTCCAGAGTGTTTGTGAAAGATGACTGGCTACAGGAGAATTGTGAATATTTGAATAAATCAGTGTATCTATAAATAAATGCACAACTTTACAGAAACACTTTAGTGCAGTTAATTATTTTCTGAGATGGTAAATTAAACATTTTTGCTCGAGCACCTAGATTTTATTTTATATTTGCACTGCCACAGGTTTCAGGATGCTGGTGTGTCATCCACTCGCATCTATATTTGAACGAGGTAGCTGGGCTTCACTTGGACAATGGACAATGGTTTTGGCTATTACAAATCTCTCTGTGCGGTTTAGTTTAGAGATACAGCGTGGAAACGGGCCCTTTGGGCGATTCCTGTACACTAGCACTATCCTACACACTCGGGACAATCTTTACCACAGCCAATTAACCTAGAAACTTGTACGTCTTTGGTATTTGTGAGGAAACCGGAGCACCTGCAGAAAACCCCCGTGGTCAAGGGGAGAACGTACAAACTGCGTACAGACTAGCACCCATAGTCAGGATTGAACCCGGGTCGCTGTGACTTATTAACTGTGCCGCCTCAATGATTGCCAAAACAAAAATCATCACAGACTGTGCCCTAAATTTTGTCACTGGACATATAGCCGACGAGATGAATGTATTGAATAGGATTTCGAGTGATCTCTGTACCTGTTTGCATAAAGGAAACAAGCGAGTTCAACTGCATTTGTCAGATGCATTTTATTTCTGATACTGAGGATGAATGAACAATCTTGTGGTTTCAATTTCATTTTCAATGTAAAAGAAAAATGAATTTCACAGCTGTTGAATTATTTGCACATTATTTTAAACTATTCTGATTTGCAAGTTTCTGTAGTCAAAATGTAAGTGTAATATTTGAACCTGGCACTTATGTTTTTTCAGTGCTTTTTCCGGTGATTTTTCTAGGAATTCCCTAGGAATTGAAATCACTGTCTCACTTCCTTTTTATTTTGTACTTTGGACATTCCTCCTTCAACATTACAGGCCAGCGACCTGCACCTACATTTCGCCCACTGCCTCGATTTGCGGGATACTGATCTCATTGCCTGCTGTCATTCAGGGTTTTTTAAATATTTCCAGATGTGCTTATCACTGCACATATTTCCAGATGTGCCAACATTGTTTAACTGTCCCCATTCTTCCTTAAGGTGGTTTTGGGTCACCTTGAATTATTACCCTCTTGTGGAAGGTACTTCCTCAGTGCCAATGGGAAAGGAAATTATGGATTTCGACAGTTACAATAAAGTGATATATTTCCAAGTTAGGATGGTGTCAAGGTTTGAAGAGCACCTCGATATTTATGATGTTGCCAGGCCTTGAGGGCCTGATCTATGGGACGAAGTTGGGCAGGCTGACACTTTATTCCTTGGAGGCTAAGGGTGATCTTTTTGAGGTGTAATAGATCATGAACGGAAGCGCTTCATAGGGTGAATGCACAGTCAAAATCTAAACCAGAGGATATTGGTTTAAGGTGAGAGAGGAAAGATTTAATCGGAACTTGAGGGGCAACGTTATCACAGAGTGGTGAGTATATGGAGCGAGTTGCCAGAGGTAGTTGAGGTAGGTATACCTTTTAAGATATTTAGTCAGGTACATAGATAGGAAAGGTTTAGAGGCATAAGGGGGAAAAGCAGACAAGTGGGTCTAGCTTAGATAGGCATCTCGGTCAGCATGGGCAGGTTGGGCCAAAAGGCCTGTTTCTGTGCTCTGTCTCCGTGACCCTATGCCCTGCATGTTCCCATATATGCTTTCTGCCCTTGCCCTTTGTGACTGAGGATACAGTTTTGGGAGTTGTATTTACAGTGGCTGTGACAAGTAACTGCCTGATAGCTGCAGCAGGTCTTAATGGAGGGAACTACTGATTACTGAGTAGGATGGCAGTCAAGCAGTCTGCTTTCTTTTGAGTGGTGTTGATCTACCTGTGTGGTTGGTGTTCGACGCTACAGCAAGAGGCAAGAGGAGAGTATTTGTGATGTGGCTTAAGATGGTGGAATCTGTCCAATGGCACATGTAACGCTTGGCCTTCTATGTTATGAGGAGATATGATTTTAAATTAATGAGTCAATGGGCACATGAGAGAAATAGTTTACAGGGAAATAAGTAGATACATGGGATAGATTTGACTCTTGGCACATGAAGTGATTGACCTGTGTAATGAGGAAATACGATTTTTAATTATCCTCATATCCCCTGCAAATATCTAATTATCTCCTGCAAAATGTTGTGGGGTACCAGGTGTGGGTGGTCTGCTCCAGGATGCCCATCCACTGAAGAACTCTTGTGGCAACATTATTTAAGTATCGATTCACATTTGGTCATGTAAACACAGTATATTAATTGCTTAGGACTCGGCAATGGTATCGCTGTTGAATATCAAGTGTCTACAGTTAGAATTCTGTTGGCAATGGTCATTGAGTGGCATTTGAGTACCAATATTACTTGCCACTTACCATTCCATGCTGCATGTCTGTAAGGAATAGTTCATTTGCTGAGGAGTTGCAAATGAAATTGAACAGCAGACTCATCAGTGAATATCCTCTCTTGCAACTGCAGATGGTTGGGCAGAGACCAGGAGGCATGGATGATTGACTTCCAGAAACCACAACCATCTTCCTTTAGGAGATATATGACTCTGACTATTGGAGGTTTTTCACCTGGATGCTTATCACTGGGGTTTTGTTGCCATTCTAGGTCAAACGTTCTAAAGGAAAGTCACTCAATTCCCTTTGGAATTTGCCTCTGGTCTACGTTTTCTAGCAGTGTCACTGATATCGTTGTTGATTTGCTGATGATTGAGTAGATTAATTAGAGCGGCAACTAGCAGGATTGCATTTGTCCTTTTATGCCCAGCAGTGTGGGCAATCTTCCATATTGTTCGGTGGTTGCCAGTATTCTAACTGTTACAAGAAGAGGTTGGTTAGAAGCAGATCTTCAGCACGTGTTGTTTTCTAATCTTGTAACCTCTTGTCTAATTCTCATCTAATCGTGAAACGTATTGAATTGGCTAAAGATTAATGTGATGGTGGGAATCTGAGGAAGCAGAGATGGATCATTGGACAGCAGCTAAATATTTTTATGAAAATGGCTTACATGATGAATGTCTGTCATTTTAAAGGATGGGGTATTCATGGAATCTTTGCCTGTTAATGTCTGCTGCCTTTCATGCCTCGCCTTTGAACTCATTTGTTATGTGATTTCTTAGCTCTTTAAATTGCATGCTAATTTTGCTTTTTTAGCAACTAGTCCTGTGTTGCAGCCCTGTACATAGCACGAATAAGGGTAGCACATTGGAGTAGCTGGTAGATCTGCCTCACAGGGCCAGAGTCATGGGTTCGATCCTCTTGCTGTATGTGGAGTTTGCACATTCTTCCTGTGATCACGTGGGTTTCCTCCCACATCTGAAGACTTGTGGGTTTGTAGGTTACTTGACCTCTGTAAATTGCCCCTCATGTCTAGGGAGTGGATTAGAAAGTGTGGCAATATGGAACTAGTGTGAAGAGGTGATCGATGGTCAGCGTGGACTGAGTGGGCAGAAGGGACGGTTTCCATATTGTATCTTTAAAGTAAGTTAAACTATTAACGTGACCTATTGTGCTCTTGGAATCAAGGCTAATCTGCTGCTGTGATTATAACAGCAGTCCAGATTATCCTCACTGCAGATATGTATGACGGAATGCATTTCTGCTGTTTATTGTTGATGGAACCTCAGATGTCCAGACTTGCTCTGTTCGAACTACCAGAGTCCATCCCAATTAACACAATTATAGTTCTGCCCAACACAGTCGTGCAAGGATGGAACTGAGGTTGTCCAATGGTCACGTTTACCAGCGCTGTTATGGATAGGTAACATGATCAAGTTGGTTTGCTGTAAGTCGGCCACAGATCTCTTATCAGCTAAGTTCTTTAAATGAGTGTTTAAAGATTCTGTGGGCAAACCTTGACCTCTTACCATCAATGTTCTGGGAACCCAAGTGCAAATGCCAGTTTACAAATGACAGTGCTGGAATAACACAGTGAGTCAGGCAGCATTTCTGGAGAACATGGATAGGCAACATTTTGTAGGGGGGGAGAAAGCCTACCACAAACATTCTGAAGAATGATCCTGACCAGAAACATCACCTATCCATGCATCATCTGAGATGCTGCCTGACCCGCTGAGTCACTCCAGCACTTTGTGTCAGTGTTGTCTCGACTAGTAAAATTAGTAATTGGATGATAAGGCACAGTGTCATATAAATGTGAAGCTTTATCCACCTGTCTTTGAAAGTAACTATTGAATCTACTTCCCCTACAGACCAGGATGAAACGGTGCAGTGTTATTTCCTCTTTACCCTAATTACTTTGCCCATCATATGATCATCTTTTTTTTAAAATGTAGAATGGTTATGAGGAATATCTGCCTCTATAATCTCTTAAAATCGAATATCCGGTGTTGTGAGTCACAGCAGAGGTTATTTTTTCCAAAGCGTTGCTATCTTTGGGGCATGCTTGAACTTGGCTTTGTAATTATTCTCACATCTAGATTTTATATGGCAGGATAAGATGCTGATAGGATGTTGAGGGTGAGTACGAGTCAAAAGTAGAGAGAAAAGACTGACACAAGCTTAGATTCTTAGCATTTCAGTTTTTTGCTTGAAATGATTTCAGTCAGAATGAGCAATATTAAAAGGAAGCCTGGAGACACAAGAAAGTACAGATGCTGGAATCTTGAGCAAAAATCTTGAGCACGACTCAGCAGCATGAGAATTGAATGGAAGATACCTTTCACTTCATTTAGCCTCTGCATCCAGCATAGCATCTTTCGTTTCCACTAGGTCCAAAAGCATCACAGTCTACTGCATTCTGCACTTATGATGTGGATTATTTACACCAGCGAGATCTAGCACAGTCCAGGCATCCATTTTGAAGAGCGTCCATGGTGGCCATTTTGTGCAATCGTTCTAACTCCTCTTCCCACACCAACCTGTCTGTCCTTGGCTTTAGCCACTGCCAGAGTATGGCCATGTGCAAACTAGAAGAACAATACCTCCTTCTACTTGTGGAACTTGCAACTGTGGTATAAACAATATTTTCCAATTTCAGGCAACCCACACCCAAAGTGTTCCTTTCCCACTCCCACCAGCACACTCCTGTTCTCATTTTCCAATCCCTTATTTCATAAGACCATCAGACAGGAGCAGAATTAGGCCAATCGACCCATTGAGTCTGACCAACCATTCGATCATGGTTGATCTACTTTTCCCTCAACGTATTCTCCTGCCTTCTTCCCATAACCTTTGACGGCCTTACTAATCAAGAACCTATTCATCTCTGATTTTTTTTTAAAACCCAATGACTTGGCCGCTGCAGTCATCTATGGCAATGCATTCCATGGATTCACCACCCTCTGGCTAAAGAAATTCCTCCATCTTCATTATTTTCTTCTCTTGCCCACTACATTTCCCCAAATGATTACCCTACCCTTGCTCATCCCATCTGCCCATCACCCACATGCCTATTTATCTCGGTTTCTTCCTTATTTCATCTTCCCTATCCTCTCCCCTTTCTCCCCTTGTCCTATCTACCAATCATCCCTTCTGATCTGGGTTCTTACCAGCCTCTATCTTGCCTCTCCCTCTCTTTTCCCTCCACTCTGTCCTGGTGCAGGTTCTCGACTTGAAACATGAACCATCCCTTTGATTCCATGGATGCCTCTCGACCTGCTGAGCTCCTCCAGCAGTTATTTTTTTTGTTTCAAACGGAGCCTAAGCGCATTTCCAGGGTCCTCTCCTCCTCCACCCCTCAGTATATGTTGCAACGAAACAAAAGTAGCAGGAGCCACAGCCTCAATACAGTCATTTCATGTGAGGCAGTTCACTTGCACCACCTCCAACCTCCGCTACTGTATCCATGTTCTCGGTGTGAGCTCCTATATCTCAACGAGATCAACCGCAGACTGGGCGATCGTCTTGTTGAACGCTTACACTCAGTCTGCCTTGCCCTACGTTATCTCCTGGTTCCCAAACATTTTTAACTCCCCTTCCCATTCCCATACTGAGCGTACGGTCCTGGGCCTTCTCCACTATCAGAGTGGGACCACACACAAATTGGAGGAACAGCACCTCATATTTCACTTGGGCGGCTTACAACCCAGCAGTATGAATATTGATTTCTCTAATTTCAAGTAATCCCTGCCTTATTTCAGACTGGAATGTATATTTCTTCCCAAATTTAAATTTGTAACCCAGGTTTGCTTTAATATGCATGAAGATCTGGAAGTTATTTTGAGGTAATAATATTGTGACATAGCACTTTGCTTTGGTATAGGTATAATACATGTTGCTGTCAAATTGTTCCTTGTATTTCTCAATCTTTCATTGGAAAGGTGAGCTCATATTACTGAGAATGTCGAATTTCCAATGAATTGTAAACAAATCGCTGAAAATTTGCATCGCCATTAAAAAAGGGCTTAAAGGTTACACTGCATTTTTTTTTTTAAACACCGTTTTCAATATTATCTGAGGGTCTGCACCAGTAATGGAATGTTAAATCAAGTTTGTGCTCAGATTTGTCATGAGAAATGTAAAATCATGAGAAATGTAAAATCATGAGAAATGTAGGGATTTGATCAGTGCGCAGAAGTTTGAATGAAGCTGTTGGGAGAAATGTATTGAAACTGTTTTCTAAATCTAGTTCTCGCTGTGCTTCAGTGTTAACTGTCAATCGTGTGGCTTTCAAATCTACACCAGCAGTGTTATACCAGCCTCTGGTTTTTGCAACATTGCATACAGTAAAGGTTTGGTGGTTCATTTGAAAGTTTCTGAAAAGAGTACACGTTGTAATCATGGTGCACTTTGTTTGTGTTACAGTGCTTCAGGAGCAAGTGTGGTAGCAATCGATAACAAAATAGAACAGGCCATGGTAAGTGAAATTATCCCATTAATATTCAGTTTGTTTCCTTTTCAAATTAATGAAGTTCCCAAGAATTTTCTATTTACAACTTGCAAATTTGAGCTGCAAATGTAAGCTTGCATTTTATTCTTTCCTTTTGATTTAAATAAGATTAGAATTTGTCAAAAAGTGGATCTCATCAAACTGGAAAGACAAGGGACTGCACATGCTGGAATCTTTAACAAAACACTGTGCTGGCGGGTCAGGCAACCTCTGTAGAGGGAATGATTAGTCAATGTTTCGGGTCGGGACCCTTCTGCACAATAGCAGGAGAGCAGCAAAACCCTAAAGGAGGCTGGGGGGGTAGGGGCAGTGAATGACTGTCTATTGGAGGATGGAGGATAGGGGCAGTGAATGAATGTCTATTGGAGGCTGGGGGGTAGGGGCAGTGAATGAATGTCTATTGGAGGCTGGGGGGCAGGGGCAGTGTATAAATGTCTATTGGAGAGTATCTCGCTCTCAGTCTGAAAAGGGTCTCAACCCAAAACGTCATTTATTCCTTTTCTCCAGACATGCTGCCTGACTAGCTTAGTTACTCCAGCTTTTTGTCTTATCACCTCTTTCAGGAACAGCTTCTACTGAATGAAGATGGACACAAAAAGATGAAGTAACTCAGCGGGACAGGCAGCATCTCTGCAGAGAAGGGACAGGTGACGTTTCGGAACAACCCGAAATGTCACCCATTCCTTCTCCAGAGATGCTGCCTGTCCCGCTGAGTTACTTCAGCTTTTTGCGTTTATCTTCGGTTTACACCTCATCTGCAGTTCCTTCCTACACATTTCTACTGAACGATCCTCATAGACTAATGCTGTCATCCTGATCACCCAACTGAAATCATTCAACTTGAACCTTTTAATCTGCCCTTTCTCTGTTGCTGCAACTCTAAGCTCTTTCTCTGTTGCTGTATTCCTGTCATTGTTGTAGGGCAATATTCTGCACTCTACTATTTTTCTCTTTGCATTAGCCGTTGTACTTGTGTATGGCTTAATTGTATTTGTGTAGAGTATAATATGACTGGATAGCATACAAAGTTTCTCACTCTCTTGGTGCATGTGACACTAATATCCCAAAACCAAATGCTGCACTGCAGATGTTTGGGGGAAAAAAACATTAAATGTAACAATAATAGACTTAAAATTTAGCCAAGTAAATTAATAGCTCAACAGCACTGCGGCACCAGGTGGATGACTGGCATTGTTTTGTGATATTTGAATCATGATTCCATGCAATATGGTCTTTGCCTCGGGGAAGTTTTCTGACTAGTTTTGCTATTTCTGGACTCTTGGATGTAAGAATCTCTTCATTGTCTGTTTTACAAGTACTGGATGAAGAACAGGATTCTCACAAGCAGTCTTTAAAATGGGTATATGTGAGAATATCTATCAATGTGGTTGTAGGTAACATATAAGCCACGTCAATATTATAAATAAGCTAACAGTTTCTGTCTGAAGTGAGACTGGACAGTGCAGTGTGCAAGATGGTGAGGTGTGGGAGAGACTGAACACCTCATAAATGCTCAAAAGTTAGTTTGGGCAGTACAGTGGTAGAGCCACTGCCTCATATCGCCAGAGACGCGAGTTCGATCCTGACTATGGGTGCTGTCTGTGAAGTTTGCACATTCTCCCTGTGTTGTCTCCCACATCCCAAAGACGTGCGGGTTTGTAAATTAATTGACTTCTAAATTGCCTCTGGTGTGTAGGGGGTGGATGCGAAAGAGGGATAACAGAATTAGTGTGAATGGGTGATCATTGAGTGTTGTGGGCTGTATGGCCTGTTTCCATATTGCATCTTTCAATCCTTTTTGGACAGGAGACCATTTTGAAATCACTAATTCCTGCGGTAGAATAGTAGGTGTTTCTCATTGAGTCGATATTATAGGAGAGATAATAATCATGAATGTCCATTAATGCTCTCCCTCTTGGCAAGAAAATTGATTTATTTCAAGTACATTTTTTGATGCAAAGTTTCATTGAGCAACAAGTATTCCAGGCTTGATCTCACTTCTGCCTTGTTTCCACAGTATCGTGATAACAAACTTAGCAGGACTTTTCTCTTTTCATGGAAGGATTTCAAGCCAGTGTGAAATCTATTTCACTTAATGTGTGATTGTCTGTTTTAATGCAGGATTTAGTGAAAAGTCATCTGATGTACGCTGTGAGAGAGGAAGTGGAAGTCTTAAAGGAGCAGATCAAAGAGCTGATTGAGAAGAACTGTATACTTGAACGAGAGAATTCCCTGTTAAAATCTCTAGCGAACAATGACCAGCTGACTCAGCTTCAAACGCAGGTGACCAACCTCAGTAGCACTTCCCAACCACAGCAGCCGGCAGCAGTAGCACAACCTCAACAAAATACACAACAGACGCAGCCTCCTCCGCAGCCTAACGTTCCTTCTGCATGAAACTCGCTCGCCTGCATAGGAAATCCTTCAGAGAGGAGAAAAATAAGAAAAATCCTGTCTCTGTGTGCCACTGGTGTTCTTACCATTCTCCATTGAACAGCAAATAGCCATGCTTAAATGTGTTTTTTGCTCCTTGGCCTTTTCAGTATTAGACAATCATCTGCAAGAGCTTTCTGCCTGAGATGTCCCAGTTGGCATCAGCAAATGTGTGACTGCACAATCAGAGTTGGTTGAAGGATCTGAATCTTGTTGGAGAAAAGCGGATCTTCATCAGGTTAATGGACAAGAGGGTACCTCCATCTTTCTGGCTTACCAAGGTTTTTATATATATAAAAATAATATATATAAAATGCATATTATAGGAATCTGTAGGCCACGAGCCTTTTCCTGTCTAACATTAAGATCCAATAAGCAGCTCTGTTCGAAAAGAGCCACTGTTCTCGTAACTTTTTTGCATACATGAATTTTCATTTACTGTTTGTTTTTATTTATTACAGGGCTGCTATTTTCATATGTATATGAACAATGTCACAGAATCTTTTTTTTTGTAAGTTTGAAATTAAAAGATAAGATTACTGGTAAAAGCAAGCGATAGTTGGGATTGCATATATTAGTTTAAAAAATATATAGGCAATAATAAAAAATTTTAAAAAATCCTGGCTTAAGAGTTCTAACACTAATGGCAGTTTTACCTTAGGGATTTTCTTCTGCAATAGTTGAATCCCAATTTGAATGTAAATTTTGTATAGAGTGTAAGTAATGTAAGGAAGAACATAGCAGACATGTACAAGTAGGCACCAGACATTGCGATTTAAGACCTTGAAAGAATATTTGGGCTTTTTTTTGATAAAGAAAAATAAACTGCTCACTTCTGTTACTGATTTTTCTTTGTGGGTTTGGTGGGGGGAGAATTGCCATGATTGTTCTACATTTTTTTTTCTCCTTTCCTCAGAAGTATGTTTGGTGGGGATGGGGGGGGGGGGGGGGGGAAATAAGCTGTGAAATTGTTCAACCTACTTTGTAACCAAAGAAGCAAAGCTGTATCTGAATTCATTTATTTTGTACGCTTATTCTGTACGTATTTTAGTTTGTACTTTTTTTTTCTCGAGCTAATACATGCATCCTTTATTTTCCTTTTTAATCTTCAGCATGTTCTGCATGACCCCTTTGTCAAACCAGTTTCTTACCTCATGTTTTTACTGAGCACTCTTACTGTAACAAGTTTAGTCTGTGAACAATGTCCAATGAAAACTAAAACAGCTGGATTCGAGCTAGTGTTAAGTGCTAGTCAGAAAAAAAAATGGAGTGAGCCATCTTTTGTTTAAATGGTGTTTTGAATTTCATATGCATAAAGTTTTGTTACATTGCAGATTTTATTGTATTTAATAAATGCAACGTGCCGATTCAGATGTGCGATTTGTCCTGTGTGGTTAAATTAAAATGAGCAAAACTGCAACAGTAGTTTAAAGAAAAATCTTTGTGTTTAACTTCAAATGCAAGGCCTGAGACTGATCACAAATCCACTGCTTAAAAAACCCTACAAGATATCAAGCTGGTTCTTGGACATGCATAGAGTGTCTTTGGGGGTGGGAAGGTAGAGAGGAAATAAGAATGGCGACCAGGAGCACAAATAAACACCTTAAGTCGGCTTTGTCCTTTAAGATCTTGGCTGAATTCACTGTAACCTCCGCCCTTTATAACTATCAACCTGCTTTAACCTTGCCCCTCATCAAATATCTATGTACCTCTGCCTTAGAGAAATCAAATCTCTTTCCTCCACACTTAGGCAAAGAGTTCTTCAATCAGCTGTTATATGCTTTGTGGTGATCAACCTAAAATATGAATTCAGTTTCTCTCTCCACAGATGCTGCCTGACCTGCTAGGTGTTCCCAGTATTTTCAGTTTGGGTCCAACAATTGGCTCACTACCACTGCCCCTGATACCACCTCCTTGATTTCCTCCCTCCCCTTCCAATTCCTAACTCAGGCCTATTTCTGAAAAGTTGAAAACTCTAATGAACACTAGAGTTTAATTCATTTGCATAATAGTTTGCCATTATTAATTTGTCAGAATCTTTCCATAGGAAGACTACCTGAATTGCAAATGGACATAAAATTGGCTTGTTCATCTTTTGGTTAATTACAGACTGGCCTGGTTAATTACATGTTAGCCTGGCTTAGTCCAAGTGATTGTTTTACATGGGGAAAAGCTATTTATCCTGGGTCAGTACTGGAGTCTGCAACCACACACTCGTGCTGGGAATTCTGCAGGGTAAGTAGGTTATTGTGCTCTGTGGGAGTGGGAAGATTAGAAATAGCCAAAGTGGACCATTTGGCCCCTCATTCTTCTACCACCCATCAATAACATGTCTGATCAATTTGCTTCAATCCTTCCGGTGCTAACCTGGTATCTCTTGAGCCCTGTAATATGTAGCACCATATCAATCTGCCTTGAAGGTACTTTGTGAACACCCACAGCTGTCTTGGGTAGAGAATGTCAATGACATTTCGTTTGGACCTCAAGGGGTCCAAATGACAAATTTGTCCCTCAAAAGACAAATAAATTGAATTGGAATTGAATTGGAATTGGAGAATGTCAAAGATTTCCTGTGTGTGTGAAGAAATCCCTTCTCATTGCCATCCTGAATGGTTGGCTCTCATTTGGAGGCAATGACCTCTGCATACCCAGCTTAATGAAATATTATCCTTGTACCAACTTTTGATGTGTCAGCAAGTTTACACTAAGTCCAGGCCCGAGGACCAACACAGAGAATATTCACTCGACTCACTCTTTCGCAAGTACAGTGCCCTCCATAATGTTTGGGACAAAGACCCATCAATTATTTATTTGCCTCTACTCCCCAATTTGAATTTTTAATAGAAAAAATCACACGTGGTTAAAGTGCACATTGTCAGATTTTAATAAAGGCCATTTTTATACATTTTGGTTTCACCATGTAGAAATTACAGCAGTGCCCTGAAATGGTCTCCCCATATCAGGGCACCATATTGTTTGGGACACATAGCTTGTTTGTAATTGCTCAGGTGTGTTTAATGGCCTCCTTTATGCAGGTATAAGAGAGCTCTCAGCACCTGGTCTTTCCTCCAGTCTTTATCACATTTGGAAACTTTTATTGCTGTTTATCAACACGAGGACTAAAGTTGTACCAATGAAAGTCAAAGAAGCCATTATGAGACTGAAACAAGAATCAAACAAGAATAAAACTGTTAGAGACATCAGCCAAACCTTAGGCTTACCAAAAACAACTGTTTGGAACATCATTAAGAAGAAAGAGAGCACTGGTGAGCTTACTAATCGCAATGGGACTGGCAGGCTACGGAAGACCTCCACAGCTGATGACAGAAGAATTCTCTCTAATAAAGAAAAAATCCCCAAATACCAGTCCGACAGATCAGAAACACTCTTCAGGAGTCGGGTGTGGATTTGTCAATGACCACTGTCCACAGATTTACAGAAATACAGAGGCTACACTGCAAGATGCAAACCACTGGTTAGCTGCAAAAATAGGATGGCCAGGTTACAGTTTGCCAAGAAGTACTTAAAAGAGCAATCACAGTTCTGGAAAAAGGTCTTGTGGTCAGATGAGATGAAGATTAACTTATATCAGAGTGATACAAGAGCAAAGTATGGAGCAGAGAAGGAACTGCCCAAGATCCAAAGCATACCATCCCATCTGTGATACACAGTGGTGGGGGTGTTATGGCCTGGGCCTGTATGGCTGCTGAAGGTACTGGCTCACTTATCTTCATTGATGATACAACTGCTGATGGTAGTATCATAATAAATTCTGAAGTGCATAGACACATCCTATCTGCTCAAGTTTAAACAAATGCCTCAAAACTCATAGGCCAGCGGTTCATTCTACTGCAAGACAATGATCCCAAACATACTGCGAAAGCAACAAAGGATATTTTCAAAGCTAAAAAATGGTCAATTCTTGTGGCCGACAATCATACAATCTGAACCCAACTGAGCATGCCTTTTATAAGCTGAAGAGAAAACTGAAGGGGACTAGCCCCCAAAACAAGCATAAGCTAATAAAGATGGCCGTAATACAGGCCTGGCAGAGCATCACCAGAGAAGACACCCAGCAACTGGTGAGGTCCATGAATCGCAGACTTCAAGCCGTCATTGCATGCAAAGGATGTGCAACAAAATACTAAACATGACTACTTTCATTTACATGCCATTGCTGTGTCCCAAACATTATGGTGCCCTGAAATGGGAGGACTATGTATAAACACTGATGTAATTTCTACATGGTGAAACCAAAATGTATAAAAATGGCCTTTATAAAAATTTGACAATGTGCACTTTAACCACATGTGCTTTTTTTCTATTCCAAATCTCAAATTGTGGAGTACAGAGGCAAATAAATAAATGTCTGTCTCAAACATTATGGAGGGCACTGTATATAATTATTTCTTCTAAAATCCTATTGAAAATAAGCCGATTCTGACCACCCCTCAATCTTTGGAATTAATCTTGTGAAGCCTCATTGAATCTGCCTGATTTTTCGTGTTCCTTCTAAGTAAATGTGTTGCTGATGGTTTGGTCTTGCTATATATCATGAGGGAGTTCCTTATCCTCCTATTTCCTGTTTAATGCTGGTATATATTTGCCTTAATAGCTTTCTGTACCAGCATCTTATCTTGGATTTGTACAGTGATACCTAAATCCTTCAGGATACAGGTAGTATAACAGCATTTAAAAGACATTTGGCCAGGTATACTGACCTTTGTACAAAGAGGCAGCATTACTCGATGGACGGACTGACCTGAGCCAGACGATCTTTGGTATATTCATTCAAGGGATCTGGGTTTTGCAGCCTTTAATTGCTCATCTAATTGTCCTTGAAGGTTGTAGTTTGCTACATTGATAATTCTGTGGAAATATGGAACAGCTGCTTCCCATGTTATCGACTTCTGCACGCTCTTCCATAACCTAGAACCAGTCTGATTCACCTTCACCCAATTGCAAGACAGTACCTTGTCCATGGAACTGGTGCATTACAATGCTGAGAACTATATTCTGCTCTAACTTCCTTTGCTCTACATATTCTACTTGAGTTTGCCTTGATTTTGTATTCCTGTTATGTGAGCTGTTTGGAGAGCATGCCAAACAATGCTTTTCACTGTGCCTCAGTATATGTGATAATAATAAACCTAAACCTGTCAACGATCTGTTTTGATTTTCAATGCATTGGGGTTGATGTTTGACCTGTTGTCTGGATATTAATTGGATTTCCCAACTGATGCCTGTGTTTAGAAGCGGACATCATTCTTTAATGTAGATCTTCACCTGCCCCATATCTCTTGCTGCCCATCTCCACGTACATCCTGCCCTCATCCTTTAACCTGTTGCTCTGCATCTGACCGGGCTGTGTGAGTCAGACTTGTGTTCCTGGGCATGCAGTGGCTTGAGAAATGCTTGGATCCAAGACTAGAGTGTACCTGAGGCAGTAATAGGAACAAGTTGAGAGGCAGTAATAGGAGCAAGTTGAGAGGCAGTGGAGGAAACATCTGAAATCTTGCTCCCAGTGGCAAGGAACAAGGCCAGTCCACTGGGGACCAGGCGGCATAAAGGTTGCCAGCGTGGCAATTAACAAGCCGTTCTACCAATTCACTGGCCGTCTCATGGAAGACAAAGGTAAGCAAGTCAATTGCTTTGCTCAATCCCAGGACCCCAAAGTACCTTTCTAAATGTATTTTATTCATTATCCAGCATTAAAACACAGCATGTCTTCATGTTCATTGTACCATCAATTCAATATATTTTACAATGCAATCGTGGTTCCTGAAATAATTTGCCAATGAAGTGTGCTAGAATCTGTTACACAGGATCGAGCCCCAGCATGACTTTCTCATAGTCCTTGCCTTAGCTGCACTTTGTGAGAAGCAAGGAAACAAGATTTATAAAAGGAAAGTAAACAAAAACACTAGAACAATACTGCAAGGGCAATGCAGTGGTGCAGTGCAAGAGATCTGGGTTTGATCCTGACCTCGGGTGCTGTCTGCGTGGAGATTGCACATTTTCCCCGTGATGGCGTGGGTTTCCTCCCAAAGACGTGCGGGTTTGTAGGTTAACTGGCCTCTGTAAATTGCCCCGAGTGTAGGGTATGGATGAGAGAGTGGAATAACAGAACTAATGTTAATGGGTTATCTGTGGTCGGTGGGCCAAAGGGTTTGTTTCCTTGCTGCATCTCTAAACTAAACTGAATTTAAGCTGCCCAAGTGGAACATGAAATAATAACCAGATAGCCACAAAAAACATTACCTGTGTTCTGTCCAGCCCTTCTCCCATCTTCTTCCAATCAATCTGAAGAGTCCTGACCCTAAATGTCATCTATCCATGTTCTCCAGGGATGATGCCTGACCTGCTGAGTTATTCCTGTATTTTGTGTCTATCTTCAGAATATGACATGCTCTTCTTCCAATCTGCATTTAGTGCCTCCTTATGAAGGAAGTGTTGTTTCCTATAAAATTCTGTTGAATACTGGCATTATATTCCATCCAGAAGCACATATGGACCTCGACCACAACCACTGCAGCAAACTGTAACATTTGAGATCACCAGGTTGTAAAGGTTCTGCCTCAAACCAAGCCAGAAGTTGTTGTAATATGTCCAATGTCCAGCAGATGGCAGAATGTGCACATGCTACAAAACACAAACCATTAATTTAAAAAAAATCAGCTGCTGCTGTTCTTTCCTGCTGAGAAATACATCTATACTTATGTATTTTTGATAAGCTCACATTAATCAATTTCTACAATGGCAGTGCAGTTTACTGAAGCCACTCTTAACAAGAAATCAAAGCTCCAACAATTGATTCAACACCAGAGACCTGGATCGATCGTGACTACGGGTGCTGTCTGTGGCGTTTGTACATTTTCCCTGTGATCGCGTGGGTTTACTCCAGGTGCTCCGGTTTCCTCCCACCAAAGATGTACATGTTTGTAGATTAATTGGCTTTGGCAACATTGGTGAATTGTCCCCAGTGGGTAGAATAGTGCTAGTGTACGAGGTGATCACTGGTTAGCACAAACTCAGTGGGCCAAAGAGCCTGTTTCCGTGCTGTCTCCTATCCATGTTCTCCAGAGATACTGCTTGACCCGCTAAGTTACTCCAGCACTTTGTGTCCTTTGATGTATTAACCAGCACTGCAGTTCTTTGTTTCTATAAAACATACATGACAGATGTTGGAAATCTTAAATACAATGCTGGAACGCTTAGCACATCAAGAAGCATGTGAGAAAAATTGTTAACATTTCAGTCGTGAAAACCTTTGACAAAAACCCTAATCTACTTGGCTACGGGTTCTCTTCTCACCCCCAGTCATTCCGTCAATCTCTGCACCCAATCAACTGTTGCCATCCTTCATGTGCAAGGGAGAGAACTATTTTGGCAATTTGTCAGAAGGTGGCACAGCAGTCGAGTTGCTGACTTGCAGCACCAGAGACCCATGTTCAATCCTGACTATGGGTGATGTCTGTAGAGTTTGTACATTCTCCCTGTGACCAAGTGAATTTTCTCAGGTTTCCTCTCATATTCCAAAGATGTGCAGGTTTGTCGGTTAATTGGCTTCTGCAAATTGTATCTAGCGTAGGATAATAATAATAATAATAATGGATGGGATTTATATAGCGCCTTTCTAATACTCAAGGCGCTTTACATCGCATTATTCATTCACTCCTCAGTCACACTCGGTGATGGTGAGCTACTTCTGTAGCCACAGCTGCCCTGGGGCAGACTGACGGAAGCGTGGCTGCTAATTTGTGCCTACGGCCCCTCCGACCACCACCAATCACTCACACACATTCACACGCAGGCAAAGGTGGGTGAAGTGTCTTGCCCAAGGACACAACGACAGTATGCACTCCAAGCGGGATTCGAACCGGCTACCTTCCGGTTGCCAGCCGAACACTTAGCCCATTGCGCCATCTGATAGAATTCGTGTACGAGGTGACTGCTGGTCGGCATGGACTCAGTGGGTCAACGGGCCTGTTTCCATGCTGTATCTCGAAATAAAAACGAACCCTGCAGTGAATTCCCAGTTGCAGCCAATTCTAAACATTCTAAAAGGGTAGATAATACAAAATGCTGGAGTAACTCTGGGACAGGCAGCATCTCTGGAGAGAAGAAATGGGTGACGTTTCGAGTCGAGACCCTGCTTCAGACAGAGTCATGGGAAAGGGAAACGAGAGATATAGAACAAATGAATGAAATGCAAAAAATTAACAATGAAAAAGGAAACAGGCCACATTGTTAGCTGCAGCCAGGCAAGAACGAAAGCTGGTATGATTTGGGTGGGGGAGGGATGGAATGTTATTTAGGCTTTTGAGAAAGTTAAACCAGATTGCCCAAAGTTGCTCCTGTTTGTCGATGATCGATGTCACGATGTGATTTACTGCTATTTCATGAGGTGACCTCCCATTTTACATCTTAAGGGACTATTTTGTAATTACTGGTACAGTTTATTCCTCAGCCATAATGATGAATGGTTTAATTAAAGATTGAAAATGTACAGACAGTAGGAAGTGTCCTACTCTTTCACTTGCAAGCGTTACTTGCGCCTCCTCCAACCTCAGCTACTGTATCTGTTGTTCAAGATGTGGACTCCTGTACATCGATGAGACCAAACGTGGACTGGCCGATCGTTTTGCTGAACACCTTCACTCAGTCCACGTGTACCTACCTGATCTCCCGGTTGCTAAACACTTTAATTCCCATTCCCACACTGACCTTTGTTTTCACTCTCCTCCATTGTCAGAGTGAGGCCAAATGCAAATTGGAGGAACAGCATCTCATATTTCACTTGTGCAGCTTACAACCCAGTGGTATGAATTTCTCTAACTTCAAGTAACCCTTTTTTTGCAGTTCTTTCCTAAACATTAGATGAGGTGGCATCTCAACTAGTATTCTGCCTGACACCAAGAATCTTTTCTGTGTATTCTAGGAATTAAATTATCTACCAGATCAATACCACTGTAAATAGTTAAAGGTGAATAGTTAAACTTGAACCATGATGCAAATGTGTGAGAGCAGTAACACAAATAAGGCAACTTCACTGGCAAGAAAAATGTTGTGAGATATAATTTTCTTTATTGCATTTCTCTGTTACAAAACTTAACACTGTGGCCTCGTTCCCATGGCAGCAATGTGTTAGGCATTTGCATTGTCAAGAAAGATTTCAGCATCCTCTTCCCCATTTCTGATATACCTCCTCGATCAGGAAGGGAAACAAACTTCACTGGCAGGTTTCATGGACAGAGCACAAGCCAATCATGTGTAAATGTGACACACATGTGGACTGCAGGTTTGCAAGCTAGATGTACCACGGTGTAAATAGTTCTCAGGAAAATTTCCACATCCACATTTTAATAACAAAAATAAATTGCACATGATTTGAAATGGAGGACAATTATATTTACCTGCCTTGGGTTCATAGATTCTCCCGCTTCACAAGTTATCACTCAGACTCTCCAGTAATAATGAATGGCACTTGAAGGTAATCATTTATTACAATAACTGTTCTGAAAAGTCGTTTATCTTTGAAGGCAATGAGATTTAAAATGAGCACATCAGCTGAATCAAGCAAAAATATATTTATTTGGGTGACAAAATGCTGCAGCTGCTTACATTCAAACACAAATCGATTGGCCCTGATAAGACAAAGCAGCAACAAGTGGCCAAAAAAAGTGGCAATATTATCATGCTGTGATTTACAACAGTTTCAGACTATACTGTTGACAATGAAGCCGATTGTATTTTGATTGTTTCAATTACCACAGAGAAGAAATTACCACAGAGAAGCCAGTCTGTTGGAAGCCGCAGTCTTCGGTGGGAAGGTGGTCGTTCCTGGTACCCCAAGCCGCTGGGGGTTCTCCCGATGCCGGAGTACCATCACCCGGCGAGAACATCGGGCGCCGTGGCGGCGACTGTGGAGGCCTCAGTGGGCCCGACTCTGGGTGGACAAGAGGATGGGGACTGGACTTTGTGCCTTCCCCCACAGTGGGAACCACTGTGGGGGGATGTTTTGGTGTTGAACTTCTTTTTAATACTATGTTGTATTTTATTAGTGTGCTGCAAGGATATCTGTATTTCCCCTGAATAAGGGGATTAATAAAGTCTAATTCAATTCAATTCAAGAAACCGCCGGTGAGCACGTTTGAAATGGCCGTGCTTGCCCTCAAAACATGCTCAGAACATTGTACCTCAGTACCAGATTACCGTTACCTCAGTTCAATTAAAACTTAAACCCGCTGCTTCCCTCCCCAAAAAAGTTAGACCAGAGTTTGTTTCATCAGATACTAAAAGACTTTAGAAAGGTCACCTACTTCAAATGAAAAGAAAAATCAAAATCAATTTACCTTCAAAAATCATTCCTATCCAAGTCTCAAAATGGTTGTACATTTTAATATACAAAAAAAGGCACTTTTCTGGAATTATAAATTTAATTTAGAAAGATGCACATTTTGTATCTCAAAAGGGGACAGGCAGTAGATTCATCTTCTCTACAATTTTTGATGTTTAGTGTGAAAGGATGGGAACAAAATTCAGAATGCACAAAATGGGTTCTCACCTACATACTCATACTATATATAATGCTAAAATATTCACATTAAATATGAACTTACAAACGGTTTCCCTGATTAAAATACAAAATCAAATTGCTGGATGGCTTTCACCGTACCCTTGCCTCGAGAGAGAGAGATACGAAGGAATGAACTGGACTTTTAGCAACACCATGGAATTAAGTTTGTCAGAAGCATTTACAGAGAGAGTTCTGTAAAATCCATTGTTTATAAGACAAAGGAAGTGTTGGAATGGTCAGACTCACAGCTGGAATTAACAGCAAGACACTTAAAAGGTACAGAAGTTTGTGTTTTGTCCATCTCACATGCCCATCCGGATGCTCTGAATAATCTGGAAGATAGCTGCAGTGGAACAAAAAAGGTAGTAAGTTTAATTTTAGAATATAGTTGGAAAGAGTACATCAGTCAGAGTCATGGAGTCACACAGCACAGGAACAGACCCTTCAGCCCAAATCTTCCATGCAGACCAAGATGCCCCATCAAAGCTCATCCCATTTGGCCCATATCCCTTTAAACCTTTCCTAACCATGTAGCTGAAGAGTTTAAGTGCTGTTTAGTACCAGCCTCTTCTGGCATCTCATGCCACATACTCAAGTGAAAAAGCTGGCCCTCAGGCTGCTATTAATTCTTGCCCCACTCACTTTAAACATACAGTGCCCTCCATAATGTTTGGGACAAAGACCTATCATTTATTTATTTGCCTCTGTACTCCATAATTTGAAATTTGTAATAGAAACAAAATCACATGTGGTTAAAGTGCACATTGTCAGATTTTAATAAAGGCCATTTTTATAAATTTTTTCATCATGAAGAAATTACAGCAGTGTTTATACATAGTCTCCCCCATTTCAGGGCACCATAATGTTTGGGACACGTGTCTTCATGGGCATTTGTAATTGCTCAGGTGTGTTTAATTGCCTCCTTAATGCATGTATAACAGAGCACTCAGTCTTTCCTCCAGTCTTTCCATCATCTTTGAAAACTTTTATTGCTGTTTATCAACATGACGACCAAAGTTGTGCCAATGAAAGTCAAAGAAGACATAAGACTGAGAAACAAGAATACAAATGTTAAGCGCCTGTCCCACTTGGCGATTTTATTCAGCGACTGCCGGCATCATTGACTGACGTATCAGGTCACCGAAAAAGTCGCGGCGTGATGACGTATTGACGCGCAGTGTTTCCTCAAGTGTCGCAACATTTTTTTTGTCGCCGCTGGATTTTGAAATGTTCAAAATCTTTCGCCGACCCTGATACATCAGTCAATGACGCCGGCAGTCGCTGAAAAAAATCACCAAGTGGGACAGGCCCTTTAGCGACATCAGCCAAACCTTAGGCTTACCAAAATCAACTGTTTGGAACATCATTAAGAAGAAAGAGAGCACTGTTCATCTCCCTAATCGCAAAGGGACTGGCAGGCCAAGGGAGACCTCCACAGCTAATGACAGAAGAATTCTCTCCATAATAAAGAAAAAAAAAACAAACACTTGTCCGACAGATCAGAAACACTCTTCAGGAGTCAGTTGTGGATTTGTCAATGACCACTGTCTGCAGAAGACTTCATGAACAGAAATACAGGGGCTAAACTACAAGGTGCAAACCACTGGTTAGCCGCAAAAATAGGATGGCCAGGTTACAATTTTCCAAGAAGTACTGAAAAGAGCAACCACAGTTCTGGAAAAAGGTCTTGTGGACAGATGAGACGAAGATTAACTTATATCAGAGTGATGGCAAGAGCAAAGTATGGAGCAGAGAAGGAACTGCCCACGATCCAAAGCATACCACCTCATCTGTGAAACACAGTGGTGGGGGTGTTATGGCCTGGGCATGTATGGCTGCTGAAGGTACTGGCTCACTTATCTTCATTGATGATACAACTGCTGATGGTAGTAGCATAATGAATTCTGAAGTGTATAGACACATCCTATCTGCTCAAGTTCAAACAAATGCCCCAAAACTCATTGGCCAGCAGTTCATTCTACAGCAAGACCATGATCCCAAACATACTGCGAAAGGAACAAAGCAAAAAAATGGTCAATTCTTGAGTGGCCAAGTCAATCACACGATCTGAACCCAATTGGGCATGCCTTTTATATGCTGAAGAGAAAACTAAAGAGGACCAGCCCCCAAAACAAGCATAAGCTAAAGATGGCTGCAATACAGGCTTGGCAAAGCATCACCAGAGAAGACACCCAGCAACTGGTGATGTCCATGAATTGCAGACTTCAAGCAGTCATTGCATGCGAAGGATATGCAACAAAATACTAAACATGACTACTTTCATTTACATGACATTGCTGTGTCCCAAACATTATGGTGCCCTGAAATGGGAGGACTATGTATAAACACTGATGTCATTTATACATGGTGAAACCAAATGTATAGAAATGGCCTTTAATAAAATCTGACAATGTGCACTTTAACCACATGTGATTTTTTTTCTATTACAAATCTCAAATTGTGGAGTACAGAGGCAAATAAATAAATGATGGGTCTTTGTCCCAAACATTATGGAGGGCACTGTATATCCTGTTTCTGATTCCGCTGCTCTGGGTAAAAGACTCTGCACATTTACCCAATCTACTCCCCTCATGATTTTGTACACCTCTATACGATCACCTCTCATCCTCCTGTGCTCCAATGAATAAAGTCCTAGCCTGCACAACCTCTCCCTATAGCTCAGCCCCTAGCACTGTCCTTGTAAGCCAGACATTTTAACATTACCACCAGGACAAATAAAAGCAAGATACATAGAATTATTTAAAATAGTTAAGGACAGACAAGATTAATGGAGAATCAGCTTGAAGGAATCCATAGCTAACAAGGGAACACAATCAACTGATTCACGGATAGGAGGTAGTGCTTTGGCTTCACGATTAACATGGACAGCACATCACAGGAACAGGCCTACAGTGTCTGTGCCGAACATGATGCCAAGTTAAACTGATCTCCTGTGCCTACACATGATCCATAACCCTCCCTTCTCTGCAATATCTACAAGCATCTTAAATGCCGCTACTGTATCTACCTCCACCATCACCCCTGGCAGCATGTTCCAGGCACCCATCACTCTGTGTAAAAAAAATCTTGTACCGTACATCTATTTTGAACTTTGCTCCCCTCACCTTAAAGCTACATCCTCTAGTCTTTTGACATTTCCACCCTGGGAAAAAAGGTTCCGACCATTTACCCTATCTCTGCTTCTCAATTTTATATACTTCTATCACATCTCCCCTCAACCTCCGATGCTCCAAAGAAAACAATCCACCTTTGTTCAAGTCCTATTAATAACCAATCCATTCAGCAAATTAACATTTAATGTGCAAATTAACATTTTCCACACAGCAGTCACTATACGTCTTAAAATATAACCATCTCAATATTAAGGAAAAGAGCTTCTGCTGAAGTCGCCATCACCCTCTATCCAATCACTCCTTTGACCTGTTTTCAAGCGGAACAAACAGTTTGCTTAATCGCTCCTCACAATCTAACTTTGTTCCCTTTGCATTCCTTCCAAGGACAACACATTCACTTAGTTTGTCATGTGGCCCTCTTAATAGGATGGCTGAAAGCCGCTTGTTTATTTGAGAACCATATTGCATAATGCCACGTGTATTTGGCAAATGAACATTTCCCAAGTGTATATGTAGCACAAGGTTTATGTGGCAGGAATAAAACGTCAATAAAGTTGCATATTTGAACAGGGTCATTTTGACCTTGTATACACTGGAGCTGTCCAAAGAGCACTGTAAAACCTTTGCCAATAGGCATAAAGACTGTTAATGGAGAACTACTTCATCTAATTTAACAGGTAAGTTTCATATTTGAGTGATAGGAGCAGACTTAGCAGTAGGAAAAAAAACTGTGTTGGACCTGTAGCTTCCTGCCTCTCCATGTGTCTTTGGGTTAGCCTGGCAATGCAGGTAGAGGGGCAACTGCAAAAAAGTGGAACTTTAACAAAAGAGGTTCCACTAATGGATGCACAAATGTAATCCTCAAGTCAAGTCGTTACCTTGATGCCTTCACAGCACATATCCCTTCCAATGTCATCTCGGAAAGAATAGACCTCAGAAACACTACACATTCCTTTCTCAAAGATCTTGGCTTTACAGTGAATGAGGCACAGTCAGAAACATTTCTCTTGTGGGCATTGAGCAAACGGGACGCATTCTCCTGACTTAGGAAGACTCAGAGCCACCCACATCAAGCCCTCCTAGTTAAGTGGCCAAATTGTTGCTTGAGCAAACTATCCCAAATAAGACTGTCAGTGTAGTATTACATTTTAACGGCCACAAAGCACACAAGGTAGCGTAGAGAAACTAGAGCACCTAGAATGTGTTTCCTCACAGCAACAATGGTCAAAGTGAGGTTTAGTGGTTCAATGATACAAGAGGCTTTGATAGAATAAACGAGGAGGAACTTTGCACCCACAGTAACACCAATAACCGGAGGAGTAACATTTAGATCATTGACACTGAACTGGAGAGAGATTTTCCAGTTTTACATGGAGTCACGATGATCTGGAGTTCGCTGCTTGAAATAATAGACGCCAGTGGTTAATACACTAGAGTACGAGCCAGATTTCTGGACCATTGATCAAAAGGCAAGTTTGAATCCTTGCACAGCAGCCGACAATTTTAAAAATTCACACAATTAAATCTGGAGGTACAAAAACAAAAAAGTTGCCAATGCTGGAAATCTGAAATAACAAAATGCTCAAAATACTCAGCAAGTCAAACAGTATCTGTTGCAAGAGAAACTTGGTTAATTAGTTTTGTTTAGATAAACAGCGTGGAAACTGGCCTTCAGGCCACAGAGTCCACTCCAACCAATGATCACCCATACACGAGTTCTATCCTACACACTAGGGACAATTTACAGAGGTCAATAAACCTACAAACCTGCATGTCTTTGAAATGTGGGAGCACCCAGAGAAAACCCCTTGCGGGCACAGGGTGATCGTACAAACTCTGTAACGATAGCACCCGAGGTCAGGATCGAACCTGGTCTCTGGTGCTGTAAATCAGCAACTCTACCGCTGCGCCACTGTACTGCTGCGGTAGAGTTAGTGGCTCAAATCGAAGACGTTTCACTCCAATGTGACAGTATTTCAAGAATTTCAAAAGCAGGTTTCAGTAACAGTAACCACGGAATTACCAGGCTGTTGTTTAAACCGACTGAGTTTATCAATGTCTTTCACAAGTGCACCACCTTTGTCCAGTCTCGCCTTCATCTGACTCCAGATACATCACTGACATTCATTCTCAACTCCCTCCCCTGTTTAGTAGCAATTAGGAATGAACAAAACAACATGTTGGCATTTCCAACAATGTCTACACCCTATGAATAAGTTTAAAAAAAAGTAACTTTCCTAAAGTGATTTGGATTTGTACTTGATGGGGAGAATGTGTACATGTTGACATTTAGGCCTCACGGTGCCAGAGACCCAGGTTCGATCCTGGCTATGGGTGCTGTCTGTATGGAGTTTGTACGTTCTCCCCATTACCGCGTGGGTTTTCTCCGGGTGTTCCTACATTCCAAAGTATAGGTTTGTAGGTTAATTGGCTTTGGTAAAAAATTATAAATCGTCCCCAGTGTGTATGATAGTGCTGGTGTTCAGCGTGATCGTTGGTCGGCACTGACTCAGTGGGCCTGTTTCCGCGCTGTGTCTCTAAAGTCTAGAGAGGGCAGTAGCAGGGGCTCTGGAGAGGGAAGTGTGGTTAATAGGATAGCACTGTCAGAGATATACACATGATGCTGGAGTATCTCAGCAGGTCAGGCAGCATCCCTGGAGAACATGGGCAGACAACGCTTCGGGTCAGAATTCTTCATCAGACGCGAAACGCCACCTATCCATGCTCTCCAGGGATGCTGCCTGACTCGCTGTGTTACTCCAGCACTTTGCCTTTCTTTGGTACAGGTATTCCTGGAACAGTTTACCTAGGCCGCCGGGGCGCTGAGATACCGGCCCACAAAATCGGCTGCAGAAGTCAGCTATGGGAACGGATCTGCTGGCCCCAGCCAGAGTTCCAGGGATTTGGCCGCAGGAGGCAAAGTCGACCGGCTGAAGAGGTCGAGATCAGCCGCCTCAGCTGGCCTAGGCGTAAGCTACATTTCCGGGGTGGGGGGGGGGGGGGAGGTCTTCCAGGAGGGATTTTAAGTGCACTCTCATAATTTTGTCCAGATTAAAGGAGGTACTGGACCACCAGTTGCCGGAGAATCAGTGGACCTAAAAAACCAGCATCTGCAGTCCTTATTATCACATCCTGTCAAAGGTATGATGGGACACAACTTATTTCTGTGGTAAACAATCCTGATTTCTACCTGAAACATTAATCTCTTCCACACGACAGCCAGCTTTACCTATATTACTGTTGAGATTATTAGTTGTATAAATATATTACATGACAGTTCCCCAAATTATTTTAAAAAGGTTCAACGGTTCAGCAAATAATGTAGAAAAGAGTACAACTAATCTTGAGAAAAACAGATTTGAAGGAACCAGACCTGCAGCAAGTAGGCTTGTCAACACTCCATTTCCAAACCAATTGAAGCTCCCCTCCCCCGCCCGCCCCCCCCCCCCTCCTCCTGCCCCCCCCCCCCTCCTCCTCCACCCTCCTCCACCCAAGGTCACTTATAGATAACGTTATCGCATAAACAGGGTAGAGGGTAGAAATATATGAAGGTGACTCGTATTCCAAATACAAATGATGTACTATCTAGGCTGATTAGCCACTAATGTAGTTAGCACAATTGACATTAGCTGCGTGAACAGAAAGGCAGTCAATGCAAGGATTAACTACTTATTCAGAACAGATGATATGCTGAGATGAAAGGGAGTTGCAGAATCTTAATGCACAGAAACAGGCAATTCAGACCACAGTGACTATCATTTTGTGCTTACCAGAGTCATGGAGTCATACAGCATGGAACCAGGCCCTTCGGCCCAACTTGCCCACACCAACCAACATGTCCCATCTACACGAGTCCCGCCTGCCTGCGTTTGGCCCATATCCCTCTAAATCTATCCTATACATGTGCCCGTCTAAATGTTTCTCAAATATTGTGATAGTACCTGCGTCAACGACCTCCTCCAGCAGCCCCTTCCAAATAGGCTTTCTCCTAGGCGAGTAAAGTTCGGGAGCTTTAAAAAGAGCGCCAAGAGACAGCCCAGGGCAATTACCTTGAAGTTCGCAGAGGAGCAGCAGCTAGACCAGCGAGGGAGTGGATTGTCTGAGACATCCTAATTAGTTGAATGGATAGTTGTCTTGATTAGATGAAATTAAGTGCAGGTGTAGTGAAGCAGCCTATTGGGAGCGGCCTTGGAGAGGCAAAGTGCAAGTCTTTGGCTCAAGAGTATTCGGCGATGAGGCTATATTTATTCGGTTGTGTGTTTAATTTAATTTAAATATTTAAACTTATTGACGTGATGTCAGGAATGTTATTGCAGTGCGTTTGTTGCAGGATGTGGGAAGTCCGGGGCACTGTTGGTGTCTCTGACCACTACACCTGTGGGAACTGTGTCCAGATGCAGCTCCTCAAGGACTGAGTTAGAGAACTGGAGCAGCAGCTGGATGACCTGTGGTCCATCCGGGAAGGCGAAAGCTTTCTGGACAGGACCTACAGTCAGGTGGTCACTCCAAGGGTACAAGAGGTATGACCGTTAGAGACGGAAAGGAAGGGGATGAAACTAGTGCAGGAGATCTCGGTGGAAGTGCCTCTTGAAAACAGGTACACCCTCTTGGGAGTTGTCAGGGCAGGCAACGCTTCCAGTCCGAGCGGCGGACAGACTCGAATCCTGGCGTTGAGGCTCAACCGGCGTGACTGATGGCAGGCAGAGCCATAGTGGTGGGTGACTCCATTATCAGAGGTGTGGACAGGAGATTCTGTGGTGAGAGGCGAGATTCGAGGATGGTGTGTTGCCTCCCTGGTGCCAGGGTTCAAGATGTCTCAGATCGACTTCAGAACATCCTCGAGAGGGAAGGTGAGCAGCCGGAAGTAGTTGTGCGTGTAGGCACAAATGACGTGGATAAGAAGTGGAAGGAGGTTCTGCAACGTGAGTATAGAGAACTAGGCAGGAGGCTGGAAAGCAGGATTCTAGGGTGGTTATCTCTGGGTTACTTCCAGTACCTCGTGCCAGTGAGGGTAGGAACGGGGAGAAAGGGGATCTGAATGTGTGGCTGAGGAGTTGGTGCAGGGGGCAGGGATTTAGATTTCTAGGTCACTGGTATCTCTTCTGGGGCAGGGGTGACCTGTACAAAAGGGACGTGTTGCACCTTAATTGGAGGGGGACCGACATTCTGGCAGGCAGGTTTGCTAATGCTACACGGATGGGTTTAAACTTAACAGTGGAGGGGTGAAGTCAACAACGTGGAAGCGTATCCGTGCAGCTAACGTGAAAGAGAGTGTAAGAAAGATCACATCTAAACTAACAAGGCAGGGGGATGGGATCCAATGCAAAGAGACAGAGGGCCATAAAAAGAGGACAGAAGCAAAAGGTAGAAAGGAAATAGGAAAAACTAACCTGAAAGCTTTGTGCCTTAATGTAGGGAGCAGTTGTAATAAGATGGATCTGCGATGAGGATGCTATGAGACTGCAGGGTGTCTTGGATAGGTTGGGTGAGTGGGCAGGTGGGGTTTAATGTGGATAAATGTGAGGTTATCCACTTTGGTGGCAAGAACAGGCAGGCAGATTATTATCTGAATGGTGTCAGATTAAGAAAAGGGGAGGTGCAACGAGACCTAGGTGTGCTTGTACATCAGTCACTCAAAGTAAGCATGTTTCTAAACCCACCACCCTTTGTGTAAAAAAAAGCAACCCCTCAGGTTCCTATTAAATCTTTCCCCCCTCACCTGAAACCAATGTTGTCTGGTTCTCGATTCCCTTATTCTGGGCAAGAGACTGTGTTTACCCGATCTATTTCTCACGATTTTGTACACTTCCATAAAGATCATCCCTCATCCTCCTATACTTCAAGGAATAAATTCCTAGCCTGCTCAACCTCTCCCTATAGCCCAGGCCCTTGAATCCTGACAATATCCTCATAACTCTTCTCCAAAACCATTTTAGATACTGGAGTCTAGCTTGTGTGTCAAGAGGACTCCAAAGTATCAAATAAATAAATCTTTAATACAGACATTCTCAAGAGTCTGGTTAGCCACCACAGTCTGGTTGTAAAAGCAGCAAGAGAGAAAGTGTGGCAAGGTGCCAGAGCAATTAACTCTGCTGTATGATAGCTTCACCAACTTCAATTTGATCCTCTGCAGAGACTTTGCATGTAATGCGAGTTTCCTCCAGTTTCCACCTGCATCCCAAAATCAGAGGTCGATTGGCTACTGTAAATACCCATTAGTGTAGGTTAAAGGTAAAATGAATCAAAGGGGAGTTCGAGTTAATGGGCATACAGAAGAAAGTTTCTGGGGTAGGGGGAGATAGAAGGGAGGGGGGCAATATGACATAGGATTACACCCATGGGCAATGGCACAGAGCCAAAAGCCCAAATGTCCTGTGTCATAAGATGAGAAGGCAAGTAATGGGAGAGGGGGAGGATGCAAATCGAAAGAAAGATACAAAAATCTAAGATTATGGGTGATTTGGAGAACTCCGTTACCTTCACACAACTTTTTTTTATTGCTGGATAGTTTAGTTCAGACATACAGCATGTAAACAGGCCCTTCGGCCCATTGTCCATGCTGACTGCAGATCACCTGTTCACACCAGTTCTATGTGATCCCATGTACACATCCACTCCCGACACACTGGGGGCAATTAATCTATAAAACCCACACGTCTTTGGGATGTTGGAGGAGACTGGAGCACCCAGAGAAACCCCACTCAGCCACAGGAAGAACGTGCAGATTCCACGCAGACAGCACCCGAGGTCAGAATCAAGCTCAAGTCTTTGGTTTTGTGAGACAGTGCGTCTATCAGCTACGCCACTGATTCTACACACTGCAGAGATTTTTCATGATTACAGTACTTATGAGCGCACAATGTACAGCTTAATAGCTGAATAGCTTAAAGTCAAATTTAATAAATGGCGATGTTAAATACAAGCAGACTTGCAAAATGTTTAGCAAGTCAGTTGAGGGGCAGTGGTTGGATTATTTCCAAGTAACCCTGGAGTGGAACATGTCAACTGTAGATTTTATGCGCAGTTGAAATATCAAAATCCAACTTTGTTGGGTTGCAAAGGAAATTTTCAAGTTCAGTGCCCACTAGATGCAAATTTGATAAGTCTCTTCTTAGGCATTAAACAACTGCATCCCAGCTAGGCAATGAAGAGAAGTCAAATGTTTTTATGAACGAGTATCCACAATGAAGGATACGAGTCTGCCAGCTCAGAATTGTGCAAAATGTACATTTTTTAATTAGTCAGCGCTAAAATGTCAAGTGGCAGAGTGTAGAATAGATAATTATAGTGTTTTAGATTCATAGATTCAGTTAAACAGCATGGAAATAGCACCTTCAGCCCAACCCGTCCACACTAACCAAGATGCCTATCTATACTAATCCTGCTTGTCTGCATGTGCCCCATATTCCTGTAAACCTTGAAGATAGACACAAAATGCTGGAGTAACTCAGTGGGTCACGCAGCATCTCTGGAGAAAAGTCTGAAGAAGCTTCTTGACCCGAAACATCACGCATTTCTTTTCTCCAGAGATGCTGTCTGACACGCTGAGCTACTCTAGCATTTTGTGCCCATCTTCGATGTAAACCAGCATCTGTAGTTCCTTCCTACACATTTCCTCTAAAGCTTTCCTATCCATGAACCTATTCAAATGTATTTTAAACATTGTAATTGTACCTGCCTCTGTCATCACCTCTATAAACCTATTCCATATACCTACCAACCTCTTAAAAACTTGCACCTGATCCTGTCTCAAAATATTCCCCTTTCACCTTGATGTTATCTGAAAATTTAGCCTTTAGGGCTCAGGGAATCAAAGGATATGGGGGAAAAGCAGGAACAGGATACTGATTTTAGATGATCAGCCATGATCATATTGAATGGCGGTGCTGGCTCGAAGGGCCAAATGGCTTATTCCTGCACCTATTTTTCTATGTTTCCACAGTGCCCTCCATAATGTTTGGGACAAAGACCCATCATTTATTTGCCTCAGTACTCCACAATTTGAGATTTGTAATAGAAAAAAATTACATCTGGTTAAAGTGCACGTTGTCGGATTTTAATAAAGACCATTTTTATACATTTTTGTTTCACCATGTAGAAATTACAGCTGTGTTTATACATAGTCCCCCCCATTTTAGGGCACCATAATGTTTGGGACAAATGGCTTCACAGGTGTTTGTAATTGCTCAGGTGTGTTTAATTGCCTCCTTAATGCAGGTATAAGAGAGCTCTCAGCACCTAGTCTTTCCTCCATGTCCGAGTTGGACAAAGTCCAAGCGGAAGCTCTAAGAATCTGTATAGGAGGTGTGCGGACGTCACCTGTATGTGCACTACAGGTGGAAACTGGGGAGATGCCATTGAGACTGCGCCGCAGACAACTAATGGCTAATTACTGGCTAAGCCTTAAAGGTCATGGAGAGAGCCACCCAACAAAACAGGTAGTAAAGGAGTGCTGGGAGAGAGGGGTGGCTCAGTCTGTGGAAGCTTCGGCTGGGTTGGAGGAGTTGTGGCAAGGGACATGGAAGTAGAGGACAAAGAGTTCTGCCCTGCAGTATTGTGGCCATCTGTGCCAATATGGTTACTGAACATCCCAAAAGTTGATCTGGAGATATGGGAGGCAAAAAGGAGGAACGAAAATTCAGACCTAAAGACAGAATATCATAACCATATAGATAATAGATACAGGGAACACCTCTTAATTTTCACAGATGGATCAAAGGACCCAGTAGCTGAAACAACAGGGGTGGCTGTGGTAGTCCAGGGGATGAATGTTGAGCTTTACAAAAGAACAAATAATTATTTGACAGTATATACAGTGGAACTGTACGCTATTTTGATGGCAGTTCGGTGGATGGAACAGATGCAACCATGTAAAGTATTAATATGTAGTGACTCATTATCTGCAATCCAGAGTATTGGGTCTGGTGCATCCCATAGGCGGCCTGACTTAGTGTATGAAATCCTGCTACTATTAAACCAAGTGACATGGAGGGGCAGTGATGTGACGTTGTTGTGGGTCCCAGCACACATTGGTGTTCTAGGGAATGAAAAGGTGGATAAATTGGCAAAGGAGTCTGTAAAAAAAAGAAACGTAGAGGTAAACTTACAACTATCAAAATCTGAAGGAAAACACATTGTGTGGAAGAAAATAAATCAGGAATGGCAACAATACTGGGAACAGGAGACAAAGGGGAGACACCTCTATGCGCTAGAAAACAGAGTGGGCATTACAGCAAGAAGAGGGGGGAACAGGAGGGAACAGGTAGTATTATCAAGATTGAGGATAGGACACACTCACCTGAACAGCACATTAAAAATATTGGGAAAACACCCTACTGGGCTGTGTGAGGAATGCCATCAGCCAGAAACAGTTCAGCATGTCCTAATTGCATGTAGGAGATATGAGACAGAAAGAGGATTGATGATCATTGAAATGAGGAAAATTGGATTGACAGAAATATCAGTAAAGAACATTCTAGAGTGTGGAGGGAAAGGAAAAGGAATAAAGTTGTTGTTTGATTTTGTGAGGGCCTCTGGGCTTATAAAAAGGATATAGTGTAAAGACATGAGTACGGTGGAATGAAGACAGAAGGTGGCAGCAATGCAACATTGCGGATGCCGGCTGCCGTAAAACTCCAAAGAAGAAGAAGAAGTCTTTCCTCCAGTCTTTCCATCGCTTTTGGAAACTTTTATTGCTGTTTATTAACATGAGGACCAAAGTTGTACCAATGAAAGTCAAAGAAGCCATTTTGAGACTGAGAAACAAGAATAAAACTGTTAGAGACTTCAGCCAAACCTTAGGCTTACCAAAATCAACTGTTTGGAACATCATTAAGAAGAAAGAGAACACTGGTGAGCTTTCTAATCGCAAGGGGACTGGCAGGCCAAGGAAGACCTCCACAGCTGATGACAGAAGAATTCTCTCTATAATAAAGAAAAATCCCTAAACACCTGTCCGACAGATCAGAAACACTCTTCAGGAGTCGGGTGTGGATTTGTCAATGACCACTGTCCACAGAAGACTTCATGAACAGAAATACAGAGGCTACACTACAAGATGCAAACCACTGGTTAACCGCAAAAATAGGATTGGCGGGTTACTGTTTGCCAAGAAGTGCTTAAAAGAGCAACCACAGTTCTGGAAAAAGGTCTTGTGGACAGATGAGACGAAGATTAACATATCAGAGTGATTGCGAGAGCAAAGTTATGGAGCAGAGAAGGAACTGCCCAAGATCCAAAGCATACCACCTTATCTGTGAAACACGGTGGTGGGGTGGGCATGTATGGCTGCTGAAGGTACTGGCTCACTTATCTTCATTGATTATACAACTGCTGATGGTGGTAGTATAATGAATTCTGAAGTGTATAGACACATCCTATCTGCTCAAGTTTAAACAAATGCCTCAAAACTCATTGGCCGACGGTTCATTCTACAGCAAGACAATGATCTCAAACATACTGCTAAAGCAACAAATGAGTTTTCCAAAGCTAAAAAATGGTCAATTCTTGAGTGGCCAAGTCACCCGATCTGAACCCAATTGAACATGCCTTTATATGCTGAAGAGAAAACTGAAGGGGACCAGCTCCCAAAACAAGCATAAGCTAAAGATGTCTGTAATACAGGCCTGGCAGAGCATGACCAGAGAAGACACCCAGCAACTGGCGATGTCCATGAATCACAGACTTCAAGCAGTCATTGCATGCAAATGATATGCAACAAAATACTAAACATGACTGCTTTCCCTAGAATGGGGGGGGGGGGGGAGACTATGAATAAACACTGCTGCAATTTCTACATGGCAAAACCAAAATGTATAAAAATGGCCTTTATTAAAATCTGATAATGTGCACTTTAATCATGTGATTTATTTTCTATTACAAATCTCAAATTGTGGAGTACAGAGGCAAATAAATAAAGGATGGATCCTTGTCCCAAACATTATGGAGGGCACTGTATTTTTTTTAACCACTTACATTATCTTCCAAAGCGTTAATATATACAACACACACACATTCCTGTGTTAAATTCCATCAACCATTCCTCAGCCCACCTGCCCAACCGATCAAGATCCTGCTATTTTTCACAATCATGTTCACTACCTACAATACCAACCACTTTTGAGATATCTGCAAACTTGCTAATCATATCATGGACATTCTCATCCAAATCATTGATATAGATGACAAACAGCAATGGGCCCAGCACTGAACCCTGAGGCACACTACTAGTCACAGGCCTCCAGTCTGAAAAGTAACCTTCCACCATCTGCTTTCTTCCATGAGCCCAATTTTCTAGGCATTCAGCTATCTCTCCTCTGAACCCATGCTCTCTAATCCTCCAGAGCAGCCTAACATGATATAGGTGAAAATAGGGGTGGGATAGTAGGAGAGTTGACATTGCTCACCCGTCTAAGTATTAATACTAGGAAGGTAATTGTGAATTTGGCTGCATGCTCAGCATTGTCTACATTGCACTAGTTACTTCTGGAACCGAATAATCTGAAATTAATCAAGAGGGATTGACAAATTGGGAGTATAAAGATGGAGTTGAAGGGGAAGCGAGTACAGGAAAAGTTACAAAAGACTCCCGAATTAATGGGAAGGAAAGTTCGAGAAGGGATAAGAGAGTAAGGTCAGGGCCAATTGCGAGCGGTGCGATGAGGGACGTGAATACCGAGGTCAAAGTATTGTATATGAATGTGCGAAGTATAAGAAATAAAGTGGATGAGCTTGAGGCTCAATTAGAAATTGGCAAGTATGATGTTGTGGGAATTACAGAGACATGGCTGCAAGAGGGTCAGGGCTGGGAACTGAATATTCAAGGGTATACCTATCGAAAAGACAGACAGGTGGGCAGAGAGGGTGGGGTAGCTCTGTTGATGAGGAATGAAATTCAGTCCCTTGCAAGGGGTGACATTGAAAAAGGAGATTTGGCGTCAGTATGGATAGAACTACGGAATTGTAAGGGTAAAAATACCCCAATGGGACCTATCTACAGGCCCCCAAACAGTAGTCTGGATATAGGGTGCAAGTTGAATCAAAAGTTAAAATTGGCATGTAGTAAAGGTAATGCTACGGTTGTTATGGGAGATTTCAACATGCAGGTAGACTGGGAAAATCAGGTTGGTACTGAACCCCAAGAAAGGGAGTTTGTGGAGTGCCTCCATGATGGATTCTTAGAGCAGCTTGTATTGGAGCCTACCAGGGAGAAGGCAATTCTGGATTTAGTGTTGTGTAATGAACCGGATTTGATAAAGGAACTTGAGGTTAAGGAGCCATTAGGAGGTAGTGACCATAATATGGTCAAGTTTAATCTACAATTGGAGGGGGAGAAGGGTAAATCGGAGGTTTCATTGTTACAGTTGAATAAAGGGGACTATGGAGCCATGAGGGAGGAGCTGGCCAAAGTTGACTGGAAAGATACCCTAGCAGGGATGACAGTGGAACAACATTTGCAGGTATTTCTGAGAATAATACAGAAGGTGCAGGATCAGTTCATTTCAAAGAGGAAGAAAGATTCCAAGGGGAATAAGGGGCGACCGTGGCTGACAAGGGACGTCAGGGACAGTCTAAAAATAGAAGAGATGAGCTCATCTTTGCGCAAAGATGAGCGGGAAGCAAGAGGATTGCGTAATGTTTAAAGAGTAACAGAAGATAACTAAAAAGGCAATACGGGGAGAAAAGATGAGGTACGAAGATAGATAATAAAAGCTTCTTTTGGTATTGAAGAGGAAAAAATTAGTTAAGACCAAAGTTGGACGCTTGAAGACTGAAAAAGGTGAATTTATTATGGGGAACAAGGAAATGGCAGATGAGTTGAACAGGTACTTTGGATCCGTCTTCACTAAGGAGGACACAAACAATCTTCCTGATGTACTAATGGCCAGAGGATCTGGGGTGACAGAGGAACTGAAGGAAATCCACATTAGGCAGGAAATGGTGTTGGGTAGACTAATGTGACTGAAGGCTGATAAATCCTCAGGGCCTGATTGTCTGCATCCCAGGGTACTTAAGGAAGTGGCTCTAGAAATCGTGGATGCATTGGTGATAATATTCCAATGTTCAATAGATTCAGGATCAGTTTCTGTGGATTGGAGGGTAGCTAATGTTATCCTACTTTTTAAGAAAGGCGGGAGAGAGAAAACAGGGAATTTTAGACCAGTTAAAAGATGAAATAGCGGCACATTTGGATAGCAGTAACAGGATCGGTCCGAGTCAGCATGGACTTACGAAGGGGAAATCATGCTTGACTAATCTTCTGGAATTTTTTGAGGATGTAACTAAGAAAATGGACAAGGGAGATGCAGTGGATGTAGTGTACCTGGACTTTCAGAAAGCATTTGATAAGGTCCCACATAGGAGATTAGTGGGCAGAATTTGGGCACATGGTATTGGGGGGTAGAGTGGTGACATGGATAGAAAATTGGTTGGCAGACAGGAAACAGTAGGGATTAACGGGTCCCTTTCAGAATGGCAGGCAGTGACTAGTGGGGTACCGCAAGGCTAGTTGCTGGGACCGCAGCTATTTACAATATACATCAATGATTTAGACGAAGGGATTCAAAGTAACATTAGCAAATTTGCAGACGACACAAAGCTGGATGGTAGTGTGAACTGTGAGGAGGATGCTATCAGAATGCAGGGTGACTTGGACAGGTTGGGTGAGTGGGCAGATGCATGACATGCAGTTTAATGTGGATACATGTGAGGTTATCCACTTTGGTAGCAAAAACAGGAAGGCAGATTACTATATAAACGGTGTCAAGTTGGGAAAAGGGGAAGTACAACGGGATCTGGGGGTCCTTGTTCATCAGTCAATGAAAGTAAGCATGCATGCAGTGAGGAATGCAACTGGCATGTTAGCCTTTATAACAAGAGGAGTTGAGTATAGGAGCAAAGAGGTCCTAGTGCGACCACACCTGGAGTATTGTGTGCATTTTTGGTCCCCTAATTTGAGGAAGGACATTCTTGCTATTGAGGGAGTGTAGCGTAGGTTTACAAGGTTAATTCCCGGGATGGCGGGACTGTCATATGCTAAGAGAATGGAGTGGCTCGGCTTGTATATTCTGGAGTTTAGAAGGATGAGAGGGATCTTATTGAAACATATAAGATTATTAAGGGTTTGGACACGCTAGAGGCAGGAAACATGTTCCCGATGTAGGGGGAGTCCATTACCAGGGACCACAGTTTAAGAATAAGGGGCAAGCCATTTAGAACGGAGACAAGGAAATACTTTTTGTCACAGCGAGTTGTGAGTCTGTAGAATTCTCTGCCCCCCCCCCCCTCCCGCGAGCTGCCACCCCCTCCACAAGCTGCCGCCCCCCACCCCCTCCTGTCTCCCTCCCTTCCCCCATCACCCCCACCTCCCCCAGTTTCTGCCCCTCTCTGACCCTCTCTCTCTGTCCGTGCCCCTCTCTCTGTCTCTGCCCCTCTCTCTCTGCCCTCACTCTACCCCCCTCCCTCTCTAGACGCGCCTGCGAGTTAAGGATAAGCGTCAGTGGGTATGGGGTAAAAGGAGCCAATGAATAATATTAATATAATATCAAGGGGGGGTGGTTAGTGTGTGTGTGTGCAGGGGGTAGTTAGTGTGTGTGTGGGGGGGTGGTTAGTGTGTGTGTGTGTGTGTGTGTGTGTGTGTGTGTGTGTGTGTGTGTGTGTGTGTGTGTGTGCGTGAGAGAGACGCCGCAGCCCCCCCCCCGCAACCGCGGGTTGAGGGGACAGGACCCAACGACTTCCACTTGGTCTAGTATATTTTAATTCTGATTAGAGATACAGCGCGGAATCAGGGCATTTGGCCCACTGAGTCCGCGTCGACCAACAATCCCAGTGCACTAGCCTACACACTAGGGACAATTTTACCAAAGCCAATTAACCTACAAACCTGCCTGCCTTTGGAATGTGTGTGGAAACTGGAGCTCCCAGAGAAAACCCACGCTGTCACCGGGAGAACGAAAAAACACCGTACAGACAGCAGCCATAGTCAGGATCGAACCCAGGTCTCTGGTGCTGTGAGGCAGCAACTTTACCGCTGCACCACCATGCAATATAATGAAGTTAATAGAAATGACGGGTCAGAATGTGGAACTGACAGCACAATAGAGTCAATGATTACAGCTGCACTCAAGGGGAAGCAAGATAACATTTAAGTGAATGAAATAAAGAGATATGATGCTTATGTGGAACAAAAAGATTGGCGTTGTGCAAAAGGCCAAATCGCCCATTTATGTTGTACATTTCCTGCAGGATTCGGTGCACTCTGTTTAGCAGGACTCACTGGCACATCATTTCACAACACTGATATTAACCAGAGGAAGACTTCCAAAATGTCACATCTACAAAATAAATACTACATATAAATTAGCTTACTGCACCCCTGTTAACTTTCCATTAGCCAGACCATAAAATAATGTGTTGAGAGGGGGCTGAAAGGTGGATGGCTTTATTAAAGACTCACCGGATGAGCTGGGAAGCAGCCAAAACAATGCACAGCATTCCAAACATTTTAAAAAAAAGGGTAAGGAACAAAATGAAGTAAAATTAAAAAATAATATTTTAAGATTTACAAAATATTAAGTCTTAAATTTTAAGATTAGTTTTTTTTAAAAGATAAAAAACAGACAGTAGGGTTTAGGGAGAGAATCTGATATCTTAAAGTCTAAGTGAATCTAAGTCTAGAATAATGAAAGGCATAGATAGAGTGGATATGGAGAGTTTAGGACCAGTGGTCATAGCCTCAGAATTAAAGGGTGCTCTTTAAGAAAGGTGAAGAGGAACTTCTTTAGTCAGAGGGTAGTTAATCCGTGGAACTCTTGCCACAGAGGGCTGTGGAGGCCGTCAGTGGATATTTTTAAGGCAGAGATAGACACATTCTTGATTAGAACAGGTGGCAAGGGTTATGGGAAGAAGGCAGGAAAATGGGATTAGGAGACAGAGAGACTCGATGGGCCTAATTCTACTCCTATAACTTGTGAACTTGAGATGAACTTGAACTCGAGGGGGACCAATATCCTGGCGGGTAGATTTGCAAAGGCTACTGGGGAGCCTTTAAACTAGTATGGTTGGGGGGAGGGACTCAAATTGGGAAAGCTATCAGTCAGTGTGTGAGGCAGGAGGCAGAGAATGGAAGCACTCTGACCCAAAATGTAGGGGAGAGAGAAGAAAAAGACAATAAACAGAGAATAAGAGAGGGTGGGTTTCTTAAATGTGTATATTTTAATGCTAGGAGCATTGTAAGAAAGGTGGATGAACTTAAAGCTTGGGTTGACACCTGGAAGTATGATGTTGTGGCGATCAGTGAAACATGGTTGCAGGAGGGCTGTGATTGGAAACTAAATATTCCAGGATTTCGTTGCTTCAGGTGTGATAGAATTGGAGGGGCAAGAGGTGGAGGTGTTGCATTGCTTATCAGGGAAGATATTACAGCAGTGCTTTGGCAGGATAGATTAGAGGGCTCTTCTAGGGAGGCTATTTGGGTGGAACTGAAAAATGGGAAAGGGGTAGCAACACTCATAGGGGTGTATTATAGACCGCCAAATGGGGAGCGAGAATTGGAAGAGCAAATATGTAAGGAGATTGCAGATATTAGTAGTCAGCACAAGGTAGTGATTGTGGGAGATTTCAATTTTCCACACATAGACTGGGAAACACATTCTGTAAATGGGCTGGATGGGTTGGAGTTTGTAAAATGTGTGTAGGATAGTTTTTTGCAGCAATACATAGAAGTACCTACTAGAGAAGGGGTGGTGCTGGACCTCCTGTTAGGAAATGAGACGGGTCAGGTGGCAGAGGTATGCGTTGGGGAACAGTTCGGGACCAGTGATCACAATACCATTAGTTTCAATATAATTATGGAGAGGGTCAGAACTGGACCTAGGGTTGAGATTTTTGATTGGAGAAAGGCTAACTTTGAGGAGATGCAAAAGGATTTAAAAGGAGTGAATTGGGACAGTTTGTTTTATGGGAAAGATGTGGAAGAGAAATGGAGGACATTTAAAGGTGAAATTTTAAGAGTACAGAATCTTTATGTCCCTGTTCGGTTGAAAGGAAATAGTAAAAATTGGAAAGAGCCATGGTTTTCAAGGGAAATTGGACACTTAGTTCGGAAAAAGAGAGAGATCTACAATATTTATAGGCAGCATGGAGTAAATGAGGTGCTTGAGGAGTATATAAAATGTAAAAAGAGTCTTAAGAAAGAAATTAGAAAAGCTAAAAGAAGATATGAGGTTGCTTTGGCAAATAAGGTGAAAGTAAATCCAAAGGGTTTCTACAGCTATATTAATAGCAAAAGGATAACGAGGGATAAAATTGGTCCATTAGAGTCAGAGTGGACAGGTATCTGCAGAGCGAAAAGAGATGGGGGAGATATTGAACAATTTATTTTCTTCGGTATTCACCAAGGAGAAGGATATTGAATTATGTGAGGTAAGGGAAACAAGTAGAGTAGCTATGGAAACTATGAGATTCAAAGAAGAGGAAGTACTGACACTTTTGAGAAATATAAAAGTGGATAAGTCTCCAGGTCCGGACAGGATATTCCCTAGGACATTGAAGGAAGTTAGTGTAGAAATAGCAGGGGCTGTGACAGAAATATTTCAAATGTCATTGGAAACGGCAATAGTGCCGGAGGATTGGCGTACTGCGCATGTTGTTCCATTGTTTAAAAAGGGGTCTAAGAGTAAACCTAGCAATTATAGACCTGTTAGTTGGCGTCAGTGGTGGGCAAATTAATGGAAAGGATACTTAGAGATAATATATATAAGCATCTGGATAAACAGGGGCTGATTAGGAACAGTCAACATGGATTTGTGCCTGGAAGGTCATGTTTGACTAATCTAGAATTTTTTGAAGAGGTTACTCGGGAAATTGATGAGGGTAAAGCCGTGGATGTTGTATATATGGACTTCAGTAAGGCCTTTGACAAGGTTCCTCACGGAAGGTTGGTTAAGAAGGTTCAATGGTTGGGTATTAATGGTGGAGTAGCAAGATGGATTCAACAGTGGCTGAATGGGAGATGCCAGAGAGTAATGGTGGATGGTTGTTTGTCAGGTTGGAGGCCAGTGACTAGTGGGGTGCCACAGGGATCTGTGTTGGGTCCACTGTTGTTTGTCATGTACATCAATGATCTGGATGATGGTGTGGTAAATTGGATTAGTAAGTATGCAGATGATACTAAGATAGGCGGGGCTGTGGATAATGAAGTAGATTTTCAAAGTCTACAGAGAGATTTATGCCGGTTGGAAGAGTGGGCTGAAAGATGGCAGATGGAGTTTAATGCTGATAAGTGTGAGGTGCTACATCTTGGCAGGACAAATCAAAATAGGACGTACATGGTAAATGGTAGGGAATTGAAGAATGCAGGTGAACAGAGGGATCTTGGAATAACTGTGCACAGTTCCCTGAAAGTGGAATCTCATGTAGATAGGGTGGTAAAGAAAGCTTTTGGTGTGCTGGCTTTTATAAATCAGAGCATTGAGTATAGAAGTTAGGATGTAATGTTAAAATTGTACAAGGCATTGGTGAGGCCAATTCTGGAGTATGGTGTACAATTTTGGTCGCCTAATTATAGGAAGGATGTCAACAAAATAGAGAGAGTACAGAGGAGATTTACTAGAATGTTGCCTGGGTTTCAACAACTAAGTTACAGAGAAAGGTTGAACAAGTTAGGGCTTTATTCTTTGGAGCGCAGAAGGTTAAGGGGGGACTTGATAGAGGTCTTTAAAATGATGAGAGGGATAGACAGAGTTGACGTGGATAAGCTTTTCCCATTGAGAGTAGGGAAGATTCAAACAAGGGGACATGACTTGAGAATTAAGGGACAGAAGTTTAGGGGTAACATGAGGGGGAACTTCTTTACTCAGAGAGTGGTGGCTGTGTGGAATGAGCTTCCAGTGAAGGTGGTGGAGGCAGGTTCGTTTTTATCATTTAAAAATAAATTGGATAGTTATATGAACGGGAAAGGAATGGAGGGTTATGGTCTGAGCACAGGTATATGGGACTAGGGGAGAATACGTGTTCGGCATGGACTAGAAGGGTCGATATGGCCTGTTTCTGTGCTGTAATTGTTATATGTTATATGGTTATATGGTTATGAAGGGATAGCTGTCAATGGAGAAAATCTTTAGCAAATAGAACGGTACAGCGCAGGAACAGGCCTTTCAGCCCACAATGCCCATGCCGAACACGATGTCAAGTTGCACTAATCCTCTGCCTGCACCTGATCCATAGCCCACCATACCCATGTGCCTATCTAAAAGCCTCTTAAATGCTGCTATTTAATGCTGCTTCCACCACCACCCCTGGCAATTAATTTCAGGCACCAACCACTGCTTTAAAAAAATTACACTTGTCCAGACCATCTTCTTAAAACTTTGCCCCACTCACCTTCAAGCTATGCCCTCTAGTCCTCGATGTATCCAAGCTGGGAAAAAGGTTCTGACTATCTACCCTACAGAGTGTAATTGACAAATTACATTTTGCATTAAAGCCTGTTGGGACTTTGCGGTTTACTCTCCTTAACCAGCAACTTTTTTAGTACAGATCTCTTGCATCTGTAGCATTTTGCTTTTGGGCCATTTTTACAACTGCAGGTCTTTGTAATTAAAGATTAACAGTTTTAGTGTGATATCGTTCACAAAAATTGGAAATTTCTGATAACGTATGTAGTCTCGAACACCACTCTACACTTTTCAAAAGATAATTAAAAGAAAAAACAAATTACCTGATCCACAAACAACAAAAATGAATAGTGCCAATAGCCAGGGACCAACTGATGATTTTTCATCTGGTGTTGATTTCTATAAAGACAAGAAAGACAGTTTGTTACTTACTTAAGGAGCCCTTACAAGCAAATAAATATTGAGGCTTTAAGCTGCAGTGACAAATCGTGTTTTGTGAAATCTAAACAAGTTCGCATTGTCAGCTAACAAAAATAAGGTGGCCTAACTGATTTCAAGATAACAGGCCCAGGAAAAGATCAGTTTAATGCTGTCTACTCTCACAGACAGAGTCTGAAATGGTGGCATTTGCTAATCACATACACACCACAGCAAAAGTTACTGATGCATTACAATGCCCACTGGTTGGTAGGCTTTGGAAGATTTTGGCAAGAACCTCTGGGGAAGGAAACAAAGTGAGGAGTAAATAAATAAAATTGTGACAGTGATAAAAGGGGGTTGAATATCTTCGCAAGTGATGAAGGGATAAAGTTTAATTGAGCAATTGCCAATTGAAAATAAAAGTACTGGAATAACTCCGCAGTTTAGGCAACATCGCTGGAAGACATGGATAGCTGACATATTGGGTCGGGACCCTTTTTCAGACTGAATTGAATCTTTTTAAGCAAACATTTTGAAGGTTTAAACTTCAATGTTCTTAATCGAGCAAACTTATGATCGTGAGACATCTCCATAATACAATTTAGCCACTGCAATGGACATTGTCAAAAAGCTTGGCATAGGAAAAAAAGATGCATCAGTGGCAAAAAAAAATTGATTACTGAGCTCTTGTAGATACATTTAATTGACACTCACTTTTATCAGTCACAAATCAAAATTCAAGAGCAAAAGGACCCATGAATTTTATGGGGTGAAAAAAACGGAAAGTGACAAAGACTTACCGAACTTTTAGGAACATTCCCTCGCTGTGTGATGTTTTTACTGTGTTTCTCATTTGCCATGCGAATCCTTTGTTTGGCCACCATTATGCTGCTCCGATTGGCTTATGCACCACAAAAAGGGACTAAACAGGAACAAAACATAATCCCAACGTCAAATTAAGAATTGTAATCAAACTGGAATGTAAATCAAATGTCGTAAAAGTCTTAAATCACTTAAAATGCATGACTCTGGGAAAAGGGGTGTAGAAAGGAAATGCAGATGCTGGTATACAATGAAGAAAGAGACAAAGTGCTGGAGTAAATCAGCGGGTCAGGCAGCATCTCTGGAGCTCCCGCTGAGTTACTCCAGCACTTTGTGTCTATCTGGGGGACGGGGTGTTTCTTTTGGGGTTGGGAGGTTGGAGGCGAAGGAAGGTTTTAGAATGCAGATCACGGAGAACTTGGAGCACGCAGAACTGGAACCCGGGCATGAGAGCAACGCAGCAGGTGCTTCTGGAAGCAACAAAGTGTGAACATAGGTGCCAATAGCAGACGAGGTAAAATACTACAGCGAGTCATACAGCACGGAAGCAGGCCCTTCAGTCCAACCTACTCACGCTGACCAACATGCCCTTTCTACACTAGTCCCACCTGCCTGCATTTGGCCCATATCCCTCTAAACCTATCCCATCCATGAATCTGTCGAAAATGTTTCTTAAATGTTGTGATAGTACCTGCCTCAACTAACTCCTCTTGCAACTCGTTCCATATACATACCACCCTTTGAGTAGAGAGGTTGCCCTAAAGGTTGCTATTAAATCTTCTTCCCCCACCCCCTCACCTTAAACCTATGGCCTCTGGTTCTTAATTCCCCTACTAATGGTAAAAGACTGTGCATTTATTCCTCTCATGATCATAAACACCTCTATAAGATCACCTCTCATCCTCCTGCACTCCAAGGAATAAAGTCCTAGCCTGCTCAACCTCTCCCTACAGCTCAGGCAACATCCCTGTAAACCTTCTCTGCACCCTTTCCAGCTTAAAGACATCTTTCCAATAAGAGAGTGAGCAAGACTGAACAATAGGCTACACGTGGCCTCACCAATGTCCTGTATAACATGGATGATGTGAAGGATATACAGATTTTAGGCTGGCAAATATATGGGCTCAAGAGTTCAGCTCAAGGTCAAACGGTCTGGTTCAACTTGAAACCATCTCCAAGGCATGGGATAAAATAATGCAGAGTTTGTGGGAATGCAAGGGGCTCGCCAGCTTGTAGAACAAAGAGATGGCTGCGATGTAGGTAGGAAAGGGTGGCAAAAGTGGGCAGTGTGCTTGCATGTTGTAAGGCAAATAGACAATGGATTTGTTCTTGCCTATGTTTAAAGCAGATAAAATTGTTGTTTCTACATTTAGGATATTGGCCAAACAGTCTGAAAACAATAGCAGCCGAGGGTACGAGAGAGAAATGGATGAGAAAGATCCAGATAGAATAATAAAACCAATTAAATGCAAAACTGTCAAATTAACTAATCATGCTGCATCCCCGTTGTTCTCAATGCTTTTTCCCTCCCACGTTCCAATTTTCCAGAATGACCGTTTCCTCCATCCTTGCAGGCAGGTTTCATTCTCTGCTCAAGAAAGCTTCCCTTCACATCCTCCCGACATCTTTTACCCGTCAACTCTGAATTGCCTGAGCATTTGTTAATGGAAATAATTTCCATTTATTATTTTTAAATCCATCATGTACTTTGACACTATCAATTTTTTTTGAAGCACGAGGGGGCATAGATAACGTGAACAGCCGTAGTCTCTTTTTACTCAGAGATGAGAGTCTAAAACCATAGGTTTAAGATGAGAACAATTTAAAAAGGACTTTTTTTTGCACAAAACATGGAAGAAGATGTAGAGGTGGGTAAATCACGATTTTTAAAACACATTTAGATGGGTACATAGATAGGGAAGGTTAAGAGGGATACGGGCCAAACACAGGGAAATGTGTTAGCTCAGTTAGACAACTTGGTTGGGATCTACGAGTTGGACAGGCTGATTTCATTCAGTGTATGACACTATCAAACCTTCCCTCAAGCCTAGTTTGTTTTATGGCCAATCTTACCTGATCATGTGACTGTGAATCCTCATCCTTTAAACCACCCCGTGGACTTTCATAACCTTCCTCAAGCAGGGTGACCCAAATTGGTCACAATACACCAGTTATAAAACTTGATCACTTCTCTGTGATTTATATGAAGGGACAGCTTGTAGGAAAAGCAGGGCGAATCTAACTACAAATTCATTAGGGGATTCCAAGACCAATGATGCAAGAAGGGAAGAGCCTATTGCTGACAAGAGGAACAATCAAATGGGAGTAACTCAGCCAAGTTCAATGAGGAAAAACAGCAGGATACAGTTGATTAAAGCAAAGGCCGATTGACAAAAACACATCTGCGACCAAGGATGTATTTTACACCTTTTTAAACACTTTTTTTTTTTCAAACTTGCCAAGGGATTGGATGCCTAACTGGAGTTGCAAAAGCAGTTTAAAAACTCTGGGAGAAAGGAGATGGGAAATACAACAGCAATTAGTAGTAAGTTCTGAAACTTCATAAACATACATCTTGCTTCATTTTCTGCTAGCATCCTACACATGTGTACGCCATCTTGGTAAATTAGACTACTTCAATATTCATAACAGGGTGAGGAGTTGACTTTCAGTTCCATTAATCTAATGCATAATCCATTGTTAAGGGCTTGTCGCATTTAGGCAATTTTTTTAGGCGACTAGGCTGTCACCACATGGTCGCCGGGGTGTCGCCTGCATGGTCGTGATTTGTCTCCTCAGTCGCTCAACGAGACGTAGCGTCTTTCTGGTCGCCGCTGGATTTTTACCATGTTGAAAAAATTTCGGAGACAGTCGGCGACAGTGGGTTTGATGCCAATGAGCGTAGCTTGAATTTTCCTGACGTAGTTGCTGCCGTAGTTGTTGCCAGATTAACGTTGGTTGTCGCCAGGTTAACGTAGATTGTTGCCGGTGCTGACTGTTTTTTTTTGTTGTTAAAGTAATGATACTATTTCAAATTTTACGTCGAAGGGGGGCCAGTCACCGGTTTTTCGGCGACCTGCTACGACTATGACAGTCGCCGGCAGTCACCTAAAAATAGCCTAAGCAGGACAGGCCCTTTATACACTAATCCATCCTTAAACAAAATTGAGTTTATAATTTAAAGCATCAATTTCTTTTTCATCTTTATAGACAATAAAATCATAGATTTGATTGCTTCCTTCAAACTGCTTCAAAAAGCAGTTTGAAGGAAGTGTTTTTAAATACCAGCAGGAAATAAATTGTCCTTTATAGATGAAAGTGATACGCCATATTTAAATAAAGGCAAGTTACATCCAATTAAGGGCAGCACCGCGGCAGAGTTGCTACCTTACAGCACCAGAGACCCGGGTTTGATCCTGACTGCGGGTGCTATCTGTATGGAGTTTATACGTTCTCCCTGTTACCATATGGGTTTTCTCCGGTGCTCCAGTTTCCTCCCACACTCCAAAGATGTACAGGTTTATAGGCTAATTGATTTGTGTAAATTGTTCCTGGTGTGTAGGATTGAACTAGTGTACCAGTGATCATTGGTCGGTGCGACTCGGTGAGCCAAAGGGCCTGTATCCATGATGTCTCTCAGAACTAAATCCAAGTTCCTCTGCAATTGGATCCTCGACTTCCTCACTCTCAGACCAGTCTGTTCGTATTGGTGGAAATGTGTCAGACTTGATAACAATTAGCACAGGAGCACCTCAAGGCTGCATGCTCAGCCCCCTGCTGTACTCACTCTATACTTATGACTGCGTAGCCAGACATAGTGCAAACTCCATCATCAAGTTCGCTGACGACACCACTGTTGTGGGACGTATCACTGATGGGGATGAGTCAGAGTATAGAAGAGAGATCGAGCAACTGTCCATATGGTGCCAGCACAATAACCTGGCCCTCAACACCAGCAAAACCAAGGAACTGATTGTGGACTTTCGAAGGAGTAGGATGGGGACCCACAGTCCCGTTTATATCAACGGGTCGATGGTTGAAAGGGTCAAGAGCTTCAAATTCCTGGGCGTGCACATCTCTGAAGATCTTTCCTGGTCCGAGAACACTGATACCATTATTAAGAAAGCACATCAGCGCCTCTACTTCCTGAGAAGATTACGGAGAGTCGGTTTGTCAAGGAGGACTCTCTCTAACTTCTACAGGTGCACAGTAGAGAGCATGCTGACCGGTTGCATCATGGCTTGGTTCGGCAACTTGAGCGCCCTGGAGAGGAAAAGACTACAAAAAGTAGTAAACATTGCCCAGTCCATCATCGGCTCTGACCTCCCTTCCATCGAGGGGATCTCTCACAGTCGCTGCCTCAAAAAGGCTGGCAGTATCATCAAGGACCCACACCATCCTGGCCACACACTCATCTCCCTGCTACCTTCAGGTAGAAGGTACAGGAGCCTGAAGACTGCAACGACCAGGTTCAGGAATAGCTACTTCCCCACAGCCATCAGGCTATTAAACCTGGCTCGGGCATAACACTGAACTTTATTAGCCAATACTGTTATTTGCACTTTATCAGTTTATTGATTCATGTGTGTATATATTTATAGAATGCCTTGTAGTCAATGCCTACTATGTTCTGTTGTGCTGAAGCAAAGCAAGAATTTCATTGTCCTATCAGAGACACATGACAATAAACTCACTTGACTTGAAGTTCAGCTAACTCCAATAAAATGGCAATTAGAACCTAGGACGATAGCACAGGAACACACCTTTAGGTCCACATTGTCTGTGCTGAATTTGATGCCAAGATCAACTCCCAGAATAAACCAATCCAGCAATGAAACGTGTAGGAAGGAACTGCAGATGCTGGTTTACACCAACGATAGTAAACTAGCAATGAACTGCTTTTTCATCTGTGGAACTCTGGGGCAAGTTGCTGTTTTTTGGGGTAGGAGGAAATTGAGAGATTTGTTCTCCAGGTCCTCTCCACTCCAACCACTACAAGCCAACCACTCCACCCACTCTATCCATGAGCAGTTTATTTTCATTTATTGTCATATGCACCGAGATAGAGTGAAACGTTTTTTTGTGGTGTGCTATCCAGTCAGCAGAAAGATTATACACGATTATAATCAAGCCATCCACAATGTACAGATGCCAGATAAAGGGAACATATAGTGCAAGATAAAGTCCAGTAAAGTCCAAATAAAAATAGCCTGAGGGTCTCCAAGGTAGATGGTAGGTCAGGACCGCTCTCTAGTTGTTGATAGGATGGTTCAATTGCCTGATGACAGCTGGGAAGAAACTGTCCCTGAATCTGGCGCAGTCAGACATAGCTGAACTATCTTCTTCAGCAGCAAAAAAACGTTCAGGTCTTGGTGTAAAGGGCTTAATCAAGACAAATAAAATTAGTTTGGTTTCCCTTCAGGAAGCTTTTCCTGAAGGGAAACCACAAAAAATATAATATTCTAGCTCCAACAGTGAAGCAGGTTTCCAGAGCAACAAGCACAGATAATGTGGACACAACGTTTGACCCTCTTGACCTCATGTTCCAAAATATTGCACAAACTCATTGCAGTTGACACATTTCAGTTTCCAACCATAGGAACTACCATATGGAATGCATATTTAGACAAAGCAATGCTATAATAACCTTAGATAAATTACATAAATAGGTGATCGCATTCATGTTCCACAGGGGAAGCAAGGTTAAATTCCAGTATTATTGAACATCAATATTACATTATCAATAGTCCATCATTCAGACAACCAGTTAAGTGTCATCTATGTTTCTGAATTGGTAAAAAGAAATACTGCCCAACTGCTCTGGAAAAAATATTTTAATGGACAAATGGTAACATATGGTTAATCTCTAATTAATTTATGGAGCAAAATTATGGGCAAAATCCTATTTGTCCAGATCACAACAGTAGTCAATGAACCCATAACAATGTGGAACATGTCTAAATTTGGCATGGACAAAGTGGACCAAAGGGGGCGATTCCATTCTGCACTGCTCTGTGGCACAAGAGACTATATAAATGCAAATTATTCTATGCTGCGTGCCATATGCCCACAACATTGCAAGAAATTCAGTTCATCCACAAATGGCTCCCTTCAAACAAACACACACAAAACTTCAAGTTTCCAGTGCAGCATTCCATACTACTCTTGGAATGTCACTAACTAACCCAAAATAAAAGACTAATCGTCACATACAGAACACCCCAAGAAACACATCATCAGCACAACACATTGACCATAGGTAATCCCAGAAATACATTATCTCGGTCATAAACAACCCATGACATCTCTTCACCCGACGCACCATATACACACCAAACAAATGGCGTGTACAATGATCAAAAATCCAACTGGAATTTACCGATTTATCTCCAAATATTTATTATAAATTAGCTGCGTGATTGCATTAACAGGTGGCAGTGCTGATGCAATTAAGAAATTCATTGCATCAGCAGTTGTTGGTTCCTATGACAAACACTCTTGACAATGATAAGGGTAGTAAATAAGTGCATTGGCAGACAACGGGGGAGAGAGAGAGAGAGAGAGAGAGAGAGAGAAGTAGTGAAGGAATACACATGCATGTCTATCAGAAATTATTGCTTTCTTTCTAATGGCCAGAACACGTGCAGGGGCTGAAGCCCAGTGTACAGACATCACGGTCCCCCAGAGATGCTGGTCACAATTAAACTCAGCAGCGCAGGAGGGTGAGGAGGGGCAACAGGTACAAAATTAGATCTTTAGAGTCATAGAGTAATACAATGTGGAAACAGGCCCAACTTGCCCACATCAGCCAACAATGTCCCACTTGGCTGCGCTTGGTCCATATACACTCCCCCTACACCGTCCTCCCACTCCCTTCTCACCCACCTCCCCTCTCCCCCCCCCTACACCCTCCTCTCCCCCCCCCCACACCCTCCTCTCCCCCCCCCCACACACCCTCCTCTCCCCCCCACACACCCTCCTCTCCCCCCACACACCCTCCTCTCCCCCCACACACCCTCCTCTCTCTCCCCCCCCCCCACACACTCCTCTCTCCCCCCCACACACCCTCCTCTCTCCCCCCCCCACACACCCTCCTCTCTCCCCCCCCCACACACCCTCCTCTCCCCCCCCCACACACCCTCCTCTCCCCCCCCACACACCCTCCTCTCTCCCCCCCCCACACCCTCCTCTCTCTCCCCCCCCACACACCCTCCTCTCCCCCCCCACACACCCTCCTCTCTCCCCCCACACACCCTCCTCTCCCCCCCCCACACACCCTCCTCTCCCCCTCCCACACACCCTCCTCTCTCCCCCCCTCTCTCCCCCTAGACCCCCTCCACCCCCCCCCCAACACCCTCCTCTCCCACTCCCCCTACACCCACCTCTGTCCCCCTAGACCCCGCCACCCACCTCTGCCCCCCTAGACCCCCGCCACTCTCCTCTCCCACTCCCCCTACACCCACCTCTGTCCCCCTAGACCCCCGCCACCCTCCTCACCCGCTGCTCCCGACACAACCGCCCGCAGCCCAAGAGCCGAACGAGGCGTCGCTACGCCGGAAATACACGGCACCCTCCGCCCACACAACGGTTCTCTCCCCCCACTCTCTCCCCCCACTCTCTCCCTCTCTCAATCACCTCTCTCCTTTCCAGACGACTTCTTGTACGGCTGTGAGCGTGGGCGCTGACCTGTAGACTGAGTGCGGGCGGGGGTGTGACTGGACTGGGACGGGGGGAGGTGGAGGCGCCGCCAGCGACGTTGCCCAGCGCCGGCCGCCCCTTCACCCCGCGCCGCCCCCTGACTCCTGACCCCGCGCCGCGAGGGCCCGCCCACTCGTCACCTCCGGGCAAGATGGCGCTGTCCACGCCGCTGCTGGCAGGTCGGTGGCTGCTGCTGAGCGGCCCGGTTCATGGCGCTCCGCCGCTCTAACCCGTGCTCCCGCGTGTGTGTCGCGTTGTCCACAGCCCGGCGATTGCTGAAGATGAGGCATTTCAAAGGATGTATTATCTAAATATGGGTGTGAGAGGGAGAGATGAAAATCTCATGATAGTTGGTGAATCCTGATGGAAAACCGGGGTCCTCCGGGTGGGCTGGAGGGTCGTCTATTTAAGGAGTATCTGTTTGTTTGAGGATTGTCCGTTCATTTAAAGCTTACCTGTTTATTTGAGAAGGATTATCTGTTTATTTGAAGAGGTTTGCCCGTTCATTTGAGGGGCTTGTATGATCATTTGAGGATTGTCTGTTTATTAGAGGAAGGTTGTCTGTTGAAGGATTATGTGTTTATTTGGAGAGGATGAACTGTTTATTTGGGGAGGATCATCTGTTTATTCGGAGAGGATCATCTGTTTATCATCTTTATATTTGGGGAGATATCTGTTTATTTGGAGAGGGTAACCTGTTTATTTGGAGTGGGTAACCTGTATATTTGGAGAGGATTATCATTTTTTTGTGCAGAGTAATCTGTTTAATGGAGAGGTTTATCTGTTTATTCTGAGAAAATTACCCATTTATTTGGGGAGGATTATCCATTTATGTGAGGGTTGTCTGTTTATTTGGGGAAGATTATCCATTTAAACTGAAGTAACTCAGCGGGACAGGCAGCATCTTAGGAGAGAAGGAATGGGTGTTGCTTTGGGTCAAGACCCATCTTCAGACTGAAAGGAAAGGGAAATGAGAGATATGGACGATGATGTGGAGAGATAAATGAATGAAAGATGCAAAAAAGTAACGATGATAATGGAAACAGGCCATTATTAGCTGTTTGTTGGGTGAAAACAAGAAGCTGGTGCGACTTGGGTGGGGGAGGGATAGAGAGACAGGGAATGCCGGGGTTACTTGAAGTTAGAGAAATCAATACTCAAACCACTGGGCTGTAAGCTGCCCAAGCGAAATATGAGATGCTGTTCCTCTAATTTGTATTTAGCCTCATTCTGACAATGTGGAAACCTAGGACCGAAAGGTCAGTGTGGGAATGGGAAGAGAATGAAAGTGTTTAGCAACGAGGTTCAGGCAGACTGAGCGAAGGTGTTCAGCGAAACGATCGACAAGTCTACGTTTGGTCTCGCCAATGTATAAGAATCCACATCTTGAACAATGGATACAGTAGATGAGATTGGAGGAGATGCAAGTGAACTTCTGCCTGACCTGAAAGGACCGTCGGGGTCCCTGGACAGAGTCGAGGGAGGAGGTGTAGGGACAGGTGTTGCATCTTCTGTGGTTGCAGGGGAAGGTACCTGGGGATGGGGTGATTTGAGTTGGAAGGGATGAGTTAACTAGGGAGTTGCGGAAGAAGCCATCTCTGCAGAAAGGTGTGGGGATGGGAAGATATGACAAATGGTGGGATCCTGTTGGAGGTGGCGAAAATGTTGGAGGATTATGTGTTGAATGCGATGACTGATGAGATGAAAGGTAAGGACTAGGGGACTCTATATCTGTTGCGATTAGGGGAAGGTGGAGCAAGGGTGGAGGTGCGGTGTACCGAGGAGACACGAGTGAGGGCCTCATCTATAATGGGAGAGGGGAACCCCCTCTAAAGAACGTGGACATCTCGGATGTCCTGGTATGGAACACCTCATCTTGGCTGCAGATGCGGTGTAGGCGGAGGAATTAGAAGTAGGGGGATAGAGTCTTTGCAGGAAGCAGGGTGGGAAGAAGTGTAGTTGAGATAGTTGTGGGAGTCAGTGGGTTTGTAATAGATGTCAGTCGATACTGAAGAAAGGGGAGTGCAGGATGGAAATTGATGGTGAAGTTGATGAAGTCCATGAGTTCCGCATGGGTGCACGAGGTAGCACCGATGCAGTCGTCAATATAACGGAGATAGAGTTCAGGGATAGGGCCAGTGTATGCCTGGAACAGAGATTGTTCAACATGCCCTACAAAGAGGCAGGCATAGCTGGGGCCCATGTGGGTGCTCACAGCTACGCCTTGGACTTGGAGGAAGTGGGAGGAGTCAAAGGAGAATTTGTTAAGGGTGTTTAAGGCGGAGTAGAGTGTTAGTAGAGGCAAATTGGATGGTTCTGCAGTCGAGGAAGAAACGGAGGGCTTTAAGGCCTTCCTGGTGGGGGATGGAGTTGTGGAGTGACTGAACGTCCATAGTAAAGGTTAGGGGTGGGGTTTCGGAAAGCTGAAGGCATTAAAAAGACGAGGGGGATGTGAGGTATCTTGGACATAGGTCGGGAGAGATTGGACCGGGGGAGATAGGATGGATAGGATAGATACGTGGAAATCATTTCAGTGGGATAGGAGCAGGCAGAAACAATGGGTCTGCCAGGGCAGTTGTGTTTATGGATTTTGGGGCGAAGGTACATCCGGGCTGTGCGGGGGCTGGGAAACGATAAGGTTGGAGGCTGTGGAAGGCAGACGGCCTGAAATGATAAAATCTGAAGTGGTCTGAGTGATTATGGCCTGGTGCTCATCTGCGGGATCATGGTCCAAGGATAGGTAGGAGAATGTGTCCGTGAGCTGGCGCCTGGCCTCAGTGTGGTAGAGGTCAGCTCGCCAGACTACCTCATCTCGGTGGGTTTGATGATAATGTTTGGGTTGCTCCAGAGAGAGCGGAGGGCTGTATGTTCAGAGGGGGTGAGGTTAGAGTAGGTAAAGGGAGTGGAAAAGTTGAGATGGTTGATGTCATGCCGGCAGTTAGAAATAAAAAGGTGGCTTGGGTTTGATGTGTTGGGTTAGAAATACAAAGGTGGGGTTGATGTCTTGGGTTAGCAATAAAAAGGTGGCTTTGATTGCTTGGGTTCTGACTAATTTTATTTTTCCAATTTTCATTTGCTTCTATTGATAGGTGTGAAAATTTGCTTCACAGAATAATAGCTCAATTTGGCCAAGTTATGTATCTTTTAGTTTTAGAAAGTAAATAATGTTTTGATAACTGGATTATATTTTATTCTTAAATTATTATTATTTTTTTAATATACACCATGCTTTTGTTCAAGCAAACAAACAAACATACATACTATCATGACCAAAGACTGCCTATATTGGGCAGCTTACAAAACAATAGTCATCAAATTACAATATAGATCAACTTCACCAACAATACACATAACCCCCTGCGGCGACCAGCGTTCACAGAAGGCCTCCAGAGTCCCCGTGGCACCGCATGTTCCCTATCCAGGGACACGCGGGCACCGTCGTAGGCCTGGTAAAGGGGCAGGCAGCCGACTCCAGTGTGGCCGTCGACTACGCACTGCTTGGACCCGCGAATGACCATCATGGCCAGGCCCAGGAGCAAACCGACAGGGAGACCCCCCCCCCCTCCCTCCCGACCCTTCCCCCCTCTGTACCGGGTGACCAAATATCAGGAGCGTGGGGGTATTTTGTTCTTGGCTGTGACTAAGTGGAAGCATTCCCAGGTAATGTAGAGTGCAGCCTTTGAAAACATCAAGTCACACATTTTTTTTAGTCGTCACATTTATTTAAATAGCACATTTAAAAAACAACTCTCGTTGGCCAAAGTGCTTTACATTTGTTATAAGAATAATATAAACAAACAAACTACATACATATATACATATAGCCCTCGCTCAGAGGACGTCAAGAAAGGCTTGGGAGTATAGATACGTTTTTAGTCTTGACTTAAAGGAGTCGATGGAGGGGGCAGTTCTGATGGGAATGGGGATGCTGTTCCACAGACTAGGAGCTGCAACCGCAAAGGCGCGATTGCCCCTGAGCTTATGCCGAGACCGCGGGATATTCAGCAACCCCAAGTCGGCTGATCTGAGGGACCTGGAGGTGGAGTGGTGGGTGAGAAGACTTTTAATGTAGGTGGGGGCAAGCCCATTGAGGGCTTTGTAGACATAGAGGAGGATCTTGAAATGTATACGGAACCGCACAGGGAGCCAGTGGAGAGAGGCCAGGATCGGGGTGATGTGGTCCCTTTTTCGGGTGCCCGTCAGGAGTCTCGCTGCGGCGTTTTGGACCAGTTGCAGGCGGGACAGGGACGATTGGCTGATGCCAGTGTAAAGGGAGTATCTTGTATCTTGTATCTTGTAATCTAGGCGGGAGGAGATAAATGTGTGGATGATCTTTTCGAGGTCATCAAAGTGTAGGAATTGTTTTATTTTAGCTATCGTCCGAAGCTGAAAGAAGCTAGCTTTTACCACGGCATTGACTTGTTTGTCAAATTTCAGTGCTGAGTCAAATATCACGCCAAGGTTTTTGACATGAGGTTTGAGTAGTGGGGTAAGGCTTCCAGGTGCATAATGCAGGCAACGTGTGGAGTCAAGATGCTGTACAAAATAGCAAAGACTGGGAATTAGGAACCCAGATATTCATGTATCACCGTACGAACGTTTCATCCATCATGTACGAACCTATGTACATTAGTTTGTCATCCATATACATTCATGGATGATAAGTAGCTATACTGATTGCATTGGAAGGCATGATGGGCTATTCAACGTTTCAACGCTACTTTATTGTCACATGAATCTACGACCAGTAAATTTATTTTGCATACAATACAGTTCAGTGGCAATCCCACTCTACATTAGGCACAATCATACTAAGTATAAGAGTGTAAAATAGTAGACCACACTGTGCCTGCACACAAGTCGCCACATTTTAGGTGCCATCTTGTATTTCATTCTATCTCATTCCAATGGGAATTTCTTCCTGGATCTCTTCCCTGTTATTTATAAAATCTGTTTAAAACCGCAGTGTTTAGATACACAAGAAAACGGGAGCAGGATTAGACCACCTGGTTGCTTGAGTCTAATGGGATGAAAGATCCCCCACAAACCTCAACATCAAGCATGTTGTCCTTTACTGCAATGGGATCTCCCCATCAATCACATCTCCACATCTTCCCTTCTTCTTTCTCCCCCGTCTTTCTGTTATCTGTAGGACCACTCTCACCATGACTCCGTGAGCTGCTTACCCCTTTCTACCCACCTCTCCCCTTCTGTCCCCAGCACTTTCTCCTGCAACCATTATTCATGCAACCATTGTACCTGCAACTCCTCCCTCGCCGTCATCCAGGGACCCGACAGCCCTTTCCAGTGAGGCAGAGATTCATGTGCCCCTTCTCCAACCTCATAATCATGCTCTTGATGTAGTCTCCTCTACATCAGTGCTATCAAGATGGGTGATTGTTTTCCGGTGACAACAGGCTAAGTATTTTGCGGAGCACATGTGCTCTGTCCACAACGGCCATCTTCTGCTTGTGTCATTTCAACTTCCCTTCCCTTCCCCATTCCCACACTCACCTGTCCCACCCGCCCCTGCCTTTTGAAGTGGCACTGTGGTATAGCGGTACAGTTGATGCCCTACAGTACCAGAGCCCCAGGTTTGATCCTGACTACGGGTATTGTCTGTACGGAGTTTGTGTGTTCTCCCTGTGACTCAGTGGGTTTTCTCGGATTTCCTCTTACATCCTACTGTATGGTAAATCAAATTTCACTGTACCTTAAATGGTACACGTGGCAATAAAGGACCATTGAACCATTGAATCCCAAAGGCGTGCAAGTTTGTAAGTTATTTAGCATAAGTAAATTGATCCTCATGTACATTATGAGTAAAGAATCCTTCTTTAAGGAAGATGTCTGTTATAGTTCAGCAGTCATTTACAGCCACATGCTATTACCTTTTGTCCTGTATAAAAATGATCTTTTTCTGTACGTCCAAAATTAACTGGAACAGTGAGAATAGAGGTTGTCAATGATTTAGCTTGTCCTAGTTTCTTCAACATGTTGGGGGGTTTTTACCTATAAGGTGTATTTTTGGAAAAGAAACACATGCAACCTTGATGTATTGTCGATGAAAATCTATATGAGATCTAACTGGTCTAGTTGAATAATGTTTGATATTGAAGATAGATACAATATGCTGGAGTAACTCAGTGGGACAGGCAGAAACTGGAGAGAAGGAATGGATGACGTTTTGGTTCGAGACTACTTCAGAATAAGAAGAGTCTCGACCCAAAACGTTGCCCATTCCTTCTCTTCAGAGATGCTGCCAGTCCCGCTGAGTTACTCCAGCATTTTGTGTCGATCTTCGGTGTAAACCAGCTTCTGCAGTTCCTTCCGACACAATGTTTGATATTGAACAATTTCAGCAATTAGACAAGATAGGTAGAAGCATGGCACGGAGAGGGGTAAGACCTGGATTAAATTGCATTTATTGCAATGCAAGAGGCCTGACAAGTGAGGTGGATGAACTGAGGGCATGATGGGGATTGGGATAGAAACATAGAAAATAGGTGCAGGAGTAGGCCATTCTGCTCTTCGAGACCGCACCGCCAATCAATATGCTCATGGCTGATCATCCAAAATCAGTACCCCGTTCCATTTTTTTCCCCCATATCCCTTGATTCCCTTAGCCCTGAGAGCTAAATCTAACTCTCTCTTGAAAACATCCAGTGAATTGGCCTCCGCTGCATTCTGTGGCAGAGAATTCCACAGATTCACCACTCTCTGGGTGAAAAAGTTTTTCCTCATCCAAGTCCTAAATGGCCTACCACTTATTCTTAAACTGTGACCCCTGGTTCTGGACTCCCCCCAAATTGGGATCATTTTTCGTGCATCTACCTTGTCCAATCCTCTAAGAATTTTATGTTTCTATAAGATCCCCTCATCCTTCTAAATTCCAGCAATTACAAGCCCAGTCGACCCATTCTTTCATCATACGTCAGTCCCGCCATCCCAGGAATTAACCTGGTGAGCCTATGCTGCACACCCTCAATAGCAATAATGTCTTTCCTCAAATTAGGACCAAAATTGCACACAATACTCCAGTTGTGGTCTCACCAGGGCCCTGTACAACTGCAGTAGGACCTCCTTGCTCCTAAACTCAAATCCTCTCGCAATGAATTGCCATTGCCTGCTTCTTCACTGCCTGCTGTACCTGCATGCTTACTTTCAGTGACTGATGTACAAGCACCCAGGTCTCGTTGCACCTTCCCTTCTCCTAATCTGACACCATTCAGATAATAATCTGCCTTCCTGTTCTTGCCACCAAAGTGGATAACCTCACATTTATCCACATTATACCGCATCCGTCATGCATCTGCCCACTCACCCAACCTATCCAAGTCACCTTGCAGCCTCATAGCATCCTTCTTGCAGCTCACACTGCTACCCAGCTTTGTGTCATCCGCAAACTTAGAGATGTTACATTTAATTCCCTCGTCTAAATCATTAATATATATTGTAAACAACTGGGGTCTTAGATATTATATCTATTTCAGAAAGCTGGCTAAGGGAGGGACAAGACAGATAGCTTAATATTCCAGGGTACTTGGTGCTGCAGGTGGGAAAGAGGTGGAGGAAAGGGAGGAGCAGTAGTTGCATTTTGATTAAGATATGGGTCAAACGCAGGCAGGTGTGACTAGTGTAGATGGGACATGTTGGTCGGTGTGGGCAAGTTGGTCCAAAGGTCCTGTTTCCACACTATATGACTTTATGACTAAGAAAACCATCATAGCAATAGTCTGAAATGAAATTACTGAGGGGTCATCCAGTGAGGCTTTATGGCCCCCAAATAGTCAACGGGAATGAGAGGAACAAACATGCAAGATGATTGCAGAATGTTACAAGAATAGTGGGATTATCAATAATACTATCAATTATCAGTAATACTACCCAGAGTATGTAGTGCATCCAAAAATTGTCCATTGTAGATTGTTGCTGAGATTATAGGGATATATGGGTTAAAAGTGGGCAAATGCGACTAGATCCCATATCCCATCTCAGATAGGCATTTAGGTTGGCGTGGAGAAGATTAATCAAAGGGTCTGTTTCCATGCTGCATGACTCTGACTCTCCAGGACCCTGTCATTCACTGTGTATATCCTCCCCTGGTTTAACTTTGCATCACTTCGTACTTATCCAAGTTAATTTCTATCTGCCATTCCTTTGCCCACTTTCCTACGTGATCTAGATCCTGTTGTAACCTGTGCCAATCTTCTTTACTCTCCACCATACCACGATTCTGGGTATCATCTACTGACTTACTGATCATGTTGCTTACACTCTCAACCAAATCGTTAGTAACAGCAGGGGAACCTGCACCACTCCCTGCCTCACACCACCGGTCACAATCCTCCAATCTGAAAAACAACCCTGCACTACCACCACTTTCATCAAGCTAAATTTGTACCAATAGGCTTGTTCTCCCTGAATCCCATGTGATCTTGTAAATAGCTCGTTCTAAGCATCCCCCAGTCTAGTTTCAGTCAAAAACCACTGAGTCAAGCACTTGCGCAACTAATCTTTATTTTGACAAAACACAATTACAGTTCCCACTGCTGTAGCTAACCACCGCGGGTTCGATCCTCGTATCTGTCTGACCAAGCCCTCCTAGCCTCGCTCAAGCAGAGGCACTCCAGAAGGTCACGAGTCCCAAGCGTTCTCCCAGAAGATCGACATCGGACCTCGTGGGAACAGACTTTTATAGATCCCCAAACCTTGAGGGGCCGAACTACATTGGGGTGGTCTCTTTACAGTCCAATAACAGATATCGATTAACCCAGTAAATAACAGACATTTCCCCAACCCAATAATAAAGTGACTAATACATTGTAATACATTGTATTCAAACGGTGCTTCTAAAAGGAAACGAACATCGCAACATGTGATTTGATATGATTTGATAGGGAGGCTATTTGGGTGGAACTGAGAAATGGGAAAGGTGTAGCAACACTTATAGGGGTGTATTATAGACCGCCAAATGGAGAGCGAGAATTGGAAGAGCAAATATGTAAGGAGATAGCAGATATTAGTAGTAAGCACAAGGTAGTGATTGTGGGAGATTTCAATTTTCCACACATAGACTGGGAAACACATTCTGTAAAAGGGCTGGATGGTTTGGAGTTTGTAAAATGTGTGCAAGATAGTTTTTTGCAGCAATACATAGAGGTACCTACTAGAGAAGGGGCAGTGCTGGACCTCCTGTTAGGAAATGAGACAGGGCAGGTGGCGGAGGTATGCGTCGGGGAGCACTTCGGGTCCAGTGATCACAATACCATTAGTTTCAATATAATTATGGAGAGGGTCAGAACTGGACCTAGGGTTGAGATTTTTGTTTGGAGAAAGGCTAACTTTGAGGAGATGCGAAAGGATTTAAAAGGAGTGAATTGGGACATGTTGTTTTATGGGAAGGATGTAGAAGAAAAATGGAGGACATTTAAGGGTGAAATTTTAAGAGTACAGAATCTTTATGTCCCTGTTCGGTTGAAAGGAAATAGTAAAAAATGGAAAGAGCCATGGTTTTCAAGGGAAATTGGACACTTGGTTTGGAAAAAGAGAGAGATCTACAATAATTATAGGCAGCATGGAGTAAATGAGGTGCTTGAGGAGTATAAAGAATATAAAAAGAATATTAAGAAAGAAATTAGAAAAGCTAAAAGAAGATATGAGGTTGCTTTGGCAAGTAAGGTGAAAGTAAATCCAAAGGGTTTCTACAGCTATATTAATAGCAAAAGGATAACAAGGAATAAAATTGGTCCATTAGAGAGTCAGAGTGGACAGCTATCTGCAGAGCCAAAAGAGATGGGGGAGATATTGAACAATTTCTTTTCTTCGGTATTCACGAAGGAGAAGGATATGGAATTATGTGAGGTAAGGGAAACAAGCAGAGTAGCAATGGAAACTGTGAGATTCAAAGAAGAGGAGGTGCAGATACTTTTGAAAAATATGAAAACGGATAAGTCTCCAGGTCCTGACAGGATATTCCCTAGGACATTGAGGGAAGTTAGTGTAGAAATAGCAGGGGCTATGACAGAAATATTCCAAATGTCATTAGAAACGGGAATAGTGCCGGAGGATTGGCGTACTGCGCATGTTGTTCCGTTGTTTAAAAAGGGTTCGAAGAGTAAACCTAGCAATTATAGACCTGTTAGTTTGACGTCAGTGGTGGGCAAATTAATGAAAAGGATACTTAAAGATAATATATATAAGCATCTGGATAAGCAGGGTCTGATTAGGAACAGTCAACATGGATTTGTGCCTGGAAGGTCATGCTTGACTAATCTTCTTGAATTTTTCGAAGAGGTTACTAGGGAAATTGATGAGGGTAAAGCAGTGGATGTTGTCTATATGGACTTCAGTAAGGCCTTTGACAAGGTTCCTCATGGAAGGTTGGTTAAGAAGATTCAATTGTTGGGTATTAATGGTGGAGTAGCAAGAGTGATTCAACAGTGGCTGAATGGGAGATGCCAGAGAGTAATGGTGGATGGCTGTTTGTCAGGTTGGAGGCCGGTGACTAGTGGGGTGCCTCAGGGGTCTGTGTTGGGTCCACTGTTGTTTGTCATGTACATCAATGATCTGGATGATGGTGTGGAAAATTGGATTACTAAGTATGCAGATGATACTAAGATATGTGGTGTTGTGGATAATGAAGTAGATTTTCAAAGTCTACAGAGAGATTTAGGCCATTTGGAAGAGTGGGCTGAAAGATGGCAGATGGAGTTTAACGCTGACAAATGTGAGGTGCTACATCTCGGCAGGACAAATCAAAATAGGACGTACACGGTAAATGGTAGCGAATTGAGGAATGCAGTTGAACAGAGGGATCTAGGAATAACTGTGCATAGTTCCCTGAAGGTGGAATCTCATGTAGATAGGGTGGTAAAGAAAGCTTTTGGTGTGCTGGCCTTTATAAATCAGAGCATTGAATATAGAAGTTGGGATGTAATGTTAAAATTGTACAAGGCATTGGTGAGGCCAATTCTGGAGTATGGAGTACAATTTTGGTCGCCTAATTATAGGAAGGATGTCAACAACATAGAGAGAGTACAGAGGAGATTTACTAGAATGTTGCCTGGGTTTCAGCAACTAAGTTACAGAGAAAGGTTAAACAAGTTAGGTCTTTATTCTTTGGAGCGCAGAAGGTTAAGAGGGGACTTGATAGAGGTCTTTAAAATTATGAGCGGGTTAGACAGAGTGGACGTGGATAAGCTTTTCCCATTGAGAGTAGGGAAGATTCAAACAAGGGGACAAGGTAAAAAGACCCTAATGTGACTTATCTACAGGCCCCCAAACAGTAGACTGGATATAGGGTTTGTTCAAGAAGGAACTGCAGATGCTGGAAAATCAAAGGTAGACAAAATTGCTGAAGAAACTCAGCGGGTGCGGCAGCATCGATGGAGCGAAGGAAATAGGCAACGTTTCGGGCCAAAACGTTGCCTATTTCCTTCGCTCCATAGATGCTGCCGCACCCGCTGAGATTCTCCAGCAATTTGGTCTACCCTGGATATAGGGTGCAAGTTGAATCAGGAGTTTAAATTGGCATGTAGTAAAGGTAATGCTACAGTTGTTATGGGAGATTTCAACATGCAGGTAGACTGGGAAAATCAGGTTGGTACTGGACCCCAAGACAGGGAGTTTGTGGAGTGTCTCCGTGATGGATTCTTAGAGCAGCTTGTATTGGAGCCTACCAGGGAGAAGGCAATTCTGGATTTAGTGTTGTGGAATGAACCGGATTTGATAAAAGAACTTGAGGTTAAGGAGCCATTAGGAGGTAATGATCATAATATGGTCAAGTTTAATCTACAATTGGAGAGGGAGAAGGGTAAATCGGAGGTTTCATTGTTACAGTTGAATAAAGGGGACTATGGAGCCATGAGGGAGGAGCTGGCCAAAGTTGACTGGAAAGATACCCTAGCAGGGATGACAGTGGAACAACAATGGCAGGTATTTCATGGGAATAATACAGAAGGTGCAGGATCAGTTAATTCCAAAGAGGAAGAAAGATTCCAAGGGGAGTAAGGGGCGACCGTGGCTGACAAGGGACGTCAGGGACAGTATAAAAATAAAAGAGAAGAAGTACAACGTAGCAAAGATGAGCGGGAAGCAATAGGATTGGGTAATGTTTGAGGAGCAACAGAAGATAACTAAAAAGGCAATACGGGGAGAAAAAATGAGGTACGAAGGTAAGCTAGCCAAGAATATAAAGGAGGATAGTAAAAACTTCTTTAAGTTAGTGAAGAGGAAAAAATTAGTTAAGACCAAGTTGAATTTATTATGGGGAAATGGCAGATGAGTTGAACAGGTACTTTGGATCTGTTTTCACTAAGGAGGACACAAACAATCTTTCTGATGTACTAGTGGCCAGAGGATCTGGGGTGACGGAGGAACTGAAGGAAATCCACATTAGGCAGGAAATGGTTGGGTAGACTGATGGGACTGAAGGCTGATAAATCCCCAGGGCCTGATGGTCTGCATCCCAGGGTACTTAAGGAAGTGGCTCTAGAAATCGTGGATGCATTGGTGATAATTTTCCAATGTTCTATAGATTCAGGATCAATTCCTGTGCATCGGAGGGTAGCTAATATTATCCCACTTTTTAAGAAAGGCGGGAGAGAGAAAACAGGGAATTATAGACCAGTTAGCCTGACATCGGTGGTGGGGAAGATGCTGGAGTCGATTATAAAAGATGAAATAGCGGCACAATTGGATAGCAGTAACAGGATCAGCATGGATTTACGAAGGGGAAATCATGCTTGACTAATCTTTTGGAATTTTTTGAGGATGTAACTAGAAAAATGGACGAGGGAGAGCCAGTGGATGTAGTGTACCTGGACTTTCAGAAAGCATTTGATAAGGCCCACATTGGAGATTAGTGGGCAAAATTAGGGCACATGGTATTGGGGGTCGAGGGCTGATATGGATAGAAAATTGATTGGCAGACAGGAAACAAAGAGTAGGGATTAACGGGTCCCTTTCAGAATGGCAGGCAGTGACTAGTGGGGTACCACAAGGCTCGGTCCAGGGACCGCAGCTATTTACAATATACATCAATGATTTAGATGAAGGGATTCAAAGTAACATTAGCAAATTTGCAGATGACACAAAGCTGGGTGGCAGCGTGAACTGTGAGGATGATGCTATGAGAATGCAGGGTGACTTGGACAGGTTGGGGGAGTGGGCAGATGCATGGCAGATGCAGTTTAATGTGGATAAATGTGAGGTTATCCACTTTGGTAGCAAAAAACAGGAAGGCAGATTATTATCTAAATGGTGTCAAGTTGGGAAAAGGGGAAGTATAACGGGATCTGGGGGTCCTTGTTCATCAGTCAATGAAAGTAAGCATGCAGGTACAGCAGGCAGTGAAGAAAGTGAGTGGCATGTTGGCCTTCATAACAAGAGGAGTTGAGTATAGGAGCAAAGAGGTTCTTCTGCAGTTGTATAGGGCCCTGGTGAGACCACAGCTGGAGTATTGTGTGCAGTTTTGGTCCTAATTTGAGGAAGGACATTCTTGCTATTGAGGGAGTGCAGCGTAGGGTTACAAGGTTAATTCCCAGGATGGCGGGACTGTCATATGCTGAGAGAATGGAGCGGCTGGGCTTGTATACTGTGGAGTTTAGAAGGATGAGAGAGGATCTTATTGTAACATATAAGATTATTAGGGGTTTGGATACGCTAGAGGCAGGAAACATGTTCCCGATGTTGGGGGAGTCCAGAACCAGGGGCACAGTTTAAGAATAAGGGGTAAGCCAATTGGAACGGAGACGAGGAAACACTTCTTCACACAGAGAGTTGTGAGTCTGTGGAATTCTCTGCCGCAGAGGGCGGTGGAGGCCGGTTCTCTGGATACTTTCAAGAGAGAGCTAGATAGGGCTCTTAAAGATAACGGAGTAGTGGATATGGGGAGAAGGCAGGAACGGGGTACTGATTAGGGTTGATCAGCCATGATCACATTGAATGGCGGTGCTGCCTATCCGTAATCAGTCTTTGCTTTTCCAAGTGGAGATAGATCCTGTGTTTCTTTTGATATTTAGAATATTTTTATCTTTTAGTAACTAAATGGTGAAAATGCCAGGACACTGAATTTTGTAGTTTGAAACAATTTTAATGTTTTTGTCATCGAACTGAAGCATTAACCCTTATTTCTCTCTGTACCAAAGCCAGACTCACTGAGAATTTCCACCATTTCAGATTTTATTTTTGCCTATCAAAATCAATTGAGTCTATTTATCAGGGAATTAATACGCCTTTGTTGTTGAAGACAATTTCTTAAAGTACAGTAAATCCTTGTTATTATAGACAACTGATTTTGATTATATGGACTTTCTCTTTAAGAACACAAGCTGCTAGTTTCACTGTGGAGGCTATTGAAATAGACAGGGCATTGAAAGGGCATTGCAACTGACAATCGCTCAGATCAACACTTAACTATTAAACAATGTAACAACCAGCCTTCAGTATTTTTGCAGTAATAAAAATATTTTTTTAGCTGTTAAAAAGCTTTTTATTTGAAAACAGCTTGTTGTATCACGGAGTGACCGCTAGGTGGTTGGAGCGAACCTCTTACTCGGTCATAGCGGACAATCAATAATAACGGACACCAATCCATCCCCCATGGTCCGTTATAACGAGGGTTTACTCTCGTTGAAAATGGTTAGTTGGATACCTAGAGAAGCAACGGATGGGGTGAAAAGATGTCATGGTAGAAGTTCACCCTCCATACTAAATAGTGGAAAAGGCGAGGGGCTATAAAGCAAATTCTTAGTTAAATCCAAGGATAGCAGACTTCAAATGTGATCATTAAATGTCCAACCAAGGGAAATATGGGTTCAGAAAACGGGTCCATCAATGGACATTATGGGGCGTTATAGGGAGAAGGCAGGCGAATGGGGTTTGGAGGGAGAGATAGATCTGCCATGATTGAATGGCGGAGTAGACTTGATGAGCAGAATGCTCCTATCACTTATAACCTTGATGTCCCTAACTTTGAGATGCAGGGCACAATGTCCAAATTTCAAACTTGGAAATGAAGTAATCAAGAAGGAGCTGCTACATTTCAAGGGAACATAGGCAGGCAAGCACATGGCAGATGGATTTCAGGCATTGAAACATAATACGATATATTTAGGCAGGACGATCGAGACAAGATCCTATAAAGGGTACAGTTTAAAATGAAATGCAAGAACAGAGACCTAGTACTGTTGCTTTGAAAATGGACGCACAGGTTAACGAAGCAGTTAATAAAGTACAAATGATGCTTGGTTTTATAATTAAAGATATAGCCAGGGAACTGTGCCAACCAAGAGCACAATACAGTTCAGTTCTTGCTGAGGAATACTGTATATTTGATTCCAGTTGCCACTCTTTAGGAGGGTTAAGAAGACCTTGCAGAAAGTACAGAAAGAGGCTGGCACGGTGGCGCAGCGGTAGAGTTTCTGCCTTACAGCGCCAGAGACCCAGGTTTTTGGCGATGAGCGCTGTCTGTACGGAGTTCATACATTCTCCCCTTGACCTCGTGGGTTTTCTCTGGGTTCTCCAGTTTCCCACTACATTCCAAAGACGTGCAGGTTAATTAACTTTGGTAACATTGTAAAATTGTCCATAGTGTGTAGGATAGTGCTGGTCATAGAGTCATTCAGTGTGGAAACAGGCTCTTCGGCCCAACTTGCCCACACCGGCCGACATGTCCCAGCTACACTAGCTGCACCTGACTACGTTTGGCCCATATCCCTCTAAACCTGTCCTAAACAAGTACCTATCTAACTGTTTCTTAAGAGTGTACAGAGATTCTTGGTCAACGTGGTATCAGTGGGCAGAAGGGCCTGTTTCCGCACTGCATTTCTAAACTGAACGGTTTACTCATTGGATTCTGTTAAACAATGGATTACAATTACAAGCGTCCCCAGGTTATGGAGGGGTTCCGTCCTGTGAACTGTTCATAAGTTATTTTAATATTGTATCTTTATGATTGTGTATTACAGTTCGAGGCTCTGAAGGAATCTATATGCTCAATGGCCCCCCGACAAATACAGAAAATACCTCTTTCACAAGGTATTTTGAATGTGTTATATTTGTGGAACTTCATTGAACATGGCACTGTTTAGATGGAGATTGGAGTCAACTCCTTGAGCTAGTAATAAAGTATTGTGTTTTACAGACTGATTGTTCAGTCTGTAAAACACTGAACAAATTCTACCATGGTGGGAACAAAATTTGAATGGCGGAGTAGACTCGATGCGCCGAATGGCCTAATTCTGCTCCTATGTCTTTTGTTTAATGGACCCTTCTTCATATCTACAATATTATGAACTTATTTAGACAATATTTTTTCAACAGAGCAGGGACCTGGAGGGATACTTTAACTCGCCTTTGTTTTAATTGTCCTGGTAATCTTTTCCCTTTCCTTTTTATCTTACAGAGATGACAAGAAAAATTGCAAAGGCTTCATTTTCAGCAGAGATGGTTCATTGTTCGCTTGGTGCAATGGGGAAAAGTCAGTTCTCATCTTCACTCTCCAGTCACTAATCCTTTAAAATCATAAGTTAAGCTTCTGTGTTGAATCATATCCATGCTGCATGTATTTATATTATTGTTGAACTTTATGCTGCTTCACAGTTTCGCACTGAGAGATTGTTGCGGCGTTATCCATGCTTTAAGTTGATGTATTGTCATAAACTCAGAGGAGTGCTGGCTGACAAGATAAGTCTTGTAAAATACCACAGGCGTGCATCACTCATTGTGTATTTCAATGTGCTGTGTGGGTCTAGCACTCCAGTTTACCAAGTTCTTTTGCGCGTACAACATTATATTGATTGTTTATTCTGTAAGGAGCTCTAATAAGCTCATGTTTAAATAGCTTCTCTTCTTTTCCTCCAGTGTAAATATTGTGGCTACCCAGGACGGTCGGTTATTGCACTCTTTTGATTTGCCTAAAGCTGCTTTATTGGCATTCTCTCCTCAAAGCAACATCTTGACAACTTGGCAATCTTATATTAGTGAGTAATTCAATTACAGGAAGTGCACATTCTATGTGTAATTTTATTTTGTTATACTGGTCAGCCTTTTTTGCATGAATGCATAGAGGGTGGATGGGTATTTCCATAATTTCCATATAGAAACAAAGAACTGGAAATGCTGGTTAATACACAAATGGACACAGAGTGTTGGAGCAACTCAATGCTGGTCTGAAGAAGGGTCTTCGTAAGTTCTAGTAGAATTAGGCCATTCGGCCTATCAAGTCTACTCCGCCATTCAATGGCTGATCTATTATTCCCTCTGAACTCCATTCTTCTTCCTTCTCCCCAACCCCTAACACCCTTACTAATCAAGAATCTGCCTCAAAAATGTCCACTGACTTGGTCTTGACCCAAAACATCACCTAACCATGATCTCCAGGGATGCCTGGCCCGCTGAGTTATTCCACTTGTGACACAGAGCTTTGGGGACTGAATAGGGATGTTTGACTAATGAGATAACTTTGAGAACTTGTACAGCCACAATGGGAAGAATGCTTCCATGCTGTGATCATTCTTTTGCCAACACAGTGGCGCCGTTGGCAGAGCTACAGCTTCGCGACGCCAGAAACCCAGGTTCGATCTTGACCTCGGGTGCTGTCTGTGCGTGATTTGCACGTTTTCCCTGTGGAAACCTTGGGTTTCTTCTGGGTGCTCCAGTTTCCTCCCACATCTCAAATACATGAGGGTTTGCAGGTTAATTGGTCTCTGTAAATTTATATTAGTGTGTACAATACAATACAATTAACTTTATTTTTCAGTTAGGAACTTTGGTTTCTGCAGCCATTCAACAAAAAGAAACAATTATACAAGACACACAACCAAACTCAATTCACACAGCCATCCATCACAGTGAATCTCCTCCTCACTGTGATGGAAGGCAAAGTCTTGTCTCTCCCCTGCTCTCCATCTCTCCCGCTGTGTTCGCGGAGGGGGGCGGCTGTGGTTCGCGGGCGGCGGCGGGGTGCGCTACAGGCACTGGGGACGGGGCAGGGAGGGAGGCCGGAGCCCGGCCTGGTGGCGGGCGGGGGGCGGAGGCCGGGGCCGGGAACCGGGGTGAATATATCCAACAAAAACATCCTCCAGACACACAAATAAATATAATCAACACTCTCCCACCCTCCCCCCACCCCCCCTCCCCCATGTCCCCCACCTCCCCCCTCCCCACACCCACCCCTCCCCACACTCCTCCCTACCACCCACATACACCCCTCCCCTACCCTCACAACCGCCACAACCCCACAAATCCCCTCCCCACACACCTCCCCCACACCCCCCTCCCCCCCCCCTCCCCACACACCCCCTCCCCCAAACCCCCCTCCCCGCACATGCCCACACCCAACACCCCCTCTCCCACACTCCTCCCTAACACCCACACACCTCCCGCTCCCACATACACCTCTCCCCCACCCCCACAACCCCCCCTACTGCCACAACCCCACAGAGCCCCTCCCCACAAACCCCCTCCCTGCACACTCCCTCCCCCACACACACCCCTCCCCCACACCCCCCTCCCCCTCACACACCCCTCCCCCACACCCCTCCCAACACCCCCACCCCCCCTCCCCCTCCCCTCCACACCCCCTCCCCCACACACACCCCTCCCCCACAAACACCCCTCCCCACACCCCACCTCCCACACACACACACCATCCCCCCACATGCCCCCCCTCCCCCACACCCCTCCCCCCCACCAGCCCCCGACAGGCCCTGTCTGAAGCCGTCCCCCTCCCCTGGCTGCAGGACGCTTTCCGCCTGAAGCTGTCCCTGTCTCCCGGCTACAGAACGCTCCCGTCGGGTCCCACTTAGTCTAATTAACAAATAGTTTTGTTTAGTTTACAGATACAGCGCAGAATCAGGCCCTTCAGCCCACCGACTCGACGCCGACCAGCGTTTACCCCATACACTAGGGACAATTTACAATGCTTATCGAAGCCACAAACGTGTACGTTTTTGGAATGTGGGAGGAAACCAGAGCACCCGGGGAAAACCCACACGGTCACAGGGAGAACATACACACTCTGTACAGACAGCGCCCTTTGTCAGGATCGAACCTAGGATTGTGCCGCTGTAAGGCAGCAACTCTACCGTTGCGCCACCGTGCCGCCCATAAAAATTGAGAATTAAACTTTTTAAATTG
>CM075984.1:21404738-21567834 GCA_038087875.1 Malacoraja senta
GGCAATAAACATAACTTTCGTTCTAAATATACATAATTAAAATGTACTTTATATTGACTCTCTGATGTTCTGTACATTGATTTGTACTGGGTTACAGTTCTAGACAACTTTTACTTTGTGTCATGTCACCCTCTCCCCCAAGAGGAATGTGATTGCCAGGGTTCTGGAGGCAGTCTTCAGTTGCGTTTCAGTGAGAGATAATTGACTTGTCACCACAGATGATACCTGGCTGAAATGAGCATTTCCTCATTTTATTGTAACGCAATGTCATAAAGTTTTCAAACAATCTTCACAAATTAATAATTTTCAAACACTTCATTCAGTAGAACTCGGCTTTATTCTTTCACTTTCTGGCGAAGGAACCATCTTGACTGAGACCAAAGCGAGACTCGGATCCAAGTATAATTTAAATCTTGGAACTCTCTGATCTTTGGTTTAAATTTAACCAACTGAGCTGTTGGGGAAATATAAGCTTTATGGCTTCTCATAAGTTCATAAGTGTAGGAGAGAATTAGGCCATTTGTCTTCTCAGGTATAAATATTATTATTAGTTGCATTTTTAACCATATCTCTCTATTTACAGTTGGAAAAAATGCAGAAAGAGGAAGCACTTTTAAAGGAACTAGAGGATCTGGAACTAGGTCTGTAAATTTATCCAAGAGGATTGCAATACCTGGCTTCACATAAACATGGAAAATTATTTCATTATGAAATTTAAGTGATTAAAAAAATCTATATTCTATGCAATGTAAACGATTTGAATAGTGTTAAATGAACTTGTGTATTAGGATAAGAGAATTAAAAAATGCTCTACTGTCAATAAACTTGTACTTCTTTGGATCCGCAGGGTTTAGTTTAATTTAGTGATACATCATGGAAACATGGTCTTTTGGCCCACCAAGTCTACGCTGACCAGCGATCACCCCCATCCACTAGCACTATCCTACCCAATTTTTACCAGGCCAATTAACCTGCAAACCTGTACGTCTTTGGAGTGTGGGAGGAAACCGGAGCACCCGGGGAAAACCCACGTGGTCACGGGGAGAACAAAGGAACTCCGCACAGACATCATAATCATACTTTATTAGCCAAGTATGTTTTGCAACATACGAGGAATTTGATTTGCCTTACAGTCATACCAATAAAAAGCAACAAAACACACAAAATACATTTTAACATAAACATCCTCCACATTCCTCACTGTGATGGAAGGCGAAAAAAAAAGTTTGATCTCTTCCCTTCTTTGTTCTCCCGCGGTTGGGGCACTTGAGCCTTCCGTTGACGGGAAGATCTTGGCTCCTGTAGCCGGCGGTCGGGCCCTCCGCATCGGGGCAATCAAGCTCCGCATCGGGGGGGGGGATCTCAGTTCCCCCGCACCGGGCGATCAGACCCCGGGTCGGGGCTGGTCGAACCTCCTGCGACTTTGGAGCTTCCCGACATCAGTCTCTACCCGAGACTGCGAAGCGTCGATCTCAGGCAAGGGATCGCAGGCTCCGATGGTAAGTCCACGTCGGTGGGGCTCAAAGTTAGTCTCAAGCAAGGCCGCCAGCTCCATGCTGTTAGGCCGCAGAGCGACCGGAGATACAATCCGGAAAACAATCGCATCTCCGGCAAGGTAAGAGATTGAAATAAAGTTTCCCCCAACCCCCTTCCCCCACATAAAACAAACCAGAGAACAATAACACATACTTTTTAAAACACACTAAAAATAACAAAAAAGACGAAAAGACAGACAAACCGTTTATCAAGGTCAAGGTTGAACTTCTACCATGGTGGCATTTTACGTCATATTTTCTCCATATTCTCTGATGCCCAGAAGTATTATAAAATTTGTTTTGAATAAACTCAATGACTGAGTTCCCCCCATCTCTTCGCGGTTGTGAATTCTACATGAAAAATCTTTTCATCTGAGGCCTAAATGCCTGCCATTCATTTTGAGATTGTGACTGGGTTCGAGAAAAATATTCTCCCTGCATCCACCCTTTTGAAACCAGTAAGAATTTTCTAAGTTTTCAATTAGATCTCCTTATTCCTCTTAAATTCGTAAGTTAAAGCCTAGAAAACCTCCCCTATCATGTCCTGTACACAAATAGCAAAACAAATCCAATCAAATTAATTGCAGACCTACCTCCTATTAATCCTATTCTTCTAATGTCTACGAGTACAGAGATCATCTCCGGACTTTCAGCAACACCGCCAATTTACGTGTTATATCAACTATGAAAGATTGACCAGAAAATATATTTTGTACTTTGATTGGGGACCAGGATATTCTTCTTGGGGAAATTCTTCAAATAATCAAATGAGAAATGTAATGTCCACCTGGAAGGAAAATAGCATTGCGGTTTCACATCTCATTTCAAAGACAATGTTGCGCTGAGCTAGATTATGTCTCCTAGTTTCTGGAGCAGAATGTCACCATTTGAACTCTGAAGTGAAAATTCTACCACTGAGCTAAAACTACACTGAGGCATGAAATAAAATAAAACATCAGATCTCAATTTGATGTAAAATGATTTACAAAGATTACAATATTTAGATTTGAATATGGATGGCACATGGACAGGATAGGTTTAAAGGGTTATGGGCAAGCACAGGCAGGTGGGACTTGTGTAGATGGGACATGTTGGTCAACGTGAGCAAGTTGATCCGAAGGGCCTGTCCCACGTTGTATGATTGGCTAAATAAAAATCAGATTTACAGATTGTTTTTATATCATCACAAAGGCATCTAGTCATTAATCTCCCATTCTACCATTTTGTCAATGCTTTTTTTAATTCACCAAATTATTTATTATGCTTCCAATTTTGAATCACGAGTCTCTCAATATCTTGATGTACATAATAAACAGAAGTTGGAAAGAACTCATTGTGAGGAAATCCTACTATTTACTTCCATTCATGTTTTCACTGTCTTTCCTCCATTACATTGGTTAATAATCCAATTTTCTGCCCATCCTCGAACTGCATATTCCAGTGGTCTTCTCAATTGTCTCATATGAAAGTCCATGCAAAACACATTTCACCCAGCTGTTACATCTGCCCCAGTCTTGAAGATCTTTACAAAATTTGCAAGAATAGTCCTCTTTTCCCAAATAAAATCATTTATTTTAAATGTTTTCACTCACTTTAAAAATACATATTCATGGACACCAGTTTCTCTTTTTCTTTGCAAATGTTATGAGTGCAAATCCTATTTTCCAAAAACATGAACATTTAAAATAAATGATTTAATATTTTATAAATTAAAAACACAAAATGGTGGAGATAGCAGTTCAGGCAACATTTGTTGAGAGAAAAAGGGTAAAACTAATATGGTTGACTTTTTGTCATTTCTGAAACATTAATTTTGCTTTTTGTCTGACCGGTTTAATATTTCCAGCATTTTTTGCTTTTATTTCAGATTTCCAGCACCTACAAAATTATTTTGAATCAGTGTTTTAGAAATATAGGTATAGAGAATAAAGCAAAATGTTGATTAACTAATATAAAAGAGTTAGGATGTTGAACAGCAAGGGCACTACAGTGCATTCAGAAAGTATTCAGACCCCTTCACTTTTTCCACATTTTGTTACGTTACAGCCTTATTCTAAAATGGATTAAATTCTTTTTTTTATCATCAATCTACACACAATATCCCAGGATAAAAAAGGGGGGAATAAAAAGTAATTAAAAAGAAATAACTGAAGTATCAAGTTTACATAAGTATTCAGACCCTTTACTCAGTAATTTGTTGAGGAATCTTTGCAGCGTTTACAGCCTCAAGTCTTCTTGGGTATGATGCCACAAGCTTGGCACACCTGTATTTGGGTAATTTCTCCCATTCTTCTCTGCAGACCCTCTCACGCGTCGACGCACAGCTATTTTCACATCCCTCCAGAGATGTTTGATCACAAAGCCACTCCTGCGTTGTCTTGGCTGTATGCTAAGGGTCGTTGTCCTGTTGGAAGATGAACCTCCGCCCCAGTTTGAGGTCCAGAACGCTCTGGAGCAAGTTTTCATCAAGGATCTCTCTGTACTTTGCTCCGTTCATCTTTCCTTCGATCCTGACTAGCCTCCCAGTTCCTGCCGCTGAAAAACATCCCCACAGCATGATGCAGTATGGTATTGGCTAGGTGATGAGCGGTGCCTGGTTTCCTCCAGATGTGATGCTTGGCATTCAGGCCCAAGAGTTCAATCTTGGTTTCATCAGACCAGAGAATCTTGTTTCTCATGGTCTGAGAGTCCTTTAGGTGCCTTTTGGCAAACTCCAAGCTGGCTGTCATGAGCTTTTTACTGAGTGACTTCCGTCTGGCCACCCTACCATAAAGACCTGATTGGTGGAGTGCTGCAGATATAGTTGTCCTTCTGGAAAGTTCTCCCCTCCCCACAGAGGAACTCTGGAGCGCTATCAGAGTGACCATCGGGTTCTTGGTCACCTCCCTGACCAAGGCCCTTCTCCTGATTGCTCAGTCTGGCCAGGCGGCCAGCTCTATGAAGAGTCCTGGTGGTTCCAAAGTTCTTCCATTTAAGAATGACGGAGGCCACTGCTCTTGGGGACCTGCAATGCTGCAGAAATTGTTTTATACCCTTCCCCAGATCTGTGTCTCAACACAATCCTGTCTCGGAGGTCTACGGACAATTCCTTTTGTCTTCTCGGCTTGGTTTTTGCTCTGATGTGCACTGTCAACTGTGGGACCTTATATAGACATGTGTGTGCCTTTCCAAATCATGTCCAATCAATTAATTTACCACTGGTGGACTCCAATCAAGTTGTAGAAACATCTCAAGGATAATCAATGGAAACTAAACCTGAGCTCAATTTTGAGTGTCATAGCAAAAGGTCTGAATACTTATGTAAATGTGATATTTCAGTTATTTATTTTATAATTACTTTGCAAAAATTTCTAAAAACCTGTTTTTGTTGTTTCATTCTGGGATATTGTGTGTAGTTTGATGATTTAAAAATAATGTAATCCATTTAAAAATAAGGCTGTAGTAACAAAATGTGGAAAAACTGAAGGGGTCTGAATACTTTCTGAATGCACTGTACATCCGAAACAAGAATTTGGAAGAGATTTGTTTGTAATGTGTGCTTTGTCGGTCCCCAGCCATCCATAATATCTGCAAATATTATTCCTATGTTGCAAACTGTATTTGAGTGAAAATGGAAAACAAGGATGAAAGCTGTATACAAATTTAATGTGGTTATTATCAGGCAGGGCTGTGAAACTATTATTACAGGCTTGCAAGTTGCAATGAAACAGGTAAAACTGGAAGCCAGCTAAGCATTGCACTCGCCTGCAAGACACAATGAGTGAGTACATAAGGGTTGTGTGGTTAATGTTACACAACCCTTCTGTACTTTAGGTGACACTGCAACTTTTCAATAACTGTACAACCTTAGGTGACGCTGCAACTTTTCAATAACTGCTTCAGAAGTAGTGGTTTGAAGTAAATCGATTTCGAACCAGCCCGAGTAGGAGTCAACAAGAACCAGATAGTGTTTTCCATGCCATTCGAAGATGTCGGTAGCTAATGTGGACCACGGGAGAGGAGGGACCGGGTGCAGCAGTAAAGGCTGCTTTTGCTGATGTGGCGTCAGGCTTTTGCAGACGGCGCAAACTTTGTTTTTTTCTCGTATGTATTTGGTCATTCCGGGTCAGTAAAACATGCTTTGCGCCCTTGACAATAATTCCGTCCTGTAATACTAGTTTGTCACGAACCAGAAAGTATGGGCGGATTTCGAGTGGGGTGTGTTGTTTGTCTGGCCAACTGCGCCAGATGACTGCAGACAGCAATTGTAAAATCTCATCAGCAGCCGTGTGTTCTGCTCGGCTGCTCAAACAATCAGTTGGCACAAACAAAACCTTCATTACTGAGAATTGGTCCTGTTAAGAGAGTTGTTGTTCGTTAGTTTTGCACGGGGCTCTGGATAGCGTGTCTGCTATATGCATGTCTTTGCCTTTCTTATAGACGATATTGAAATCAAACCGCTGCAGTTGCATCATCATTCGCGGCAGTCGTGCTGGGGCAGCGTGGATGGGTTTGTTCAAAATGGTGACCAGCGCTGGTGGTCAGTCTCGATAGTCACAGACTTGCCAAAGAAAAAGTCCTTGAAGCTACAGGAGTCACACGGGAACGGCAGCACCGAGCAAAGTGGTTTAATTTCTTGCAGAAATTACAGGCAGCACAGAATTGATGACCCTTAGCATGGAAATAGTTGCAATTTTGACAATGAACAGCAGACCCGGTGCGGGGATTGCGAGAGGAGAAGTCTGTAAGATTGACACTATGCTGCGAACGGTGACCGAGGGGCACAGAGTCAGTGTGGGAAGACATCTCAGAAATCCGACAGGCATGCTCTGCTTGTTCAAGGGTTAAGTCAGTATTACGAAGCACACCTCGTAGCTTGCTGTCAACCATTCCTCCGACAAGTTTGTCTCTGGTGAGCTCATCCCGTAAACCACAAATTCGACAGCGTGCAGCCATGTGCTTCAAGTCACTGATAAAACGTTCAATTGGTTCGTCGACCTGCTGTAAACGAGCATAGAACTTGGTCCTTTCAATAATGTAGTACCTGTTGAAATGGCTTCAAAGGAAAGACAGATGGAACAACTGGAACAATCGGTAAGAACTTCAATTAACAAAGATTGCTAAAATGATACAAGAAGGGAACATAACACTGGAGAAAAATCTGTCTAACAAATTTGAGGTAGTGATTGAGCAAATGGCTAATCTAGGGAAACGTGTTCAAGATATAGAGGAGGATTTAAGTACAGAAATTATGCGCGTCGAAAAAGACTAACGAGAAATTTGATTCCATTCTCAATACTACCAAAAAATATGACACGGTTATGGAAGAAATGGAAGCCGTGATGAGTGCTATGTCTGAGGAGATAAAGGGACTGAGAAAGGAGCAAGAAAGTGCTGGGGGGCAACTTGCCAAAATGACTGATAAATGCCTGGATTTGGAAGCCAGATTGAGAAGGCAGAATTTAAGAATAGTTGGAGTAAAAGAGGGAAGGGAAGCTGGAGGAAACCCTCGGGGGTTTGCTGCAAACTTACTTAAACAAGTATTTAAGCTGCCTGAAAACCCGAGAATAGACGTGGCTCACCGGGTTCGACGAGCTCAAACAAGGACAGGTGGCCCCCCAAGACAGATCATAGTGAAATTTCAAGACATCTCTACTCTGGAAGATATTATGAAACGGATCCCATATGGATCGGATCTGATGTATGAAGAGGATAATTTAAAATTCTTCCGTGACTACCCAGCTGAAATTGCTAGAAAAAGGGACATGTTCACAAAGACAAGACAGATTTTAAAAGGAATTCCTAATGTAAGATATGGCATTATTTATCCTGCAAAAATGAGGATCACTTATAAGACTGACGAACGTGCTTTCATTGACCCAGAAGAGGCATATAAATATGCACAAGACGTTGTAATGAGGACCGACTGATTAGGAGTTGGTCCCTTATAATATTACAGATGAGAAATGGCGAAGATAAGACTTTTTTAAATAAAAGAATGCACTCGTTAAGATGGTGGAATCTTCCACGAGGTGATGGCTAGACATCTAATCTCCAAGGGAATGTGAATTCAAGGTCGAACTGTTTGTCTCACTGAATGAAGGACTAGAAAACAAAACGGAGCTGGGGAACATGGAAAACAAAGCTGATCCCGGGAATATGGAAAAATAACGTTAATGGATTTGAATATAAAAACCTATGATTTAAGAAAATTCTAATCAAATATTAACATAAAATAATTAACTAATTGAACTAACTCAATAACACTAATCTACTATTGGGTAATACTGACTAATGTAAAATGTAATAAGGACTAATTTAGTCCACGACACTAATCAATTACTAATTACTCCTAAGTTTAAGGATAATGAGTTAAATATATCAATATAAATCAACAATATACTAACAAACTAAAACGTATATAACAGATCTAGTCAAGCTGTGCGTAAATGAGTGGGGAGGAGACTCAGATACTTGGAAGTTATCCAAGGGTCTGAATCTGATTAACCCCTTGGAACCTGCTGTTGTCTAATATAAAGACTATGACTTAATTGGGGAGCGAAATGTAATAAATGTCGGTGTATAGGTATATATGGGTATACAACTAATATAGATACTGGTATATTTTAGTATATATTTAACGTTAGATTAGTTGAAGATGCATTTAGATATTTAGACTTGAATTGTTCTTTTCTTTATATATATCTCTCAGTTTTGATGCGGCCTCTCTTCCTTTTTTTAAAACAATATTTGGATAAGGGGGCGGAGCCAGGGCTCTCACTTAACTTTTTTTCTCTGTTGCCAGCCAGGCAACCTTGACAGCTTTTTAGGTTGCCAAATTACAGTTTAGGTGGTCATTTAAGACGGTTTGCATGACTCGTGCGATAATGTGCTCGGACGAAGTGCGTAGTTACCAGTCGGAATTATGCTCAATGGAGCATTCACATATTATGTTCAAGAAGGAACTGCAGATGCTGGAAAATCGAAGGTAGACAAAAGTGCTGGAGAAACTCAGCGGGTGCAGCAGCATCTATGGAGCGAAGGAAATAGGCAACATTTCAGGCTGAAACCCATCATTCTGAAGAAGGGTTTCGGCCTGAAACGTTGCCTATTTCCTTCGCTCCATAGATGCTAACGCATCCGCTGAGTTTCTCCAGCACTTTTGTCTACATTCACATATTATTTCTGCTTCAAATAACTCACAAACTAAACATATTCACCAATCAAGACATGATATATACCACAATGACATACAACAAAATTATAATACAATATCTCAACTCTTTTTACACATTGCAATTAATGCAATTTCTATTAGTTCTTTCCACTTCCAAACAAAAATGTGGTTGGATTATTTAGCATATGATCAACCTGTGTCAATAAATCCTGGACCATGGTAACATATATGCTTAACCATGCACACTACAGATTGATGCAAGCATGTTCTCTGTGAAAGACCGAAAATTATCATGACATGGCCTTAGCATGGGTCGTTATTGCTATTGGTACAGAAACACTCTCGCTTCCCACATAATTTATCCACAACAAAATATACAGGTTGCAGGAAATTTCTAAAGACATTTTATGATAATAGCTGTTAAAACCGACTATACCCATCTGACAGGTTAAACATTACACTAACTGACAAGAGATGGCCAAAGTACATAACTAGCAAATGTTCTTTTGGTAATATGTTTAAAGGTGTCAAAACAAATAATAACATTGGGAATTAAAACACATTTGATTGCATTCCATTATCAAACATAGTCAATGTTCGCTCTGAAGACCATGAAGTACAATAGGGTCAGGTATGGGGGGCATGTGTGAATCAATACGGGGTGGATAAATGGCGGGGGGGGGAAGGGGGGTTGAGAAGGCAATCGGTGCGGAATGGATGGATTGAGGCAGGTGAATTAGTACGTGTTGGTTGGAGTATGTAAAATTGTGAGGGGAGAGCACGGGGGATGTCAGTGGTGTTGAATGGGGGGTTCAGTACGGGATGGATGGGGGGGATCAGTACAGGATGAATGGGGGTAGACAAAAATGCTGGAGAAACTCAGTGGGTGAGGCAGCATCTATGGAGCGAAGGAAATAGGCAAAGTTTCGGGTCGAGACCCTTCTTTTGACTTCCCCCCATTCTTCTTGAATGGGGGGATCAGTACCCGATGAATGGGGGAGATCAGTACAGGATGAATGGGGTGGGGGGTGGGGGTCAGGACAGTGTGGATCGGAGGGTCTGTGCAGGATGAATGGGGGATCAGTATAGGGTGAATGGGGGATCAGTATGGGATGAATGAGAGATCAGTACAGGATGCATGAGGCGATCAGTACAGGATGCATGAGGGGATCCGTACAGGATGAATGGGGGATCAGTAAAAGATGAATGGGGAGACCACTACAGGATGGATGGGGGAATTGGTGCAGGGTAAATGGATAGTGGGTCAGTATGGGATGAATGGGGGTATCAGTGCAGTATGAATGGGGGGAGAAGTGCAGGATGGATGTGAAGGGGGGTCAGTACAGGATGAATTGGGGGTCCAGTGTAGGATGGATGGGGGGGTGGCAGGAGAATCAATGCGAGGTGGGTAGGGTGATGAATAGATTGGGGGAGGGGGTAGATGGGGAGGGGAGCACAGGGGATGTCAGTGAGGACTGAATAGAGGAGGGAATGGGGATCAGTGCGGGATGGAGAGGAGGGGTCCCTGGATAAGAGGGGTGGAGGGGGGGCGTACAAGAGAGAGAGGGGGGGGAGGGTCAGCGCTCCTCGGACAACATCGCCCCGCTGCCTTGGCCGTCCCTGTCCAACGCCAAAGTGCCGCCGCCAAAGGGGGTGGCGGTAGGGAGCTCCTCGCCACCGCCTCCCCTCCTCCGCCAGCCGACAGCAAGGTGCGGGGCCGAGCGGTGCAGCTCAAAGATCCTATAGCTATAGGATCTTTGGTGCAGCTGCTTCAGACGGCGGAAGGAGGCCTTCGCCTCCCTCTTCCTCTTCCTCCCTCCCTCCTCCCGGCATCGGCGTTCGAGAGGGGTTGTTTTGAAAGTGCCGTTAACGGATTTGCAGGCAGTGACCGTTATCAGGGCGATAGCGGCCGCTGCTTGCAAACCCACCAATGGCGCTTTCAAAACAACCCCTCTCGCACGCCGAGGCCGGGAGGAGGGAGGGAGAGAGAGAGAGAGGGAGGCCTCCTTCCGCCGGGCAGGTTACGGGAGGAGGAGGCGGTGGAGCCGCTGTCGCGGCCGCTGTTGCCGCTGTTCGGGGCCCATCATTCGCTCCAACCCTTCGTCACCACGCACCTAGTATCTTTGCCCCGCACTGCCGCCGCCGACACGAAACGTCACATAGATACATAGATACATAGGTGCAGGAGTAGGCCATTCGGCCCTTCGAGCCTGCACCGCCATTCAATATGATCATGGCTGATCATCCAACTCAGTATCCCGTACCTGCCTTCTCTCCATACCCCCTGATCCCCTTAGCCACAAGGGCCACATCTAACTCCCTCTTAAATATAGCCAATGAACTGGCCTCAACTACCCTCTGTGGCAGAGAGTTCCAGAGATTCACCACTCTCTGTGTGAAAAAGTTTTTCCTCATCTCGGTCTTAAAGGATTTCCCCCTTATCCTTAAGCTGTGACCCCTTGTCCTGGACTTCCCCAACATCAGGAACAATCTTCCTGCATCTAGCCTGTCCAACCTCATAAGAATTTTGTACGTTTCTATAAGATCCCCTCTCAATCTCCTAAATTCTAGCGAGTATAAGCCAAGGCTATCCAGTCTTTCTTCATATGAAAGTCCTGACATCCCAGGAATCAGTCTGGTGAACCTTCTCTGCACTCCCTCTATGGCTATAATGTCCTTCCTCAGATTTGGAGACCAAAACTGTACGCAATACTCCAGGTGTGGTCTCACCAAGACCCTGTACAACTGCAGTAGAACCTCCCTGCTCCTATACTCAAATCCTCTTGCTATGAAGGCCAACATACCATTCGCTTTCTTCACTGCCTGCTGCACCTGCATGCCTACTTTCAATGACTGGTGTACCATGACACCCAGGTCTCGCTGCATCTCCCCATTTCCTAATCGGCCACCATTTAGATAATAGTCTGCCTTCCCGTTTTTGCCACCAAAGTGGATAACCTCATATTTATCCACATTATACTGCATCTGCCAAACATTTGCCCACTCACTCAGCCTATCCAAGTCACCTTGCAGTCTCCTAGCATCCTCCTCACCGCTAACACTGCCCCCCAGCTTAGTGTCATCCGCAAACTTGGAGATGTTGCTTTCAATTCCCTCGTCCAGATCATTAATATAAATTGTAAATAGCTGGGGTCCCAGCACTGAGCCTTGCGGTACCCCACTAGTCACTGCCTGCCATTGTGAAAAGGACCCGTTTACTCCTACTCTTTGCTTCCTGTTTGCCAGCCAGTTCTCTATCCACATCAATACTGAACCCCCAATACCGCGTGATTTAAGTTTGTAACCTAATCTCTTATGTGGTACCTTGTCGAAAGCCTTCTGAAAGTCCAGATACAACACATCCACTGGTTCTCCCCTATCCACTCTACTAGTTACATCCTCGAAAAATTCTATAAGATTCGTCAGACACGATTTACCTTTCGTAAATCCATGCTGACTTTGTCCAATGATTTCACCACTTTCCAAATGTGCTGCTATCCCATCTTTAATAACTGACTCTAGCAGTTTCCCCACTACCAATGTTAGACTAACTGGTCTGTAATTCCCCGTTTTCTCTCTCCCTCCCTTCTTAAAAAGTGGGGTTACGTTTGCTACCCTCCAATCCTCAGGAACTACTCCAGAATCTAAGGAGTTTTGAAAAATTGTCACTAATGCATCCACTATTTCTGGAGCTACTTCCTTAAGTACTCTGGGATGCAGCCTATCTGGCCCTGGTGATTTATCGGCCTTTAATCCATTCAATTTACCCAACACCACTTCCCGACTAACCTGGATTTCACTCAGTTCCTCCATCTCCTTTGACCCCTGCTATTTCCGGCAGATTATTTATGTCTTCCTTAGTGAAGACGGAACCAAAGTAGTTATTCAATTGGTCCGCCATATCCTTGTTCCCCATGATCAATTCACCTGTTTCTGACTGCAAGGAACCTACATTTGTTTTAACTAATCTCTTTCTCTTCACAGATCTATAAAAACTTTTGCAGTCAGTTTTTATGTTCCCTGCCAGTTTCCTTTCATAATCTATTTTCCCTTTCCTAATTAAGCCCTTTGTCCTCCTCTGTTGGTCTCTGAATTTCTCCCAGTCCTCTGGTATGCTGCTTTTTCTGGCTAATTTGTACGCATCATCTTTTGCTTTGATACTATCCCTGATTTCCCTTGTTATCCACGGATGCACTACCTTCCCTGATTTATTCTTTTGCCAAACTGGGATGAACAATTTTTGTAGTTCATCCATGCAGTCTTTAAATGCCTTCCATTGCATATCCACCGTCAACCCTTTTAGAACTAATTGCCAGTCAATTTTGGCCAATTCACATCTCATACCCTCAAAGTTACCTTTCTTTAAGTTCAGAACCGTTGTTTCTGAATTAACAATGTCACTCTCCATCCTAATGAAGAACTCAACCATATTATGGTCACTCTTGCCCAAGGGGGCACGCACAACAAGACTGCTAACTAACCTTCCTCATTACTCAATACCCAGTCTAGAATAGCCTGCTCTCTCGTTGGTTCCTCTACATGTTGGTTTAGATAACTATCCCGCATACATTCCAAGAAATCCTCTTCCTCAGCACCCCTGCCAATTTGATTCACCCAATCTATATGTAGATTGAAGTCACCCATTATAACTGTTTTGCCTTTGTTGCACGCATTTCTAATTTCCTGTTTGATGCCATCCCCAACTTCACTACTACTGCTAGGTGGCCTGTACACAACACCCACCAGCGTTTTCTGCCCCTTAGTATTTCGCAGCTCTACCCATACCGATTCCACATCCTCCAAGCTAATGTCCTTCCTTTCCACTGCGTTAATCTCCTCTCTAACCAGCAACGCTACCCCACCTCCTTTTCCTTTCTCTCTATCCCTCCTGAATATTGAATATCCCTGGATGTTCAGCTCCCAGCCTTGGTCACCCTGGAGCCATGTCTCCGTGATCCCAACTATATCATAATCATTAATTGCTATCTGCACGTTCAACTCATCCACCTTATTACTAATGCTCCTTGCATTGAGACACAAAGCCTTCAGGCTTGTTTTTACAACACTCTTACCCCTTATACAATTATGTTGAAAAGTGGCTCTTTTTGATTTTTGCCCTGGATTTGTCTGCCTGCCACTTTTACTTTTCACCTTGCTTCCGCCTGCATTTTACACCCCTCTGTTTCTCTGCTCACCCATTTAAGAACCCCACCACCTCTTATTCTCTGTTTATTATTGTTTTCTTCTTTCCCCCCCTACATGTTGGGTCTGAGTGCTTTCCTTCTCTGCCTCCTGCCTCACACACTGGCTAATAGCATTCTCTATTTGAGTCCCTCCCCCCAACCATTCTAGTTTAAAGTCTCCCCAGTAGCCTTTGCAGATCTCCCCGCCAGGATATCGGTCCCCCTCAGGTTCAAGTGCAACCCATCCTTTTTGTACAGGTCGAACCTTCCACAAAAGAGGTCCCAATGATCCAGAAATTTGAATCCCTGCCTTCTGCACCAGTCCTTCAGCCACGCATTTATCCTCCACCTCGCTCCAATCCTACTCTCACTGTCGCGTGGCACAGGCAGTAATCCCGAGATTGTTACCTTTGCTGTCCTTCTCTTTAACTCCCCTCCTAACTCCCTAAATTCTCCTTTTAGGACCTCTTCTCTTTTTTTACCTATGTCATTGGTACCTATATGTACCACGACCTCGGGCTCCTCTCCCTGCCCTTTCAGGATATCTTGGACACGTTGAGACACATCACAGACCCTGGCACCAGGGAGGCAAACTACCATCCGGGTCTCCCGACTGCGTCCACAGAATCGCCTGTCTGACCCCCTAACTATAGAGTCCCCTATTAGTATTGCCCTCCTCTTCTTTTCCTTACCCTTCTGAGCAACAGGGCCGGTCTCTATACCGGAGGCCCGGCCGCTGTCGTTACCCCCAGGTAGGCTGTCCACCCCAACAGTGCTCAAACAGGAGTACTTATTGTCAAGGTGTACAGCCACCGGGGTACTCTCTAGTCCCTGCCTGTGCCCCTTGCCTCTCCCAACCGTGATCCACTTGCCTGCCTCCTGTGGTGTTGGAGTGACCACATCCCTGTAACTCCTCTCAATGACTTCCTCGCTCTCCCTGACCAGACGGAGGTCATCGAGCTGCTGCTCCAGGTTCCTAATACGGTCCATTAGGAGCCCCATCTCGATACACCTGGCGCAGATGTGGACGTCTGGAGGGCTATCAGACTCCATGACTTCCCACATCTGACATCCAGAACAGTAAACTGCCCTGGCCCTCATACTCCCCTTACCCTGGATACAATACAAAACAAACAGCTAGAATACAAAACAAACTGCTAGAATACAGTACAATCAGCAGGGATCTGACTCCCAATCAGCTGCTCCCTCTTGTCTGCTTCCACCAATCAGCGGCTTCCTCAAACCCACTTGTTTTTTGAAGTGGAACTTGGAACGTTACAGATTTGGGTAATCCTCTTTATCTCCTACCGCTCGGGTGTAGCTCCTCCCTCTGCGACCTCTCCAACGGCTCTCGGGCCTCTGTAGAAGCAAGCCCCGCGCTCCTCTTTATCTCCTACCGCTCGGGTGTAGCTCCTCCCTCTGCGACCTCTCCAACGGCTCTCGGGCCTCTGTAGAAGCAAGCCCCGCGCTCCTCTTTATCTCCTACCGCTCGGGTGTAGCTCCTCCCTCTGCGACCTCTCCAACGGCTCTCGGGCCTCTGTAGAAGCAAGCCCCGCGCTCCTCTTTATCTCCTACCGCTCGGGTGTAGCTCCTCCCTCTGCGACCTCTCCAACGGCTCTCGGGCCTCTGTAGAAGCAAGCCCCGCGCTCCTCTTTATCTCCTACCGCTCGGGTGTAGCTCCTCCCTCTGCGACCTCTCCAACGGCTCTCGGGCCTCTGTAGAAGCAAGCCCCGCGTCACGTTCCTATTCTCCAGAGATGCTGCCTGACCCGCGGAGTTACTCCAGTTTTTTGTGTCTATCGGTATAAACCAGTATTTGATTGCCAAGCCGGGCAAAATGACTCGGTGTTTAGGTTGCCCGGCGGCACTTTGGGTGGTCAATGGCACCCGGGCAACCGCTAATTTCGAGCCCTGGGAGCTGAATGTAAACAACATCTACGGAAGTTCATAAGAACTCAGCTACCACCTTTAGGTGGGTTTCTTGTTATGGTTTCCTCAGATACTATAATATCACTTTTTTTTTCATTATTATTTCTTCATCACCTCACACTTTTTTTTTTGTCTTTTTCAAGGTTTACTCATGCCAACAAAATTTAACAGTTGTGGATGACCACCCAACACCTAGAGGTCTGAGGTACTTGGTTGCACCATATGACTTAAGGGTATTAAAATGATTCATAATGCAAGACGATAAACAATAGAAGATTGGAGGAATTACTTTTTGTAGTTGGAATATAAGGAGCGCTAACGAGCCAATTAAAAGGGGTAAGATTTTTGCCCAATTAAAATCACTCAATTCTGACATAATCTTTTTTCAAGAAACACACTTGAAACATCAAACACAGATAAGATTGAAGGCAAATTGGATCGGGCAAATATTATTCTTCATTTACTTCTAAATCTAGAGGCACGGCTATTATTATTCGTAAAGGTATTCCATTTAAATCAAACAATATTATATCAGATAAAGAGGGGAGGTATCTTATAGTTACAGGAGAGATTCACTCTACCTCATTTACTATGATAAACATTTATGCTCCTAATTTTGATAACCCTCAATTCTTTAATAAAATTCTTCATATAATTTCAGTTTAATTATCAAAACGTGATAATAGGGGAGATTTCAACTGCGTTCTAGATCCATATCTAGACAAATCTGCAAAACAAAAGAGGATTAACATAAAATCTAAAACTAGTGAACTCCTCAAAGACATATATAAAAAACACAAACATAACAGATGTATGGAGGATTGCTAACCCAGTTGGAAGGGAATACTCATTTTATTCAACGGTACATAGAAACATAGAAAATAGGTGCAGGAGTAGGCCATTCGGCCCTTCGAGCCTGCACCGCCATGAATTTCAATATGATCATGGCTGATCATCCAACTCAGTATCCTGTACCTGCTTTCTCTCCATACCCCCTGATCCCTTTAGCCACAAGGGCCACATCTAACTCCCTCTTAAATATAGCCAATGAACTGGCCTCAACTACATTCTGTGGCAGAGAATTCCAGAGATTCACCACTCTCTGTGTAAAAAATGTTTTTCTCATCTCAGTCCTAAAAGATTTCCCCTTTATCCTTAAACTGTGACCCCTTGTTCTGGACTTCCCCAACATCGGGAACAATCTTCCTGCATCTAGCCCGTCCAACCCCTTAAGAATTTTGTAAGTTTCTATAAGATCCCCCCTCAATCTTCTAAATTCCAGCGAGTACAAGCCGAGTCTCTCCAGTCTTTCCTCATATGAAAGGCCTGACATCCCAGGAATCAGTCTGGTGAACCTTCTCGGTACTCCCTCTATGGCAAGAATGTCCTTCCTCAGATTAGGAGACCAAAACTGTACGCAATACCCCAGGTGTGGTCTCACCAAGACCTTGTACAACTGCAGTAGAACCTCCCTGCTCCTATACTCAAATCCCTTTGCTATGAATATACATAAAACTTATTCACGTATCGACTATTTTTGAGTGGCTACGAAATTAATCCCGTACACAACTAGCCCTAAATATCTTAATAGTATAATTTCTGATCACTCCCCGTTAACTTTCTTCTTAAAACTAGAAGGAATGACTGATAAAAAATCGTTCTGGAGGTTTAACCCCCAAATTTTAAACAACCCACAAGGTTGCACATATTTAAAACAGCAGATGAAATTTTTCTTTGAGACTAATGACACACCAGGTATCTCACGCTCCTTATTATGGGAAGCTTTTAAGGCATTCATTAGAGGAGTTATAATTTCATATCAAGCTTTCCAAAATAAAAAGAACAGTACTGAACAATTGCAGCTAGAACAACAAATTAGACAATTAGATCTAGATAATGCCAAAGACCCAACCATAGACAAACATAATAAGATAACAATATTGAAATTGAAATTAAATAAAATTTTATCGGCAAGAGTCATAAGACTATTTCAAATTACAAAACAGGAAAACTTTGAATTTGGCGATAAACCACATAAACTTTTAGCAAGACAACTGAAAAAACGGGAAAAGGAAAATACAATTACCAAAATTAAATCAGATAAAGGTGTATTATTAACAGTACCTAAAGACATTAACAAAAGATTTGCCCAATTTTAATCAAAATTTATATACATCTAAAACCTCAGCAGATAATACTAAAATCATAAATTTCTTAGACATCTGTAATCTCCCAAAACTTAATCCGTTGGAACAAGAGGAATTAGGAGCTCAGATTACACTTAAAGAAATAGAAGAAACGATAAATTCGTTGAAGAATGGTAAAACACCAGGACCAGATGGCTTTAGTAATGAATTCTATAAACGATTTTACGAGATAATTTCCCCACGCTTACAAAAATTATACTTACATGCTTTTAAAGAAAATATACTACCAGAAACACTAGCCGAATCAACTATTACAGTTATACCTAAAAAAGATAAAGATCTAGAAGAACCAGGTTCATAGAGAGCCATAGCACTCTTAAACACAGATCAGAAAATACTAGCAAAAACCCTAGTGAGAAGATTGAGTAAATACGTTAGTAAGCTAATGAACCCGGATCAAACGGGGTTTATACCCAAGAGATACTCATCCAACAATTTGAGACGTTTGTCTAATATAATGTATTCACATAAAACTGAAGAAGAAGATTGATCAATTATTTCATTGGATGCAGAAAAAAGCATTTGATCAAGTAGAATGGCAATATCTGTTTAAAGTATTGCAGAAATTTAATACGGGAGAGAACTTTATCACATGGGTAAAATTATTATATGACAAGCCGACTGCTAGAATACTGACCAATAACATGTTATCTTCGAAATTTCAATTAACAAGGGGCAATAGACAGGGGTGTGCATTATCGCCCCTGCTATTTGCTCTTGTGATAGAGCCACTAGCAGAAAGTATAAGAAGTCATCCGAATATCCATGGTTATAATACCAAACACTCAAATAATAAAATTTAATTATACACAGACGATGTATTATTATACTACAAAATCGCAAATTAGTATACCAAATATATTAAATTTAATAGAGGAATTTGGTTACTTTTCAGGTTATAGAATAAATTGGAATAAAAGCGAAATCATGACGATAAAATCTCAAGAGCCGACACATTTGTTAAAATTACCCTTTAGGATTGCAACAGAAAAATGTAAGTATTTAGGTATCCAAATTACTAGAAAATATAAATCATTATTTAATGCAAACTATATGCCTTTACTAACTAAGTTGAATGCGTTGATTAAATTTTGGAAAACACTGCCGATGTCTTTATTAGGCAGAATAAACGCTATAAAAATGATCTTTCTACCACAAATTCTGTATCTATTTCAATCAATACCAATATATTTACCAAAACATTTCTTAAAAAAATTAGACTCTGATATTACAAATTTCATATTGGACTATAGATCACATAGAATTCAAAGAAAACATCTGTGTAAACCTAAAGAATTTGGGGGACTGACACTCCCCAACTTTTTGTACTACTATTGGGCAGTGAATATCAAAAATATAATTTATTGGTTGGACAGCTCTGCCCAACAAGCAGACTGGATAAGAATGGAGAAAGATGATTGCTTTCCTTTTAATATAGGAGCGATCCTCTCCCCGATAAAATTGAACAATATGATATATAAGAAGAACCCAATTATTCACAACACAATACGAGTTTGGAAACAGATAAAATTAACTTTAAAATTAAGAAATTTATCGCTTCTTTCCCCAATAGCTAACAATCCCTCATTCAAACCATCTATTATTGATAAAACATTTACCCATTGGGAAAGAATAGGAATTAAAATGATTGGAGATATGTATGAAATGGGAAACATTCTATCATTTCAACAACTACAATTAAAATACAGCCTGAAAAGTAATCAATATTTCAAATACCTCCAAATCCAAGATTATTTGAAAAAACATATAGAAGGATATCAAACTCTGACTTCAGACTTATTAGACGAAGGAATGAACAGAAAGGCAGAATCAAGCAATTTAATATCATATTTATATATCATTCTAAATATAGAAATACCATCAACAGAATTAGTTAGAATGGATTGGGAACGAGAATTATTGATAAAAATTCCAGAAGGCAGATGGGAAAAATACTTGCTATATGTACACAAATGTTCGATTAATGTAAGACATAACTTAATTCAATTTAAAATTTTATAGATTATATTACTCGAATACTAGACTGAATAAATTTTTTCCAAATGTCTCCTCCATTTGTGACAAATGTTTATCTCAAAATGCCACTATAACACACTCTTTTGTCTCCTGCACAAAACTTTATAAATTTTGGAATGACATTTTTGGAATTTTTTACAAAACTATTTAATATAAAACTGAATCCCAACACAGAACTGATTATCTTCAGAACAATGGAAGACGGATGCAAGCTAACTACGTTTCATAAATCTCTCTTTAATTATGGCTTAATAACAGCAAAAAAACTTATACTTACATTTTGGAAAAATGCATTTACACCAATGCTTAAAATGTGGATTTCAAATATGTCGGAAATGTTACATCTTGAAGAAATGAGATTCCTCCTAGCAGGTAAAGCAGACCAATTCTTAATGATTTGGTCTCCCTTTATCGACTTTTTACAAGCATATGGTGCAACACAACCGTAGAAATTAAATGTTTCAGAACCGGGTGAGGGGTAGGTAAAGTTATTAAATAGGTATATCTCTCATAGAAACATAGAAACATAGAAAGTAGGTGCGAGAGTAGACCACCAGGTCCATCGAGCCCGCACCGCCATTCGCTCATGGCTGAACACTAAACAGACACCCTTACCCACAAACAGTAGACACAAGACACAGAACACAAGACACTACCCTCCCCTTTATATCGCTATCACCCCTCTCCACCCCAAGAACCGCGTGATCTCCTGGGGGAGGCAAAAAAACGGATAAAAACCCAGGTCCAATTTGGGAAAAAAATCCGGGAAATTCCTCTCCGACCCCAATCCAGGCGATCGACACTTGTCCAGGAGATCACTCAGGTCTTACTATACTAACCATACCTAGGTCCATATCCCTGCCCTCTCCCCGTAGCCCCTTATCCCCTTGGCAGCTAAAAAAACATCTATTTTAGACTTAAATATATTTAATGTTTCTGCTTCCACTGCTCCCTGGGGCAGTGAATTCCATAAATTAACCACCCTCTGGGTGAAGAAGTTCTTCCTCATCTCAGTTTTAAAAGAGCCCCCTCTTATTCTACAACTATGTCCCCTAGTTCTAGTTTCCCCGATCATTGGGAACATCCTCGGTGCATCCACCCGATCAAGGCCCCTCACGATCTTATATGTTTCAATGAGATCGCCTCTCATTCTTCTAAACTCCAAAGAGTAGAGTTCCAGCCTACTTAACCTTTCCTCATATGTCAATCCCCTCATTGCAGGAATTAATCTTGTAAACCTTCGCTGCACTGCCTCCAGGGCCAGTACATCCTTTCTTAAGTATGGACCCCAGAACTGTACACAGTATTCCAAATGTGGTCTCACTAATACTGTGTACAGCTGCAGCAAGACCTCCGTGTTTTTATACTCAATCCCCCTAGCAATAAAGGCCAAAACTCCATTGGCCTTCCTGATTGCTTGCTGCACCTGCATACTAACTTTTAGTGATTCATGTACTACTACCCCTAGACCCCTTTGCGTTGCATTACAACGCAGCTCCACCTCATTTAGAAAATAACTTGCCCTATCATTTTTTTCCCCAAAGTGAATGACTTCACATTTATTAGTATTAAATTTCATCTGCCAAGTTGTTGCCCACTCACCTAGCTTATCTATATCCTTTTGCAGACTCTTCCTATCCTCCTCATCCCCTACTTTTCCTCCCATTTTTGTATCGTCCGCAAATTTTGATATATTACACTTGGTTCCCTCCTCCAAATCATTTATATAAATTGTGAACAACTGGGGTCCCAGCACCGACCCTTGCGGAACCCCGCTAGTTACCGGTTGCCATCCCGAGTATGAACCATTTATCCCCACTCTCTGCTTCCTATTTGTTAGCCAATCCTCTACCCATGCTAATATATTACCCCCAATCCCATAATTTTTTATTTTTAGCAATAGTCTCTTATGTGGCACCTTGTCAAAAGCCTTTTGGAAGTCCAAGTATACCACATCCACCGGTTCCCCTTTATCCACCCGGGTTGTTACTTCCTCAAAGAATTCGAGCAGATTCGTTAAACAGGACTTCCCCTTCACAAAACCATGCTGGTTCTGTCCGATGAAGTCATGTTTATCCAAGTGCCCCGTTAGTGTTTCTTTAATAATTGTCTCTAACATTTTACCCACCACCGATGTTAGACTAACCGGTCTATAGTTACCCGCCTTCTGTTTACTTCCTTTTTTAAATATAGGTGTTACATTGGCCATTTTCCAATCCACTGGGACCGTTCCTGCCTCCAGGGAGTTTTGGAAAATTATCACCAATGCATCCACAATCCCCACCGCTATCTCCCTCAAGACCCTTGGATGTAATCCATCAGGCCCAGGGGATTTATCCTCCTTCAGTCTCATTAATTTCCCTAATACCACCTCCTTGGTGATCTTAATAGTATTTAGCTCCTCCATTCCTACCGCCCCCTGTTTATCCAGCGTTGGAATATTTTTTGTGTCTTCTATGGTGAAGACTGATACAAAATACTCGTTTAATGCCTTTGCCATTTCCATGTTCCCCACCAACAACTCTCCAGTCTCACCCTCCAATGGACCAACGTTCACCTTAGCCACCCTTTTTCTTTTTATATAGCTATAAAAACTCTTACTATTAGTTTTTATGTTGTTCGCTAAATTCCTTTCATAGTCTATTTTCCCCGTCTTAATTAATCTCTTAGTTATTTTTTGCTGACCTTTAAATGCTTCCCAATCCTCTACCCTCCCACTATCTCTAGCTACCTTATATGCCCTTGCCTTCAACCGAATACTATCCTTTATAGTTTTACTGAGCCATGGCTGACTGTTCTTTCCCTTACCCCTTTTTTTCTTCATAGGAATAAATTTTTCTTGAAGGTTATACAGTAGATCCTTAAACGTACACCACTGCTCATGTACCGTCTTATTCTTGAGTCTGCTATCCCAGTCAACTTTGATCAGCTCAGTCCTCATACCTTCATAATCCCCTTTATTTAGACTAAGTACCCTAGCCTGAGTTTCAACCTGCTCCCCTTCTATTTGAATATGGAATTCGACCATATTGTGGTCACTTGTTCCCAACGAGTCCCTAACTATGACATTTTTAATTAATCCTGCTTCATTACACAGGACCAGATCCAAGATTGCCTCCCTCCTTGTCGGTTCTGTGACATACTGTTCTAGGAACCCGTCTCTAATACATTCTATAAACTCTTCCTCTAGTCTACCCTGCCCAGTTTGGTTTGCCCAATTAATATGAAAATTGAAGTCCCCCATGATTACAGCAGTTCCCTTTTTACATGCGTCAACTATTTGCAGATTTATGTTCTGACTAACAGCGTCACAGCTATTTGGAGGTCTATAAATTACACCCACTAGTGTTTTTTTCCCCTTGTTATTCTCTATCTGTACCCAAGCTGTTTCACTATCCTGATCCTTCAACGCAATATCCTTCCTCTCTATTGCCGTTATTCCCTCCCTTATTAAAAGGGCCACCCCTCCTCCCTTTCTTTCCTGTCTATCTTTTCTAATTGTCGAGTACCCCTCTATATTTAACTCCCAATCCTGATCCCCTTAATCTCTCTCTTTTTATTTCCTTCCTTTTTTTTTTTCTTTACATCTTTTTTCTTCTTTTTTTTCTCTCTTTACCATTTTCTACCTTTTTGTTTACCTGTTTCTTTCTTCGGGCTTTCTTTACTATTTCACGAACTAACACTTTCACCACTTTTTACGATACTTTCTTTTCCTCTATCTTTCCTATTTTCATTTTCTGTTTTAGTGTTAAATTAAAAATAAGAAGTTGTACATGAACCGTAATATCTCAGTGTGTATTAGGTACTTATGTACTACAATATTGTACTTACTTCTAATAAAAATAAAAACAAATAAAAATAATGTAGTTTGAGGGCAGGTCACACAGCTCTCTGAACTTTCTGATCAAAACCGCAGGGTCGTCGATTGTCTCAGCAGGCACTATGACCTGACCATTATCATCCAAAACAGCAGGCACAAAAGTGTTGTCGGCACGATTCATTGCTTCAGGTTCTGCCAAATTAAGCAGTACAGAGGCATACACCTTGGGGGGGAGGGGTCATTGCGATGAACGATGCGAGCATAATGAGTGTAGTCACGCTCGAAAAGAAGCCAGCGTTCAGCAATGTCAGAATCAAAGATCAGAGGATTTGGACGGCGACATGAATTTGCCATGATGGAGGTAATAAACACACAAAATAATCAAAAGAAAATAAAACCCGATAAACATGAGCGGAGTGGGCAAGATTCACTCTCTGACACCATGTAATGAGTCGACTCGAACACACATCAAGATACAACACATGTTTATTAAATCTTACAGCAAGGATCTACAGACTTTACATCACTGAGCTGCTACTCAAAACTAACTAGCGTAAGCAAACTCTTGATAATATAAAGCACATAATAGGCGGAGTCACTACTAACAAACACTATAATTGGCTAGTATGAAATAGCCAATCTACACTGCAAATACAGAAATCTGAAATAAAAACAAAATACTACAAATACTTAGATAACAGAAACTGCAGATGCTGGTTTACAAAAAAAGACTGTTGGAGTAACTCAGCGGGTCAGACAGCATTTCTGGTACACCATAGATAGGCAATATTTTGAGATGTTTCTTTGTCCAATCTCAATAGTTCACTGGTACTTTATTGTCACTTGTACCCTAGTACAATAAAGTTTTTTTTTGCATACTGTTCAGTGTCATTCCTATTATACATTAGGCACAATATGATAGTAGACTACACTGGGTCAGTACACAAGAGTTGCAATGTTGTAGGTGCCATCCTGTACCTTTCAAGTCCGAATTTGTTTTAAAATCGTGTTATAGAGTCTTAACTTGGCCATCAAGGCCCATAGTCCTGGCAGAGTCGCTGGGTTGGAGTTGCAGGCATCGGCCTGGCCAGGTGATGTGTCGATGTCCTCTACCGCTGCTCTGCCGCTCAGTTCCGTATGCTCAGCACCAGGCTGCTTCAAGTCCTCCGGTGGACCACTCTACCGACTTGACTACTCCAACGCCTCCTCGACATTGAAGGATAAATAGGAGAACGGAATAATATTTGTGATCCTCTTCACAATAGTTGTGCTATCGGATCATTTATGTACAACTGAAAGGGTAAGGAGTGCCTTCGTTTATTGTCTCTGGATTGCAGTACTTCCAACAATACAGCACATCCTCAGTACTGCACAAAATTGTAAACTTGGATATCTATTAGATTTCTGTGGTTAGATTAGATCCCCTTTTCACTACATTTCTTTCTCCAGCTTCACAATGCACAACTCTCCAATCCTTTTGTTTCACATCTTCTGTCTTTTCATCTCTGGCTTTTGTCCACCATCTGCCTATCAAAAAACCCTTCCCACCTGTATACCTACCTGACAGGTTTTGTCCTGCCTCTCCTCTAATCCAGCTTTCTTTTCCCTTCTACAGTCAATCTGATGAAGGTTCAAGACCCAAAACACCACCTATCTATGTTCTCCAGAGATGGAGTAACCCACTGAGTTACTCCAGCTCTCTGTGCCTTTTTTTTGTAAATCAGCATCTGCAGTTCCTTGTTACTCCCTGTAACTTTGCTTTTGAGCTATTAACTAGGTTACACGAAAGATCCCAGTCTATACTCGTGCTTATATTCCACATGGGCTGCCACCATCTTACTGCATCTCATCCTAGTATCTTCCTACTCTCTTCATCCTCATTTATTTCCTTCTCATCAGGTGTTGAATAATAAAAGGCAGACCGAAAGAGTTGGTGGAAAGTACCACAATAAAGTTTGTGTCTGAAAATGGTCTCGACCTGAAACATCACCCATTCCTTCTCTCCAGAAATGCTGCCTGTCCTGCTGAGCTACTCCAGCATTTTGTGTCCTTTTGTGTATAAACCAGGATCTGCAATTTCTTGTTTCTACTGAATGAAGGATAAGTGATTTATTTCCCAGAGCGGATGATGTGTGAAATTTGGTGGGAACCCACAGTGGCAGTATTCCTTTGCATCTGCATGTTTAAAAGTGGATCCTTCCGCTTTTAAGATTTTCATTGAATCATAGATGGATATAGCACAGTACAGGCCCTTTGGCCCACCGAGTCCATGCCGGCCATTAATCGCCTATTCATACTAATCCTATATTAATCCTTAATCCCCCCCCCCTATTTTATTCTCCTCACATTCACATCAACCACTGCCCCCACCCCACCCTCCCCCATCGATTCTACAACTCACCTATTATTCATTAGGATTAATTTACAAAAGCCATACGTCTTTGGGTTGTGGGAGGAAACCCATGAGGTCACATGGAGCATGTGTAAAATCCATGAACGTGCAAACTCCACACAGCAGATGAGGTCAGACTTGAATCCTGGGTGTCTGGCATTGTGAAGCAGCAGTTCTAGCTGCACCACTCTTCTGCCCTTGTTATTTAATTGATATTTTCTTCTATCAATCTTGCATCAAAAGTATAGTAATTAATGAACCAAATCTTCTGTCCCTGGGGGAGTACGTATGCTACAATTCTCAGTGAAATTTCCAAGTTCAGTGGTGGGATAGGCCTAAGCCAACAGTATAATCATTTGTCCAGCTACCTGAGGTTCCAGATGCCCCATGCACTGTCCTGCTGATCTTTTTATAGTGTCTAATGTTGCAGCGCAAACTTCCACAGACATTCCAGTCCCGATTTTTGGAAATCTACCTGCAGACTTGGGTATCCTGCAAGCACTGTAGTCCCATTTAATGAATTCCACTGCAAGGGGAAAGGCGAATGAAGATTTTTGTTTGATTTAATTTCATTTAAATTGGTTCAAAGTGTGAGTGCTTCGGTGCGTTCCCTTTAAAAAATAATTAATTTCTTAACGGTGAATGAGTTTTAATTTTAGAGATATAGCATGGAAACAAGCCCTTCAGCACACACCGACCATCGATCACCCATTTACACTAGTTCTATGTTACCCACTTTTGCATCCACCCCCTTTACACTAGGGGCAATTTACAGCTGCTAATTAACCTACAAACAAGATACAAGATACAAAGAATTTATTAGCCAAGTATGCAAGAACATACAAAGAATTTGATTTGCCATACAGTCAAACCAAAAAAGCAGCAAGACACACAACTACATAAAAATGTTAAGTCCGCAGGCTACCGCAGTTGGAGCTCCCCAAAAGTCGATCCCCAGCAAAGGGACCGCCAGCTGTAGCCGCTGTGCGAACGGAGATACGATATGGAAAAAGTCGCATCTCCGTCGAGGAAAGAGATTTTAAAAAGTTTTCCCCACCTCCCACATAATACAAAACTAAAGATACACCACCCGGTTATTCGTCGCACGCCTTTGTGCGAGGAAACCGGAGCACCAGGAGGAAACCCGCACACGTGGTCACAGGAAAAATGTACAAACTCCATGCAGACAGCACCTGAAGTCAAGATCAAACCCGGGTCTCTGCCGCTGTGAGGCAATGGCTCTAGCAGCTGCGCCACCAAGTGTTTTTGAAAGTTTTGTTAACAGCTTTGACAAGGCCAGTGATGGAACCTTGATGTCATAGATTTTCTGTGACTCCAGACAGCTGCTTGCACTGTGACAGCACCCACATTGCTCTGATATGTTGGTAGCAAGCTTTCTAGCTATAAGTCTGTGCACAGGATTAGTGCGAGAAACAGTATGGTCCAACCCAGGCAGACAGCAATGTCAGAGTATCAGAAGATCTGCCCATTGCCTATCCATATTGCAATCATATTTGTATTTTGTTTGGTCAATAGGCAAGTTTTTTTTTGTCACTTGTCTATAATTCAATAGTGTCATACTCTGTAGTGTTCAGACCTATCTTTCAAGAAAACACCCCTGCCACTCATGTGCCCACCCCCCAGGGTGATATCCCTTCCCTTGTTTGAGGGGAGTCCCCAAAGGACTCTGCCTCTCAATGTTCAGCAGCAGACGGTCACTAGACTGTGGTCCTCCCCCACAGAGCCTTGGCGTTGGCTGCACCAAGCTTCCCTCGGCACGTACTCATCACATACTCCCTTATAGCTCACAATCTCTAATCCAGGCAGCACCTTTCCTGTTCTCTCCCCAAAGCCGCCCAAGCTCACACGCTCTAAACCGACACAGCGTCTCTTCTGTACTCTCTCCAAAGCCTCCATAACTCACATTCTCTAATTCAGGTAGCAACATTTTGTCCTTAACAAGAGATATTTTATTCTACAGTCACAATTAACATTGCATTAGTCAATTCGTGGAGTTTGAACAAAAAATCAGATTAAATTACATATTTGGCTTGAGTGCAAGCATTGGTTTGTGACGCCTACCTGTTGCTGTGGTCTCGGTTGGCGTCGCTAGGGGCGGAGGTCACGTGGTGGCGAGGAGCAGCGCAGGCGCAGTGGGTGCTGAGCCGTGCGCTCGTGGTCACGTGGTGCGAGGGCAGCGCAGGCGCGGTAGGTGTGGAACCTCGCGGTCACGTGGTGCAGAGCGTGCGCAGTGGGCGCCGTACGAACTCACGTGGTGCAGAGGCGGCGCAGGCGCAGTGGCCACCCGCAGGCACGGTCTCCGCGGTTACGGGAGTGGAGCTGCCGGCGAGAGAATGGTGTCAGGCGGCGTCGTCGCGCTGTCCTTCCTGCTCGTCGCTCTGACCTGTTTGGGCACGGCCGGCCAGGGGCTGGCCGACAAGCGGCTGAAGATGCAGTACGTTACTGGACCGGTGCTGCGCTTCCAGATCTGGTGAGGCCAAAGGGGCGGGCGAGGCTGACAAGTGGCGGGGCTCGGCCAGGGACGCTAGGCCGCCTGGCACCAACCCCCCAGAGCAGGCATCTTACACAACATGAGCCAAAACATGCATCCTCGTCTCCAAATCACACTTAACATTTCGCACTGATACGCTTTTCAGTGTCTTACAATTTAATCTTACAACTTGCTGACTAAATATTGTGGAATAAGGCTAATATTGCAGAATTACAAAGTAATGCGATGATTAATCTCTGAACGCTCAGGTTGTATTGGCATCCACTTGTATAATGGAGCAGCGCTGTCTGACGTTCAGGGTTCTAGCTCGTATTAAAAAATCAGTTAACATGTTGACATCGAATGCCATTGATTTTAATTATTGTATTTTTTCAGTTCTAGGGCACTTAATAATTTAATGAAATAAAAACATTTTCCATTATCACTCACTTTGTGATAAATTAATTAACTTCCAATTTGCAGTGGATAAGAAAGTGGGATAACAGAACTAATGGCTGGCGTGGACTCGGTGGGGCTGGTCTGTTTCCATGTTGCCTCTAAACCTTTGGGGTTTTCAAGAATAAGATTATGTGTATTTGTATATATTCTGATTATATTTTAAACTAAGTAGTTTCCTTTTTTTCTAAATCTGAAGAAGGATCCTTCCCTGAAATGTCAACTATTCATATCGTGCTGCCTGACCCTCTGAATTACTCCAGCATTTGTATTTTTTAAAAGTCCTTTTAATTCATATGTTTTGGGAGATTACATTTGTTGCCAACTGTATATTCCTTGTTTCTGAATTGCACAATTCAATTGCTTTAAATCTAAAGGTTTCACTTTCACTAATTATTGAACAGTTCTATTTTACTGTATCATACTTCTTCCTGTAGCAGGCCTAAATTTTCATTTTGTTTGAATCCTGTGCAAAATTATTAACTAATTCTTGTTTTATCATTATATACTTTAATGTATCCACATAAGATTAGTTCAATTTATTCCTTGTTGATTCATTTTATTCCCCAGTCTAGAGGTTAGTCTTGCAGATCTATTTGGGCTACTTTTATAACTTGAATATTGTCTTTATGTGTCAGACTAGAACTACAGATAGTGAGTGTGGTGACAAAAATCTGTTGAGGAACTCAACAGATCACACAGCGTCTCTGAACGCAGAAGGATGAATTAACCACAGATGCTGCTGTATCTGCTGAGTTGCTGCAGCAGTTTAATTTTTGCTGTCGATGACATAACAGTCCTCTTGTGTCTACAATGGATGTTGGTGGGCCTGAACAGTATCTGTCTAGATATCTCACTGATCATTTTAGTTTTCATCCTGATTACTTTGACAGAATAGGTGTGTTTTTCGCTGTGTTTTTTCTAGAATGGACATCTGTAGAATGTGCAGCTACACTAGCAGCATTTTATCTTTCTAGAACCAAGTAGTTGAGCTTAGCCTTCCCGTCAACCACCTCCTTAACTACTTATTTTCTCTATTTACAGTGCATTGTGATTGTTGTGTCTAGCTGTAGAAGGCAGTTGGGTTTATTCTACAGTGTGTAGAATAAGGTTTTCATTCCACAGTGGCTCATGGCTGAGAACAGAGTTGTGTTCCACCCTCCATTCCAAGTTGTGTCCTGACACCAGGATACAAGGTTCTCAATCTCTTTCCTGCAGTTTGTTTTTGGTGATCTTGTCAACAACAGGCAAACTAAGAGGTAGAGTTGGTGTTATATTTGGCCACACTGTCTGAGGTGTACAGGGAGTTTTGCAAAGGATAGAGCACACAACCCTGCTGAATGCCAGTGAGAGTCAGGGTCGAGGAAATGTTATGATTAGTTCTAACACACTGAAATATGATGGTAATGAAGTCCAGAAGCCTGTGCAAAATTTTAGAGATTAGCTTATTCAGTATTATGATGTTGGAGGCTGAGATGTAGTCTTATTGTCTCGGTGAATCAGGGCTGAATGTAGTGTGTTGGCTTACAATGGTATGTTGACCAACAAGATGGTAGAAGTGAATTATCTTGGTAAGTATAAGGACGGCATTTTATGAACAAGTATTCTCAGTCAGGGAGTAGAATTGAGCTAAGACTGTCACTTCAGTGCACCGCGAGGTGTTGGCCAAAATGTAGACACCACCACCTTTGCTTGTTTAAGCATTCCATATTGTCCATACAAAAGTGGAGAAATCCTCGCGCGGAATATCATGGTCAGGTTCGTCAAGGATGAGCCATGTTTCAGTAAAACAAAATCACAGCAGTCCCTAATATTTTGAAACAGCAGGTTTGCTCTCAGCTTTTTAATGTCGTTCTGGCATGACTGAACATTTGCTAGACAATGCTGGGGAGGTGTAGGGATTCTTGTCATTTCAGCGCACCTGAAGCTGTCCCAACTACCATTCTTCCTTATTTTGTTTGTACTTATAACTATGTCATTAATGTCGGATCTAATAAAGAACTTTCTGGCTTGATACACACTTAATATTTCATAGTAAGGGAAGGAGGGACAGTTTTGAGTGAAATGGAATTGGAAACCTTGGTGTGGATATGTAATCAAATACTCAACTTTGAGGCAAATAAGACACAGTGGTTGCCCCATGGTTGATTAAATCTGGTTCAGCATTGGATATTCTTCCAGGGAGAGGATTGGAATCATTGTCTGAGGTGCACGAGATGGTGGAAGGGTTAAGGTAAATGGTAATGGGACTGATTATTGGATGTTGTCATTGAACACATTGAAACTGATGCTGTGTTTAGATAGTATTGAAGTCATCATTTATAAGAAAGATGGGCCTGCATGGGTTTTGAGATGGGGAGCCAGGTATTGTCAGTGTATTTGTAGGATAATCTGAGCAGGGAATGAGAAATAAGGGAGGAGATAGCTTTTTGAAAGACGCCAGAGGTAATCATTGGCAACTCCTTAATACAAGGATGATGATACAGTGCCAGGTGATGAAGGTTTTTGGTGAAACTTAGAAGGTGAACAGTTCATTACACAATCTCCAGGTTTGACTGCAAATGTGAGATCTAACTGTGATATGTTTTGATGTGGTAATACCATTGCAGTTTGTTGCAACCCAGTACTTTCCAATGCGTGGGGTGGTTGCATTCCACCTGAAGTATATTCCCCGACAGACTCTCCCCCTCAATCCCCCTGGTCCACTTCCTCTGCCCTTTCTTTGTCGCGCCTGACCAAGGCCGTGCAGGTGAGGAAGGAGCTGAGCAGACCTCGCCCAGACAAAGCCACGGGTCCCAATGGTGTCAGCCCTAGGGTATTCAAGGAGTGTGCCAGCCAGTTGTGCGTGGTACTCCAGCATATCTTCAGCTTAAGCCTGGAGAGGGTTCCTGTGATGTGGAAGACATCCTGTCTGGTTCCTGCGCGAAAAAAGCGGATGTGTCCCAGCTCCTCCAATGACGGCAGACTGGTGGTGCTGACTTCACACATCATGATGTCCCTAGAGAGGCTGGTGCCCACTTACCTGCGACTCCTGATTAAACCCTATTTGGACCCCCTGCAGCTCGCTTACCAAACAAAGATGGGGGTTGAGGACACCTTCATCTACCTGCTCCATCGTTCCTATGCTCACCTGGATAAGCAGGGAAGCATTGTGAGAGTTATGTTTTTTGACTTCTCCAGTGGTTTTAACACCATCGGCCTGCACTGCTAGAGAGCAAATGCTCTCTGCTAGAGACGAAGATGCGGGTGGATGCTCCATTGGTGTCCTGTATCACCAACTACCTGACTGGACGACCACAATATGTCAGGCTGTGTCTTGGACATGGTAGTGAGCAACGCAGAGGCCATACAGGGGATGGTCCTCTCTCCCTTCCTGTTCACTATCTACACCTCGGACTCCTGCCACCTGCAGAAGTTTTCAGATGACTGCAATTGTGGGCTGCATCAGTGGGGGGAGGGAAGCTGAATACAGAGGTGAAGACAACTTTGTTGAGTGGTGTGGGCTGAATCACCTGCAGCTCAATGCTGACAAGACTAAGGAGTTAATGGTGGACTTTAGGAGGAGAGGACCACCCCTGTCCCCTGTATCCATCAACGGTGTGGATGTGCAGTTTACCACGGAGTATAAATACCTTGGAGTGTTGCTGGATGGTAAACTGGACTGGTCCAGGAACGCTGAGGCCCTGTACAAGAAGGGACAGAGCCGGCTGTACTTTTTGAGAAGGCTCTGCTCCTTCAATGTCTGCAGTAAGATGCTGGAGATGTTCTACCAATCGGTGGTACCCAGTGCCATCTTCGCTGCCGTGTGCTAGGGCGAAGGCTGCGGACGCCAATAGAATGAACAAACTCATCAGGAAGGCTGGCTTTGTCCTGGGGGCGGAGTTGAATTCATGGGAGGTGGTCTTGGAGGGGAGGATGCTCTTCAAACTGCGGAACATCCTGGACAATACATCTCACCCCCTCCATGACACACTGGTCAACCTGACAAAAACCTTCAGCAACAGACTGGTTCCACCAAGATGCAGGACAGAACGCCACAGGAGATCCTTCTTCCCTGTGGCTAACAAACTGTACAACTCCTCCCCCTTCTGCCATGGGGTAGACCGAGACTGACTCCCCACCCTCCCCAATCTTTGCACATCCCCAATCCTTTCAACTTGTCACTTTAATGTAATATTTCATGTAATTTGAGTTTTTGTATGACTGTTGGCAGATCAATTTCCCTCCTGGGATAAATAAAGTTCTATTGTATCGTGATTAAAATCGGTGATTAATGCCACTTGGACCGAAATCGCCTACCATTGCGTTTAAAAAAACAAAAAACAAATATGGCATTTCGTTCTGAAATGTTCATCCCTTTGTCTCCACAAATGCTGCTTGATTCGCTGAGTTCCCCCCCCCTTTTTTTTAACCTTCAGATTTCATTATCTGCAGTTTCTTGTTTTTCTAACCAACCTTTGAGCGTCCAGGGCTGCAGGCTCTTTAAAAATTACCTAGAGTAAATTATTGCTTAAAATAATTGATGAGTCATATTTTACTACATTTTAAATAAGAAAACTATTATTGACTTTTGTTGTTGGATGACACTCTGAATGGATGGTTAATAAATTGTAGAGAATGTGTTTTTATATAGATACAAGGAATTGCAGATGCTAGTGTACAAACATAAAATAAAGTGCCAGAGTAATTTAGGTCAGGTAGGTTCTCTTGAGAACATGGATAAGTGATGTTTTGGGTCAGTTCTGAAGAAGGTTCCCAACCTGAAATATTGCCTATCCTTGTTCTCCAGAGATGCTGCATGGCCTGCTGAATTAGCACAGCACTTCTAGGCCTATGGGTAGTGTTGTGGAGCAGAGGGATCTAGGAGTACAGGTGCATGAAGATCTAGTTCTAGATCTAGTTGTGTATCGTCTACGCAGACGATACACAACTCTATCTCCCCCTGATGCCCAAAAACCAATCAAATCTGTTTAACCTTACCCACTGCCTCGAGGATATAAAGTGTTGGATGGCCCAGAACTTCCTCCAACTAAACGAGAGTAAGTCTGAGGTCATCCTTCTCGGCCCCTCGGACTCAATCAAAATGATAGCAGGCAGCCTTGGAAGCCTTACCCCACTACTCAAACCTCACGTCAAAAACCTTGGCGTGATATTTGACTCAGCATTGAAATTTGACAAAGAAGTCAATGCCGTGGTAAAAGCTAGCTTCTTTCAGCTTCGGGCGATAGCTAAAATAAACAATTCCTCCAGTTTGATGACCTCGAAAAGATCATCCACACATTCATCTCCTCCCGCCTAGATTACTGCAACTCCCTTTACACTGGCATCAGTCAATCTTCCCTGTCCCGCCTGCAACTGGTCCGAAACGCCGCAGCGAGACTCCTGACGGGCACCCGAAAAAGGGACCACATCACCCCGATCCTGGCCTCTCTCCACTGGCTCCCTGTGCGGTTCCGTATAAACTTCAAGATCTTCCTCCATGCCTACAAAGCCCTCAATGGGTTTGCCCCCACCTACATAAAAAGTCTTCTCACCCACCACTCCACCTCCAGGCCCCTCAGATCGGCCGACTTGGGGTTGCTGAATATCCCAGGGTCTAGGCATAAGCTCAGGGGCGACTGCGCCTTTGCGGTTGCAGCCCCTAGACTGTGGAACAGCATCCCCTTTCCCATCAGAACTGCCCCCTCCATCGACTCTTTTAAGTCAAGACTAAAGACTTATCTATACTCCCAAGCCTTTCCTGACGTCCTCTGAGTGAGGGCTACATGTATATATGTATGTAGTTTGTTTTGTTTGTGCTATTCTTATAACAAATGTAAAGCACTTTGGCCAACGAGAGTTGGTTTTTAAATGTGCTATATAAATAAATGTGACTTGACTAGTTGCAGATAGATAAGGTGGTCAAAAAGGCTTTTGGCACTTTGGCCTTCATCAGTCAGAGTATTGAGTATTGAAGTTGGGAGGTCATGTTGCAGTTGTATAAGACGTTGGTGAGACCGCATGTAGAATATTGTGTTCAGTTCTGGGCACCATGTTATAGGAAAGATATTGTCAAGTTTGAAAGGGTTCAGAAAAGATTTACGAGGATGTTCCCAGGACTTGATGGTGTGAGTTATAGGGAGAGGTTGAGTAGTCTGGGTCTATTCCATGTAGCGCAGGAGGATGAGGGAAGATCTTATCGAGGTATACAAAATCATGAGGAATAGATCGGGTAGATGCACAGTCTTTTGCCCAGAGTCGGGGAATCAAGGACCAGAGGACGTAGGTTCAAGGTGACGGGGAAAAGATTTAATAGGAATCCGAGGGGTAACTTTTTCACTCAAAGGGTGGTGGGTGTATGTAACAAGCTGCCAGATGAGGTAGTTGAGGCTGGGACTGTCCCATTGTTCAAGAAACAGACAGGTACATGGAACGGACAGGTTTGGAGGGACATGGACCAAGCGCAGGCAAGTTGGGACTAGTGTAGCTGGGACATTGTTGGCCGATGTGGGCGAGTTGGGCCGAAGGGCCTGTTTCCACACTGTGTCACTTTATGACTCTATGACACTTTTTTAAATATATGTCATTGCAAAAGTAGGTAGTTTTGTTCGAGTAAAGTACCTCTCAGCAGTTCAAATGGTTCAACTAACTCACAAATTTTTTGTTCTCGCATTTGCTTCTGCACTCCACAAGTCCTATTTCTGTGACTAAGTTGGGTAGACTTACCACAGAATCTACCACACTCGCTGCCTCAAAAAGGCTGGCAGCATCATCAAGGACCCACACCATCCTGGCCACACACTCATCTCCCTACTACCTTCAGGTAGAAGGTACAGGAGCCTGAAGACTGCAACGACCAGGTTCAGGAACAGCTACTTCCCCACAGCCATCAGGCTATTAAACCTGGCTCGGACATAACACTGAACTTTACTAGCCAATACTGTTATTTGCACTTTATCAGTATATTGCCCATTGTGTATATATTTATAGAATGCCTTGTAGTAAATGCCTACTATGTTCTGTTGTGCTCAAGCAAAGCAAGAATTTCATTGTCCTACCAGGGACACATGACAATAAACTCACTTGACACTTGACTAGACCCGATGTGATCATCAGGAACCTTTTGATACAGTAATTGGTGATGATTATCTCTGAAGTCTTTTCATGATCCTGTTCTTTGTATCAATTTTCCACATGAGGTGACTTAGTGGTTTGTTTCTTGGACACATCTTTCTATTCATGCCTTTTCTATCCTGAGTTGATAAGAAAGATGAAAGAAGAAAATGTTATTTGTGATTGTTGTTTCAACTGTTGTGCGATGAGCTAAAAGCTGAAGAGAATTTAAAACATGCAGTCGTAGGGTAGTAAGGCATGGAGGAGGACTAGAGTGGAGGCGGGGGATTGGAAATGGGATGGCAGATGATACAGAAAGAGAGGGATGTCATGGTTAATTCTGAGGTGGGATGAGACAGCCGATTAAAAGGGTACAGTTTCCAGGAAAGGAACCCGCAAAACTAGCTAGAATTTCCTGTTTTGACTTGCAGCGTCATTTTGCTGAATTGCATAATGTCCTTGTTTGCTTGCTTATAGACATAATGATTAAAACATGATTTTTTGTGATACATGGAGTCATTATAATACTATTTGTTCCAATTATGAGCAATGGATAATTAATTGCTTTGAGTTTGAGCAGACAAGTTCACTGAACTATTTTACGATTAATAATTCAGCAATATTGGGACATAGTTAACCTACTGATTTTTATTTCCATAAAATAAGGAAGCAAGCTATTTGACAAATGTTTAATTGAATAGATTATCAATCTACATAATCAGGAAAATTTAATAAGACTTGTACATTGTTGCTTTTTAAATAGCCAGTCGGATTTTTGTCATCTGCTGATGATAAAGTGGAAAGCTTTGAAGAGAACATGAGGTTGCAAAGGGACATGGATTCAATGACTGCAAAGTTTTTTCAAATAATGTATATGTAGGAAAAGTTGAATTTGTCTGTTTTGCAAGAAAAACTAACTCTGAATGGCGAGAAATTGCACAAGGATTTAGTGCATATTTGCAAAAGTGTAGTATGCAAGTAAGTTTATAGAATTTCATTTGTTTTTGCTCGGATGTATAACTACTGGAGTCCTGAGTGAAAAGGGACTTGTTTGAGACATGCAAGATCATGGGACGGTCTAGACAGGATCTATGTGCAAAGCACTTGTGTCTTGTGGGAGAATGCTAAACAAGGGGTTGCTATTATAAAACTGAGAGCCCCCCCATTTAAGGCAGATAAGGCAAACTTTATTGAGGACTCATTCGGATTTTCTTCCTCAAAGGTTGGTGTACACAGTCTTTTGAGTATTTTTAAGATGAAGCCAGTTAGATATCTAAGCAAGTAGATGAAAGGTAATCCCATGTTAATGGGAATGCTGAGTAGAGGTTAATTTGATAAGCCATGGTCTTCCTACTTTCCTTTTGAAGCTCTTCTATTCCTAACTCCTAAGAAAGCAGCTGAAATTTGTAATCTCTATTTTTAGCATACATAGAAACATTCCTTCTTTCACTTGCAATTAAAACAAAATACACCCTACATCCGACTAACAAAACATGGTTAATGATCTGGATTTTTGTTTAAATAGTAACCTAAGCTTACAGCTTCTTCCAAATCCTACTGTTCAATGGTAAGCAGATTGTTCCAATTAAATTTTATGATTTTATTTTCTTTTGATCAGCCCACTGGGTGCAAACATGACGAGGGGTTTCACAAAATCTTTCCATACTTTATGTAACATGGTGTGAAATGGTCATGTTCCAAAAAATGAATCTTGTTTTAGTGTGGTAAATATTTACAAGCTGAAATCTAAACATTTTCAGCATGATGATTACTGCAGGGCCTGTAGTGATTGTGTTAATTTCAGGACAAGTAATTAATGTTGTTATTGTGTCTGATTCCAACACCACCTCTGGCAGTTATATAACTATACTGGACCCCGAACGTGCTTCAGACCCTGGGGTCTGGTTCCCGAACATGCTTCAGCGTCTTGACGGCGTAGACAGCGTCTGGACGGCAGTACGCAGCGTCTCGACGGCATACGCCGTCAAGACGCTGCGTACGACGTCGAGACACTGCGTATGGCCATCGAGACGCTGCGTACGCACTCAATGGGGCTGCGTGCCGACAGGCCGCAGCCGTTGACGCGCCGGCTCTGTCACGCTTGCTTAAGGCAAAGATGGGTTGTTCCGCCGCTGCTTTTCGGCGTCCTCGGACAGAGGACAGCGAAAAGCAGAGGGGTAAGAGCCGATGATTGGCTTGAGCCAGCGTGAGAGAGCCGGTCCAGGGGGGTGGTAGTGGAGGAGAGCCGGCCGGCAGCAGCAAAAATCGGCAGGGAAAAAAATTAAAATGTCGGCTTTTTGGAGGAGAGCCGGGCGCTTGAGCCAGCGTGAGAGAGCCGGCCTGGGGGGGGGGGGGGGGTAGTGGAGGAGAGTAGTGGAGGAGAGTAGTGGAGGAGAGTCGGGCGGCAGCTGCGAAAACCGCAACGACAAGAAAAAAAATGCTGCCGTTTTTGGAGCAGAGCCGGGCGGCAGCAGCCGTTATGGTGGCTGGCCAGCAGGAGGAGACAAAATGAGTGAGTGGGGGGGGGCGGATTTTATTTTAAAATGTGTACATAAAAATGTCTAAATCTAATAAGGAGTGTGTTAGGGCATGTAAAAGTGTAATGTCTAGCGAAATGGGAAAAATCGCGGAGTTTTCGCGTGTGGTTTTGGCAGAGCAAGGAATCAAAGGCGCAAATCTGACACAAACACACACACCCACACTCCCACACACACACAGTTTTAATAGTATACTAGACCAAGTGCAGACCCGTTGGGTCTGGACACCGAATGTGCTTAAGACCCCGGGGTGTGAGATCCCGAACGTGCTTCAGACCCCGGGGTGAAAATCATTAGCGAAAAAAAACCCAGAACATGTTTCAGACCCCGGGGTGAAAATTCAGAACGTGCTTCAGACCCCTGGACACTGAACGTGCTTCAGAACCCGGGGTTTTAGAGTCCGAAAGTGATTCATACACAGGGGTGAAAATCGCTAGCGAAAAAAAGATGGCGTCGTTATGGTGGCTGACCATTATGGAGGAGACAAAGTGAGTTGGGGGGGGGGGGTGATGGATTTTATTTTAAAATGTGTACATAAATACGACGAAATGTAATCAGGAGTGGCTAATCACACACAGAGTTTTAAATATAGACTAGACCAAGTGCAGACCGTTGGGTCTGTCTCCCCAATGCGCGTTTGGGGGGGTGGGGGGCTGCGGCGTCTGTTCCTCCAAAGCACGGTTGCAGGGTTGGAATCTTGCACCCACAAACACACACACTCATCACACCCCTTGATATTATCTTAATTTTATTAATTGGCTTCTTTTATCCCATCTCCACCCTATTCACTGACGAATGGCCCTCACCTCTCAGGTGCGTCTAGAGGGGGGGGAGGGCAGAGAGAGTGTGCACAGACAGAATGGAAGAGAGTGCAGAGAAAAAGATAAAGATCAAAGAGAGAGATAGCGGCTGACAGGCGCTGCAAGTGGAAAATTGATTTATTAAATCTTAAAATGTTGAAAACCAACGCCTCTCCGGTATGGTGATCAAATTAAGTGATAAGTGTACCGATTTGGAGGGGCGTCAAAGAAGCAAGAATTTAAGAATTGTAGGGGTGAAAGAAGGAAGTGAGAGGGAAATGGGCCCTCGGGATTTTGTGGCAGACCTACTACAAAAAGCCTTAAAATTGGATCAAAAACCTTCACTCGGTCGAGCACATAGAGCGCAGGGGCGTCGTACACAAGATGATGCCCATCCAAGACAAATTATAGTAAAGGTGCAACTTGATCATGAATTTGACGAGATAATGAAGAAAATCGTCCGAAGCGGACAGCTGTATTTTGAAGGTGTGAGGTTCAGTATTTACCGAGATTATCCGGCAGAGGTCTTCAAGAAAAGAGCGCTGTTCACTGAGACAAAAAGAATACTGAAGAATGTACCTGAATTTAGATACGGCTTGCTTTACCCCGCAAGACTAAGAGTCACCTACAAGCACAAGGAGCAATTTTTTACAGACCACGAAAAAGCACTGGAATATGCCAAAGAAATCGGGAACGTGACCACAGACTGAAGAATTTACAATACTCCTCAGGAGTCAAGGATTAACGGGACTTCGCCAGATTTAAAAGGACCTTTAAAGTTCTTTTAAGAGCTTTAAGGACATTCGAAAACCGAAATGGACGGTGGACATTGGAGAAAACCGTGTTTTTTTTTAATAAGTTTTTTAGATTTTTTTTAAAAATCATTTTTTATTTTTAGTATAAACTTTAAGAACAATAATATCATAGTTGTGACCAAATGTTATTAATCACTATTACTATTTAGTATATTCATATCTAACTATATATGTAACTACTAATACTTATTAAATATCTATATTACTACTAAAATTATTAACATTTATATTACTCATAAAAATGTAATACTTGGTATGATTGATAACAATGATTAATAACTAACCGTCTCTGGTTAACGTAGAAATGAGTTACATACTTATATTCTATAGGAAGATATGCAAGAGGTAACTCAGCCTACGTCATAATGAGGTTTGACGGTTTTTCTCTTTATTTTTCAATTTAAAATTAAATTTATAGATTTAGCGAAGATATATGGTATGTAGAGAATAATAACGTTGTGAATTTATGCTGTTTTCGGACATTTAATATAATTCCTGAATTTACACAATATAAATTAATAATTGGAGGAGACTTCAATTGCACATTAGATTCATACTTAGATAGATCATCAAGGCAAAAAAAAGTAAAATCTCAATCAAGTGTATTTTTAAATTCATTTATTAATACCACTAATATTAAGGATGTCTGGAGAATTGAAAATCCAACTGGACGGGAATATTCATTTTACTCACCAGTACATAAAACATACTCAAGAATAGATTATTTTTTAGTTGACTCCACGTTTATCCCATTTACTTATAACTCAAAACACCATAATATTATAATCTCAGATCACGCACCTGTAACATTCATGATTAAATTAAATGGAATGTTCGAGAAACAAACATATTGGAGATTTAACCCACAAATTTTGAACGAAAGATCATGCCAGGAATATCTTACTAAACAGATTCAAATATTTTTTGAGGTAAATGACAACCCTGACACACCTACTTCTCTTATGTGGGAAACGTTTAAAGCGTTTGTTCGAGGTGCATTAATTTCTGCTCAAGTATTTTATAATAAAGAGAACAGGATTAAACAACAAACATTGGAAAGTGAAATCAAGCTAGATATAGAAAATGCGAGAATGCAATCTATTTTAAAACATAATAAAATTGCTGTATTGAAATATAAATTAAACAAAATGTATTCAGAACAAGTAATAAAACTTTATCAAAAAACCAAACAATTACATTTTGAGTTTGGAGACAAACCACAAAAACTATTAGCACGTCAGTTACGAAAAATGGAAGGGGGAAAAATAATTCATAAAATTAGAACAGAGACAGGAGAATTATTAAAAATGCCCAAGGATATAAACGAAAGATTTCTCCAATACTATCATAATCTTTATTCAATTAAAACTGTAGTGCAACCAGAAGGAATAGCAGATTTTTTACTAAAATGTAATTTAAAAGGTTTAGATTCAAACGATAGCGAATTATTAGAAAGGGAGATTACGATAAAGGATATTGAGGAGTCTATTGGCTCTTTAAAAAATGGTAAAGCAGTAGGACCAGATGGTTTAGGCTCTGAATTCTATAAAAAAAATTATGACTTGCTCTCCCCACGTTTACAAAGGCTGTATGAGCATATCTATACTCAACAGAAACTTCCAGATACTTTAAATGAATCTATAATAACACTTATTCCTAAAGTTGATAAAGATCCGGAAGATCCGGGATCATATAGAGCAATTGCACTTTTAAATACAGATCAGAAAATATTAACTAAAATACTAGCGCATAGATTAAGTACAGTGATGAATAAATTAATACACCCTGACCAAACAGGCTTTATTCAGAAACGGTACTCATATTATAATCTAAGAAGATTATTTAATATTATTTATTCTAAGAGAATTATTAATGAAGGTCTAGCAATAATCTCACTTGACGCTGAAAAAGCATTTGATCAGGTTGAATGGTCTTATTTATTTTCGGTGATGGGAAATATGCAGCTAGGGGAGAAATTCTGCACATGGATAAAACTGTTATATACAAACCCTACGGCTAGAATATTAACAAACCAAAGGTTGTCATCTAAATTCAGCCTATCTAGAGGTTGTAGACAAGGATGCCCGTTATCTCCATTATTATTTGCGCTTGCTATTGAGCCACTCGCAGAAAGAGTTAGGGGTCATCCGGAAATACATGGGTATAACACAAAGGACACAGTGAATAAAATTTATCTATACGCAGATGATGTACTAATTTACATTACAAAACCAGAAATTAGTATTCCAAACTTATTAAAGCTAATAACCCAATTTGGTTCACGCTCAGGATACAGAATAAATTGGAATAAAAGTGAAATTATGCCAAGGGAACACAACAAACAGATAATACAACAATTTCCATTTAAAATAGTAAACGAAAAATTTAAATACCTAGGTATTTACGTAACTAAGATATATACATCATTATTTAAAGCAAATTTCCCCCCCATTACTGAACAAACTACATAAGAATATTCAATATTGGAAAGCACTTCCTATCTCAATGGTTGGCAAAATGAATGCCATAAAAATGATTTTTTTTTACCGCAAATATTATACCTTTTTCAGACAATTACGATATTTGTCAAAAAACTTTTTTAAAAAATTGGATTCCATTGTTAATGATTTTATCTGGGATTATAAGAATCATAGGATAAACAAAAGACATTTGTGTAAATCAAAAATAAATGGAGGCTTGGTCTTACCCAACTTTCTGTTTTATTTTTGGGCAGTTAATATTAAAAATATGAATTTCTGGTTGGAAGAAATAGATCAACAACCAGATTGGTTAAAAATGGAAAAGGAAGATTGTTTACCTTTTGATATCGGCTCGATATTATTTGCTACGTCTAAATTAAACAAAAAAATGTATAGGGAAAACCCTATAATATTTAGTGCTATACGAATTTGGAAACAATTAAAAAAGACATTAAAATTAGGTAATTTATCACTTTTTCTTCCAATTGTGAATAACCCTTTGTTTAAGCCCTCATGGTTGGACAGGGGTTTTACACAATGGAAGAATTATGGAATTAAAAATATGGGACAACTTTACAAGGAAGGCACTTTTCTGACATTTCAGGAGTTGCAACAGACTTATGGACTTCGAGGAAATGATTTTTTCAGATATCTTCAACTCGGAGATTATGTAAAATCGAATACTCAAAATTTTCGAATTAGAAATTCAGAAATTCTTGACGAATGTTGGAATAAACATCCTAATACAGAAAAATTAATATCTTATATATATAATATTTTATTAGACAGTGACATTCCATCGACGGACTTACACAGACAAACATGGGAAAAAGAATTAAATCAAATAATAACGAAAGATACTTGGGAAGAAAGTTTACAACACATACATCAATGTTCATTAAATGCCAGACATTCTTTAATACAATTTAAAGTAATACATAGGTTACATTATCCAAAAACAAAATTACATAAAATCTTTCAACATATCTCACCTATATGTGATAAATGTCAACATTTAGAAGCTAACTTATCTCATATGTTTGCAAACTATAAAAATAAAAAAAATTGGGTAAATATTTTCAGTATAATATCTAAAGTGACCAGCACACAATTGGACCCGGATCCAAAATTAATAATACTCGGAACATTAGAATTAAATCAAACATTTACAACAACATAAAGAAACTTTATTGATTATAGTATAATAACAGGAAAAAAATTAATTCTAAAATTTTGGAAAGGCCCTATAACCCCCACAATCAAAATGTGGATTATAGAAATGACGGAGACCTTAAACGTGGAAAGAATCAGATTTTCCCTGTTGGACAAACAGGAATTATTCGTTGGAACATGGTCTCCCTTTATTGATTATTTAAAGGGTCAGAATGGTTCAGCACAGGAACCTGACTAACACTCGGGCTAAAGAATGGATGAAATGCTAGACTCTGAAATGTACGAATATATCTTGAATGAAGTTTTTTATTTTAATAAATTTTTCCATTCTTCTTTAACTATCTTTTTCTTTTCTGTTTTTTTTTCCTTTTTTTTCCCCTTTCTTTTTCTTTTCTTCTCTCTCTTTTCTTTCTTTACTTCATCTATCTTTTTAGTTCTATCTAGTTTAAAAAAAACAAAAAAAGGCAAAAGGTATTGGAGACAATGTAATAATAATTGACAATATTATCAATTCAAAAATGTAAGACTGTAATGATGTTAATAGGTTGTGTACTTATCTCCAATAAAAAATATTTTCAAAAATAAATAAAAATAAATAAATAACTTAAAATACAACAATTTAAATGGTAAAGATAAAATGTATTCAGTTATGTTCATTTTTGTTGTGTCTCTTGCTCCATGTTTTGTGTTATTTCTCGTTGATCCTCGACATATTCAGTTATTTCTTCTTGGGTCTCTCCTCTTTCTCCCTCCACACTCTTCCCCCTCCCTCCACACTCTTCATACTCCCTACCCCATCTCCATGATCTCCTCCCTCCCACCTCCCCATCCAAGGGGTGGGGGGGGAGAGAGGGGAGGGAAGGGAAGGGGAAGGGAGGGGGAGAGAGAGAGAGGGGTGGGGTAAGGGGGAGAGAAGTGGAAGAGTGGGGAGGGAGGGGGAGGGGGAGTGTTGGATGAAGGACAGAGGGGTAGGGGGAAGGGGGTGGGGGGAGAGAGGGATGGGGGAGGGGATTAGGGAGATGGGGTTGGGGAGGGAGGGGGAAGAGTGTAGAGGGAGAAGGGGGGTGGGGGAGAGAGGGATGGGGTGGGAGGAGGAGGGGAGGGGGAGGAGAGAGAGATTGGGGACAGAAGGAGACAGGGATGGGGGAGAGGTGGGGGGGAGGGAGGGGAGGAGAGGAGGAGGGAGATGGGTTAGTGGAGGGAGGGAGAAGAGTGTGGAAGGAGGGGTGGGGGGAGAGAGTGAGGGGGGGAGAGAAGTGGAAGAGTGGTGAGGGAGGGGGAGAGGGGTAGAGGGAGTGGTGGAAGAGGGACAGGGTGAGTTGTTGAAGAGGGACAGAGGGGTAGGGGAAGGGGTGGGGAAGAGAGGAGGGAGAGAGGTGTGGGGGAGGGGGGAGGGAGGCGAGAAGGGAGATGGGTTAGGGGGTAGAGGGGGAAGAGTGTGGATGGAGGGGGAAGAGTGTGGAGGGAGGGAGGGGAGAGGGGTAGAGGGAGTGGTGGAAGAGGGACAGGGTGAGTTGTTGAAGAGGGACAGAGGGGTAGGGGAAGGGGTGGGGAAGAGAGGAGAGGGGGAGGGAGGCGAGGAGGGAGATGGGTTAGGGGGTAGAGGGGGAAGAGTGTGGATGGAGGGGGAAGAGTGTGGAGGGGGAAGGGGGTGGGGGAGGGAAGGGGGGAGCGGGAAGGGGTTTGAGGAGAGAGGGATGGGGGTGGGAGGAGAGGGAGAGCGTGAGGAGAGAGGGATGGGGAGGGAGAGGGGGAGGGGGAGGGAGGGGAGAGGGAGGGGAGGGGGGAGGGGGGAGGGAGGGGAGGAGGGAGATTGGTTAGGGGAGGGAGAGGGGTGGGGGGAGAGAGGGGAAATCGTTGGGGAGGGAGAGTGGAAGGGGGAGGGGTAGGGACAGTCCATCTGTTCCCCATTCCCTATCACCCCCAATCCTCTTTCTCTATTCCCACACACGTGATGACGCGCTTCGACACAGGCTGCGGGGGTGGGGGGGAGGGGCTGGGGATGCTGCAAAGGCATATGTAAATGGATTCATTCCGATTGGACATCTGTGAGCATTGGGCATTGTGACATCACACAACGGAACCTTCACTAACATTCTATGGCTGAGAGCTGTTTTTTAAACATTTTGAAATTTTGGTGGTGGGGGGGGGGGGGGGAGAATGATTTTATTGATAAAAGTGTACATAAACACGACGAAATATAATCAGGAGTGGGTATTCGTAAAGAAAAATGAAATCTCTACCGAAATTGAAAACAATCTCGGCGTTTCTGCGTGCAGTGTTGGCGTAGCGTGGTATCAAAGAGGCTGGCTGGCACGTCAAGCAGGCGGCAGCCAGCCACCATACACAGAGTTTTAAATATAGACTAGACCAAGTGCAGACCCGTTGTGTCTGGACACCGAACGTGTGTTTGCGGGGGGGGGGGGGGGCTGTGGCGTCACACTAACCACCCCCTTTCCTCCAAAGCACGGAATCCGGCACCCACAAACACACACACTCATCACACCCCTTGATATTATTTTAATTTTTTTATTTGCTTTTATCCCATATCCACCCTATTCACTGACGAATAGCCCTCACCTCTCAGGTGCGTCTAGAGGGGGGGGGGCAGAGAGAGAAAATTTAATGTTAGAAAAAAAAATTTGAAGAGGGTGAGGAGGAGGGTGAGGAGGAGGGTGGAGAGGAAGGGGGGAGAGGAAGGTGGTGAGAGGAGGGGGAGAGCGGAGAGGGGTGGAGAGAGGAAGGAGAGGATGGGGAGAGAGGTGAAGGGGGGTTGGAGCGGGCGTGCATGTCGAGCCGCGTGCTGTGAAGAGAGAAGGGCAGAGAGAGAGGGAAGAGACAGAGAGACTGGTACACAAAAATAAGCTGGAGAAACACAGCGGGTGCAGCAGCATCTATGGAGCGAAGGAAATAGGCAATGCTTTGGGTCGAAGCCCATCCTCAGACGGGTTTTCTTCCGAAATGTTGCCTTAGATCCATAGATGCTGCTGCACCCGCTGAGGTTATACAGTTTTTTTTTGTGTACCTTCGATTTTCCAGCATCTGCAGTTCCGTCTTAAAGACAGAGAGACTGTTGGCGGACTGTTTTCCCAACGCGCGTTTGCGGGAGGGGGGGGGGTTCTGCGGCATCACACTCACACTAACCACCCCCCAAACACAGGCGGGGGGAGAGGAAGATGGGGTGGGCAGAGAAGAGGGGAGAGGGAGATAGGGTGGAGAGAGAAGAGGAGAGGGGGAGGGGAGAAGGGGAGGAGGAAAGGGGAGAGATTGGTGAGGGAGAAGAGAGCAGGGTGGGGGAGAGAGAGAGGGGGGAGAGTGGGGAGTGGGAGGAGAGCGGGGAGGGCAGGAAGGGGGGAGAGGGCGGGAGGGGATGTTAGAGGTAGAGAGAGGGGATGAGGGGAAGAGGAGAGGAGTAGGGGGAAGAGAGGGAGGGGGGAGGGAGAGGGGAAGAGTGGGGAGTGAGGGGCAGAGGGGTAGCGGGGAGTGGTGCAAGAGAGAGGGGAAGGGGGTGGGGGGGAGAAGAGGGGGAAGAGGGTGTGGGAGGGGAGGGAGGGGAGGGAGGGAGGGGGAGAGGAGAGAGGGGGAAGAGTGGGGAGGGAGAGAGGACGTAGGAGGGGTAGTGACAGTCCATCTGTTCCCCATTCCCTATCACCCCCAATCCTCTTTCTCTATTCCCACACACGTGACGACGCCCTTTGACACAGGCTGCGGGGGTGGGGGGGGGGGCTGGGGCTGTGGCTGCTGCAAAGGCATATGTAAATGGATCCATTCCGATTTGACATCTGTGAGCATTGGGCATTGTGACAGCACACAAGTGAACCTTCACTAACATTCTATGGCTGAGAGCTGTTTTTTTTTACATTTTGAAATGTTGTGGGGGGGCGGGGGGGAGAAGTATTTTATTTTTTAAAATGTACATAAACACGACAAAATTTAATCAGGAGTGTCTATTCGTAAAGAATATTGATAGGTGGTGTTTCAGGTTGGGGCCCTTCTTTATTAACTAAAGCTGTTTCAAGCCTATTCCCCAGTAGGTGCTTCAAAATACTGGCATAAGTAAATCCAGAACACATTTTAATAAGTCATCCTCTAAGGTACCACTGTTTAGGAGACCTATTATCTGCATCTTTACTTGTTGAGCCATTATTCTTTCCCACTGTTTTGATTTTACCCTTTTAATATCCTTCTGAATTACTGTTTGGTAAGAATCTGCACTGCAAAATATTTAGTTATGCTGCAATGCCTTAAAGATTCACGATGAAGCAGAAGATTCAGTCCCTTCAGCTAATTGCATTTTGTTCTTTCTCATTTAGTATCTCCTGAGGATACAGAAGGGTGTTTGAGGAGTACACGCGGGTTATAAGCCAGCGGTATCCCGACATCCGTATTGAAGGAGAAAATTACCTTCCACAACCTATCTACAGGTACGTTGTTTCATGGATGCTGAAAGTAATTCTTAATGGGCCTGTCCCACTTAGGCGATTTTTCAACGGACTGCCGGCGACTGGAACAAATGGCAACTGGAACGGCGACTGTCAGAGTGACACACACACACACACACACACACACACACACACAGAGGAAGGTTGGCGCTGTAATTAAGATGGCTAAAGCACAGTGTACGGTAAGTCCTTTAAAAGAGGGGGGGGAGAAGTAGTGGAGACAACTTATAAGAAGCCAGAGATACACGGTTATGAAGCTCAGCAGACATTTAACATTACCGGTCGGTTATCCTTGGTTCTGACAACTACTGCTTACCTTTTTTTTCCAATGAGCCAACGAAATTCACCGGTCAGCACCGGCTACAACCTCCGAGAACCTTCGACCTCCTGGCAGCCCACTAGGACCTCCTGGCGACCCACCTACGGCATGAGAATTCTCGCTACTCTCCATGGCGGCTTTATTCTAGTCGTCGCTAATTTTTCAACATGTTGAAAAATTTACGGCGACCATAATGAGGCCGCGACTAGTTCCCAGAATGCGGGAACTCCTCGTGACCATGAAGGCGACTCCCCGGCAACTTCCCGCGAACATGTGGTGACTGCATAGTCTCCTGCAGTCGCCTAAAATAGTTGCCTAAGTGGGACAGGCCCATAATACATTGATTTGGTTGTCTGGGACATTATAACTCAACTTGATATTTTTAGTGTTGAATGCTATTTATTATAATATTTCTAAAATTAATGTTAGTCTTCTAATCTGGACTGTGGTTTTATGAGTCATTACCCTCCTGGTCTTTTCCAGTGGGTGGCACCAAACCCAAGTGCCAGAACATATAGTGAAAAGTCTGTGAATGTTTGAGCTTGTTTATGGGTTTTACAAATCATTCAAAGGCATTGGTTGGGACACTGAAAAATATCATATGCGTCTTCTTTCGTGTGGCGTGCACAGCCTAAAGTTGTAGGACAACTTGTTCCTATTTGATCTTCCGTTTGTGCACATTGAGTTGATTGCATTAGTCGAAATAGGGCGGACCACATGAAAGTTGCAATCTTCCACCCCTGAAAAATATCATGTGCGTCTTTGAATGGGGCTGTAGGAAAATTGGAGATTTGTTTACTGAAAATGCAGCACCTCGTCACTGCATTTCTGTGTTGGCTTGTTTGATGTGCTTGAGCTCTTGAGTTTAGATTCACATTTATGACTCCAAGGTGAGAGTAACATCTCTGATTCCTGATCTGTGATTTAAGAAACGACAACTATTTAATTGACATATGGGAACTGGTGGCTTTTCTGGCAATCACTGACAGCTTATGCTTTCTTTGTTCCAATCAATTGGTTTAGTGTTAATGTAAGGAGTATTATTATGCTACAGTGTTTAACTTTTGTGTTTTATACAGACACCTAGCATCCTTTCTATCAGTCTTCAAGCTGGTCTTAATAGGACTAATTATAGTTGGCAAAGACCCCTTTCCTAGTTTGGGCATGGAAGCACCTAGCATCTGGCAGTGGAGTCAGCAGAACAAGGTAACTATATCCATTCCATGAAAAATGCATTATAAAGCATGTCATTTTAGAATTCGGAAAGTAACTTTCAGTAAGACTTTAGAGATACAGCGCAGAAGCAGGCCCTTTGGCCCACCGAGTCCACGTCGACCAGTGATCACCCCATACACTAGCACTATCCTACTCACCAGAGACAATTTTTACCAAAATCAAATAACTTACAAACCTGAACGTCTGGAGTGTGGGAGCAAAACCCTCCAGAGAATACAGCCCATTCTATTTATTATTTCACCATGTGGTAAACCTGAACCAGGTTCTGAACTAGTTGTGATTTTTCACGGCACTTCTTCTATGACGAATGCATCCTCCATTAGTTAATGAACGTACTCTATATAATATTCCAGGAGCAATCTCATCAAGATTCTATACAACTGCAGTAAGAAATTCCACACAACAATGCATTCTCCAATTTTAACAGCAAAGCTGTTTTAACTCATGTAGTTCGTACCAAAAACAATTTGGCAATTTTTTTTGCAGTTTCCTCATGCTGGAAATATAGTTTAGTTTAGAGATACAGCGCGGGAACAGGCCTTTCGGCCTACCGAGTCCGCACCGACCAGCGATTTCCCCGTACATTAACACTACCCTACACACACGAAGAACAATTTTACATTTCTACCGAGCCAATTAACCTACAAACCTGTATGTCTTTAGAGTGTGGGAGGAAACCGAAGATCTCTGAGAAAACCCATGCAGGTCACGGTGAGAACGTACAAACTACGTACAGACAAGCACCCATGGTCAAGATCAAACCCAGGTCTCGGGCGCTGTAAGGCAGTAGCTCTACCCCTTGTTGTGTTGAAATCCAAGTGTTGGATTTCACAAGTGCAGTAGACGTATGTGCTCATTAATTGACACTAAATGGGTAATTTTTTTAAAATGAGCTTTGAGAATTGATTGCAGTAACATTGAGATTTTAATTCTCAAGCATTAGCTGCAGTGACACTTTTGTTTTACAGCTCCAATCAGTGGTTAACGGTAGGCCTGTCTGTCCTTTCCTCCTGAAAGCTTGCACATGCTCTAAGGTTTTATTTGGCATAAAACACAATGATATTAAGAAGGTAAATACAATTGGCTGCTTTAAGTTGCAATCTACGTAAGGTTGTTTTCCAAGATAAAATGAACCCAAATGCAGCCAACCTTTGCTGGTTTTCCCGATCCCGTCTTTGCTTGCGTGAGTGGATGATCGTAAGGTTTCTAATCTCTCTGGAATACTTATCCTTAACACCCTAAAAAGCCTTCTTGCATCCCACCTTATCGTTGCCCAACTTGCTGTGTCTCAGCTAATTTTTTTTGTAGTATAGTATGAATGACCGTTTTCCACGAGATGTCACTACACAAATGCAATTTTTCATGTTCATAAGTTATAGGAGCAGAAGTAGACCATTTGACCCATCGCGTCTACTTTACCATTCATTCATGGCTGAGCTATCTTTCCCTCTCAACCGTATTATCCTGGCTTCACCCCGTGACCCCTGACACCCTTACTATTCAAGAAGCTCCACCGTAAAATTATCTGAGGACGGCCTAAACAGCCATCTGTGGCAATGAATTCCACAGATTCACTACCATCTGACTAAAGAATTTCCTCCTCGCCTCCTTTCTGAAGGTGCATCCTTTTATTCTGAGGCTATGCCCTATGGTCCTAGATTCTCCCACTAGTTGAAACATCAACTCTATCCAGGCCTTTCACTATTCGGTAAGTTTCAATGTGGTTTCCCCTCGTCCTTCTAAACTGCAGCAAGTACAGGCCCAGTGCTGTCAAACGCTCATCATATGTTAACCGAATCATCCCTGGGATCAATTTTATTATGAGGGTGAGCTGTACACTGATTTCGCCAACTGGCTCACTGGATATTCCACTTTGCTTTTAATTGTGGGTGCAACTGGAAATGTATAATCTTCATAAATTGTAAATTTGCCTCATTGATAAATCCCACACAGCATTTTATTTGGACAGCATTACAATCATGTTGCTAATTATGCTGATACACAAGTACCAAACAACAATCTTTCGTTAAAACATGACCATACAAAATAAGTACTAATATGGGGAAATGTTGCAGACGTGCAAGACATTTGTTTATATCTGTCCATCTGCAATTGTAATTTGTTTATTGTCACTCTGCACTGTTATTTTTTAAACCTGACTTTGGATTAGCTTTATCCATTTACGATGAAAGATGTTACAGAGAACATGATTGGGGAACTTTATTCATTAGGCATTTGCATTAAAACTGACTGCATTTTTATTGTTTTACATAGATTTATGCATGCATGATGGTGTTCTTCCTGAGTAACATGATTGAAAATCAGTGTATGTCTACTGGTGCATTTGAGGTTACATTAAATGGTAAGTCATAAAGTTGCATCTTTGCTCTCCTTTAAAGTTCAGCAAATTTAAAGAAATGGTTGCTAAAAATAGACTGCTTTTGAACAAGACCTGGTGAAACACAAACTTGCCTATAATTTAAATATTTGCAAAATTAAAAGACGTGGTAACGGCTGATAAATCAGATCAATTTGATTCCAATTCAATGTCTTGGATTGAGTGGGGGGGGGGGGGAAATGGAACAAAACTGATGTCATTTTTAATCATAATTTTGTCCTGTTGTGAAGAGCTTTTTTATTCTAATTAGTTGGTTTTTCATTTATTTTAATCACAAGAATGTAACAACTGCAGAAAGTTATAGAATCAAAAGCATGCCAAAGGATTAATGGTAGTTATCTGCTGCGTGTTTTCATCAGTTCCTTTTTTTATTCCTCATTTTATCTGAATTTTTAGGGAGATGGAAGTAGGCACTTGTAGGATTGTGCTCTAAAGCGTTTTACTTTAATTTTCACGCAGAAATTTGACGGGAATCTTATCTGTTTGTGTTCGATCTGTAATTATACTTATTAACACAATTACAAGTGGAATTTCAAACTGCTGTCTCTTTAAATTCTGCATTATCAAGATCTGATTGCCTTAGATGCGTTGGTCGATCAGCGAAAGAATCTTGTTTCGTATTTGAGAATAATAATCTTGATTCATCTGCTTGGAGATGTCAATCAGCTTTATGCAACTCACCCACTCCATTGCAGTATCTGACCTTCACTATATCATTCCTCGATTTAAAAACTTGGAATTCATGGAAAATTGAAAATGACCATTTGTGTAATTGCATAAGTAAACTTTTTACCTGCAGAATGTTAGAATAAACACCTTTGCACAAGGTGACAGCCATAGCAGATCACCCAAACAGATTTACTGGCTGTCTGGTATTTAACAATGCAGGTATCTTACAATGTATCTTTGGGGTGTTTGAGTGTTTGACCATGTTAAAAGTTGTATGATTGAGTGTTCGACCATGTTAAAATTTGCGGAAACTTGCTTTGTTGTACAAATAGATGCCAAATTATTTGAACAAGTAGTAGCCAGGTTATTAGAGGATCAGAGTTTTTAGCAGCTGTTCAACTTCTAATGCTTATCAGAGATAAGCTAGGCCTCTAATTCAGAGGCATAAGCTCCACTAAATCTATTTTAGTTATTGGTTTATTGTGTGTTTAAAAAAGTTTTCTTTATTGGAGTCAAATGTCCTGCTTTTCATGGATTGGAAATAACTGCTCTAATTATCACCCAAGTGTTGATGATTATAATGTTTTAAAATCATTTTCAGATGTTCCAGTGTGGTCCAAACTAGAATCTGGCCATCTTCCATCCATGCAACAACTTGTGCAGATTCTCGACAATGAAATGAAGCTCAATGTCCACATGGACTCAATCCCACTTCATCGATCTTAGCTAAATCTCAAGCATTGGCAAGGCTTTTCTGTAAGTAATTTTTTCAGAAATAATATCCTTCTTATCCTTGTGCATTATATTTAGAATATACCCATGGCAACCCATTTATCAGTCATATCTTGGGAGTATTTTCTTTTCTTATTTGGTTCAACGTCAATTTTGTTCAGTAAGATGCATTCTCCCACCACTATAATCTGTCTAAAGAAGGGCCCAAACCCTAAACGTCGCCTCTCCATTCCCTCCACAGATGCTGCCTGAACCACTGAGTTTCTCAAGCACTTTTATGTGATCCCCCCACTTATAGCTCAGAAAAGTTGTTTACTTATCTTTGTTATTGGATCTAGGAACATGGTCTATATATATATTTTAAAGTACTGGAGATACTCAGCAGGTTGGACCGTGTTTCTAACTAGGGGTCTTCAACATGAAATAGTTCTGTTTTTCTTCCCACAGTTGCTGCCTGACCTGCTGAGTATTTCCAGCAACTGTTTCAATTTTAGATTTGCTGCACTTACAGTGGTTTGCAAAAGTTTTCATACCCCTGAACTTTTCCACATTTTGTCACGTTACAACCACAAACGTAAATGTATTTTATTGGGATTTTATGTGATAGACCAACGCAAAGTGGTGCATAATTCTGAAGTGGAAGGAAAATGATACATGGTTTTCAAATTTTTTACAAAAAACTGAAAAGTGTGGCATGCAAAAGTATTCAGCCCCCCCTGAGTCAATACTTTGTAGAACCACCTTTCGCTGCAATTACAGCTGCAAGTCTTTTGGGGTATGTTTCTACCAGCTTTGCACATCTAGAGACTGAAATTTTTGCCCATTCTTCTTTGCAAAATAGCTCAAGCTCAGTCAGATTGGATGGAGAGCATCTGTGAAAAGCAATTTTCAAGTCTTGCCAGAGATTCTCAATTGGATTTAGGGCTGAACTTTGACTGGGCCATTCTAACACATGAATATGCTTTGATCTAAACCATTCCATTGTAGCTCTGGCTGTATGTTTAGGGTCGTTGTCCTGCTGGAAGGTGAACCTCCGCCCCAGTCTCAAGTCTTTTGCAGACTCTTAACAGGTTTTCTTCCAAGATTGCCCTGTATTTGGCTCCATCCATCTTCCCATCAACTCTGACCAGCTTCCCTGTCCCTGCTGAAGAAAAGCATCCCCACAGCATGATGCTGCCACCACCATGTTTCACAGTGGGGATGGTGTGTTCAGGGTGATGTGCAGTGTTAGGTTTCCGCCACCCATAGCGTTTTGCATTTAGGCCAACAACTTCAATTTTGGTCTCATCTGACCAGAGCACCTTCCTCCACATGTTTGCTGTGTCCCCCATATGGCTTGTGGCAAACTGCAAACGGGACTTCTTATGGCTTTTTTTCAACAATGGCTTTCTTCTTGCCACTCTTCCATAAAGGCCCGATTTGTGGAGTGCACGACTAATAGTTGTCCTGTGGACAGATTCTCCCACCTGAGCTGTGGATCTCTGCAGCTCCTCCAGAGTTACCATGGGCCTCTTGGCTGCTTCTCTGATCAATGCTCTCCTTGCCCGGCCTGTCAGTTTAGGTGGACGGCCATGTCTTGGTAGGTTTGCAGTTGTGCCATACTCTTTCCATTTTCGGATGATGGATTGAACAGTGCTCCGTGAGATGTTCAAAGCTTGGGATTTTTTTTATAACCTAACCCTGCTTTAAACTTCTCCACAACTTTATCCCTGACCTGTCTGGTGTGTTCCTTGGGCTTCATGATGCTGTTTGTTCACTAATGTTCTCTAACAAACCTCTGAGACCTTCACAGAACAGCTGTATTTATACTGAGATTAGATTACACACAAGTGGACTCTATTTACTAATTAGGTGACATCTGAAGGCAATTGGTTGCACTGGATTTTATTTAGGGGTATCAGAGTAAAGGGGGCTGAATACTTTTGCACGCCACACTTTTCAGTTTTTTATTTGTAAAAAAATTTGAAAACCATGTATCATTTTCCTTCCACTTCACAATTATGTGCCACTTTGTGTTGGTCTATCACATAAAATCCCAATAAAATACATTTACGTTTGTGGTTGTAACATGACAAAATGTGGAAAAGTTCAAGGGGTATGAATACTTTTGCAAGCCACTGTAGTGTTTCAATTTTCCCCTTTATAAAGAACATTACTTAATTTTGAGCAGGGTGGGTTGAGAGAGAAAGAGAAATTTGGTGTATAAATAGAATAGAAATGGCCCAAAACAGCACTTATTTGGTGGAGAAAGAAACGAGAGTTAACATTTTAGGTCTGCTTTTGCATTTTCTTCTTTACCAATCCCTTTACTATCTTCTCTCGCCCTCTATCAGTCCTTTTAACATATAATCTCCTGCATATCATTCTTTCACAACCTTACTTTTTCCCTCTTTCCACCATCCTCCGTCCCACACTTCTGCATTTTAACACTTGATTCAGCTTGGAAATGACATTGACTGTTTCACTCCATTGAAACTATTTAACCAGTATTTTCTGTTTCAATTTGTGTTCAGCATTTGTAGTATTTGACTTCTGGATTAGCATACAAATTTATAATGACAGTCAAAAAATTTTGAGTGATCTGTAAATCACAGAACAGCGAATCGGACTAAATGAAGAGCATATCTTGCATTCACCGCACAACCTCTAACTCAAAAAGTACATGTTTAGTTTAGAGATATAGCGTGGAAACAGTCCCTTTGTCCCACCGAGTCCACACCATCCAGCAATTTTCCCCCATACATTCACACTATCCTACACACTAGGGACAATTTACAACTATTGCCAAAGCCAATTAACCTTCAAACCTGTACATTGTTGGAGTGTGTGTGGAAACTGGGAAAACCCAGGCGGTCACGGGGAGAACGTACAAACTCCGTACAGACAGCACCTGTTGTCAGGATCAAACCCAGATCTCTGTAAGGCAGCAGCTCTATCTCTACACCACGTGTTTACCGTATTTGAATTTCATGTGATGTGAATGAACAATGTTCCTTACAATGAAATTATTTAACAGGATGGAGACTTTTGTTGTCCTATATGCATAGCGATATATCAAAAGCATTTTGCCCTATTTTCTGTTATTACAATTAGTTGTACAAACTTGCACGCAAAAGGTATCATCTGGAGATGTCTGTTTTATATGTTGCAATTTTATATGTTGCAGGTATTTGAGAGGGCATTTTCTAAGACTGGTACGACTGATGACTATGAAGGACTGCACTTAAAGCAGCACCGACTGTTTGTGCAGACTGGATGTTGCCTACATCAGGCATACTGAACCTTTGAAAGCCTCCTCTTAAAATGGAAATGTCTTCATTGCTCAGATACACTGATCATGTTCACCTTGTAGTGTACTGCACATATATCAGATTGTAATATGAACATAGTTTCTTTTTTATATGTAATTTAATATGACTTTGTGGAGGCATTTAATGAAATGATGATACAAGTGGCAAATAACAGTTGTTATTTTGTGTTTTTAAATGAGTGGCATACTGTAAATTTTATGTTTGATATTGTACTTTAGAAATTTATTAATTTAATTGCGGGTATATTTTCAACCCGTCACCCTCATGAAAGCCTATTTGAGCACTATGTAGAAGGTTAATGCTTGCCATTAGTACTTTGTACTAATGTCATTAAGTTGGAACCATACACTGAAATAATTGCCAACAATTAAAACTTTTTTTTTCTCTCTCCCTAATCTAGCACTTTCAAATAGTCTAAACTGTTTATCACAATTTGAGCAAATAACCACCCAGGTCAGGTTTTTTAAAGATTGACTTGGAGAGTGCACCATCATTTTGGTTCAAGGGGTATAACAGCTGGATAGGAAGGTTTGCCCAAAAGTTAGTTAAAATGTCTTCAATTATCCTCCGTGAGACGGGGGAGGAGCAAACCTGGAACCTGGAGAATTGAAATGCTAATGTGTTAGAATTAAAATAAAGTTTTAATCCAGTGAATGCTGAAGTTAAAGTTTGAAACAATGAAGGGGGGGGGGGGGGGCACTGCACCCTCAGACTTAATTGGAATGCAAAATAAATCCTTAAGCTTGTATTAGTTACAAACTGGACATCAAATTCATTTGTAAAAGTGATGGGAGAATTCACACCTGGTTCTTGAGATTTAATTTGAAATAAATACTTTTGGTCAATTTCCTGCTCATTAATGCTACTGCCACACTTTGGGATTATTATTTTCTGATTACTTGTATACCATAAGAAAGTGTAAATTTTTTTGCTAACACTTCAGATTTCTCTCTTTACTGACCTGATTCGTGTTATAGGTTTTAATAGAAATTGAGCATTTCTTAAATATCTTGACGGATGCACTGTGCTAAAGTTTGAGATGCATTCAGCCCAGTTAAATATTTCTAATACCCTTGATAACTGTCTGCCAGCAAAAAACTATATCAACCTGTTATATTAAAAAGATATTTAATGAATCGAAGCAGTGAATTATTGGTTGTCACGTACGCACACTCACGCTGAGCAACATTTCTGATGAATCTCTTCCACCGCATGTAGGCTGTTGTTTGAGAGGGGGCAACAGAAGTGGATGGGGTTTGAGAAAGTGAAGGTGCACACTGACACGTCATAAAATACACCATCCTTATTTATCCATCGTCTATCCACCAAGACATCAACCCAGATCATTTCTGAGTCACCTCCACTCCATGACGACATATTTGACTTAATCTTAAATGTTAATTCAGTATTTTGCACAGTCATATGTTACTACCTGTGCAATTTAACAATTTTTTTCCCTCTTTGTCTGAAATCTTTTTTGTGACTATGCCCAGACTATCTTAATTGTTTGCAGACAAAAAAGCTGGAGAAACACAGCGGGACAGGCAGCATCTATGGAGCGAAGGAATAGTTGACATTTCGGGTTGAGACCCTTCTAGAGTCTGAAGAAGGGTCTCGACCCGAAACGTCAACTATTCCTTCGCTCCGTAGATGCTGCCAGTCCCACTGAGTTTCTCCAGCTTTTTTGCTACCTTCGATTTTTCCAGCATCTGCAGTTCTTTCTTAAACATCGTAATTATTTGAATCATTATCTTTTGCAGAATAAGTTGCCAAATGTCAGTCGAGTCCATTTTCACAAATCTTTCAATAAACTGCTTTTAGGCAAAGGCTTTTTTTTTCTATAACAAAAAATGTAAAATAAAGATTTTTTTTCCCCTGCTGGTTTTCCTACTCTCCCCTCTCCAACCCAAAAGTTCACTACTTCATTGCTCCTTTCCTAATTTTAGACGTTAGAGATTACAGCACAGAAATAGGTGCGTAGGTGCCCGTCGGCCCTCCGATACTGACCACCAATCACCCGTACATTAGCACTATCCTACACACTAGGGACAATTCACTTTTTTTTTTTTACCAAACCCAATTAAACTACAAACATGTACGTCTTTGGAACGCCTGTTTCCACGCTGTAGCTAACAAACTAAATTTCCACTCCCACGGGTTGAACAGTTATAACTGCTGGCAGAGGAATCTTTTGCAATCTTAAATTTGCTCTTTTTCCACCATTAACCACCTTGCCTAAATCTTTCCAAATATCTGTTTGCAGCAACTACTCGATTTGGGTGGTGTTCCATTTTCTCACTGCATTGCAAGTTTTGTATCTTTATTTGCAAAACAGTGAAACTCAGCAGGTATCAGTGCAGGATAGTGCTAGTGTGCGGGGTGATCACTGGTCGGTATGGGCTGGGTGGGCCAAAGGGCCCGTGTCCACACTTTATCTCTGAGCTAAACTAAACAACTAATGGTTTAAGATGTTTTTTATTGTATTTTTACAAGATTGTATTTTTATACCATTATTTAAAGGCTGTTGCTACATATTGGGAGGGAGGTTTCAACAGTTTTGACCCTGTTGAAGCCTAGCTGTTTATCATTGCCTGATTTCTAGTGGCAATGAGTCAGCACATTTAGCCTTTCCCATCCAGTCAAATAGGACATGCAGGTGACAAGACACATCCAGCTCTTTCTGGTCCATTAGGTTTATTTCCATTGCATATGCAGGCAGCATTACTTTATTTTTGTGTAGGAAGGAACTGCAGATGCTGGATTATACCAAAGACAGACACAAATTGCTGGAGTAGCTCAGTGGGTTCAGGGAAACATCTTTGGAGGAAAAAAAAATAGCTTTGGGTCGGAACCCTTCCTCAGAATGAAAGTCGAGGTGTGGGAAATAAACGAGCTGAGAAGGCCAGAACAAATCTGGGCAGCAAACAGGTGACCTCGGAAAAGGTGCAGCCCTTAATGGTCCATTGTTAGCTTTTTTTTAAACCATGCAAGCTAGCTTGACAACTAAACAAAAAACATTCAGCTGTAGCCAATTTTAAAAGTCATAAGTTGTATAACACTAGTAAATACTGGCCACCTTAAGGCTAAAATAGTCCTCTGCTTAGATCATTCTGTAGTTCCTGTAGAATTTACCACGGTGCAATCGGTGTTTACTGGAATGAACAAACACTATATTAATAGTTCAATATTACTGCTTTTTTTTTTAAAGAGTCAGAATGAAGCAGTGCAGAAACACGTCCTTCAGCGCTCTCGTGCTGACCAAGATGCTTATCTAAGCTAGTCCCGTTTACTGGCATTTGGCCCATGGCCCATATCCCATTAAATGTTCCTATCCATGTCCAAATGCCCATTAAACATTGAAATTTAACTTGCCTCTACCACTTCCTCTGGCAACTCGTTTCATATATGCACCATCCTCTATGTGGAAAGAGTTACCACTCAGGTCCTCTAAATCTTTTCACTTTCACAAACCTTGCCGTCTAGCTTTATACACCTCTATCCTGAGAAAAGGACTGACTACACTATCTGTTTTGGTCACCGTGTTATAGGAAAGATTCTGTCAAGCTGGAAAAGATGCAGAGAAGATTAACAAGGATGTTGCCAGGTTTCAAAGGCCTGAGCTATAGGGAGAGGTTGAGGAGGCTAGGACTTTATTCCTTTCAACACAGGAGGTGAGGGGTGATCTTATAGCAGTATGCAAAATCATGAGGAATAGATAGGGTAAATGCAGTGTCTTTTGCCCAGAGTTGGGGAATTGAGAACCAGCGGGCATAGGTTTAAGGTGAGGGGGGGAATAGATTTACCAGAAACCTGAGAGGTATCCTTTTTACACAAAAGGGTGGGTGTATAGATTGGGCTACTGGAGGAGGTAGATGAGGCAGGTAGCATCGCAACATTTAAGAGACATTTAGGTACCTGGGTAGGGTTGGTTTTGAGGAATATGGGCCAAAGGCAGGCGGGTGGGACTAGTGTAGATGGGACATGGTCGGTGTGGGCAAGTTACACTGAAGGGCCTGGTTCAATGCTATATGACTATGACTACAGCATTCAGTGCTCCTGATGTGACTGCCTTTACATTGGTATGACCAAGCATGTACTCGGGCTGAAGGGTCTGTTTCCACACTCTGTGTGTGTGTGTGTGTATATATATATATATATAAACACATATCAAAGACTGCCTTGCCAGCATTTTCACATTGTTAAAAAAGAATGATTCCTGTCATTGCTTGTGTTTGAAACCCCCGTCACTACAGATCTGCCTTGTATCCCATCCTTATGATTTAACACTCCAACCTTGGACACAATATTTAATGTTCTTTAGGTGAAGAGACTTTGGAGTCAACCTATTCAACTGTTTAACAGGTTCGTAGTTTCTGTTAACTCCTATCTAACTCAGTACAGACTAGCAACCAGCCCTGGGGCCTTCCTAGTCTATCAGAGTTAAACAAACCTAAGGCACTGAGAACTCTTATAAGAATGTAAGGGCACAAACATACGCAGTCACAACAGATTTTTAGCACTATCCAATTAATTCTGCTACTTGGGTCCTACACCTGGGCCTGCTTTGGTTTATCCATCTCAAGCATTTAATATAATTGAATAAAGACACAAGCCCTGGGTTGCTGCTCGTCAGAGAAAATGAAGCTATTTTAGATATTGTGGTTTCATTTGCTTGGATTGGACTCCAAGAATGACAAATAAGCTGACAGCAATTTATACTGCAGACTGGTTCACTGGAGACTTTAAGAAATGAACAAGGTTTGCACAAATATTCATGGCTATGTTAATGAAAAATATCTGTCAGTGGTTCCGACAAATCTGTTGAATCGCATTTCATAACTATCTATTTCATCCTAAAATGGTAATATTTATAAAGGAAGAAAGTTAATGAACTCACTGACATTTGTTTTGGAAAGTTGTAGAGTTGTACATCGCAGGTACGGAATGTAAAAGTCTCATGATTTCTGCCAACATTTAAACATGTTATGGTAAAAAAAACAGTATAAACTGATAATGCCTCCTCTAAATCTACTTTAAGTGTGAAGGGAATGGACAACTATGTCCTTAACTGGGTGGCATGGTGGTGCAGCAGTAGAGTTGCTGCCTTAGACCTGGGTAGTGCCAGAGACCTGGGTTTGATCCACACCATGGGTACTATTCGAACTGAGTTTATACGTTCTCTGCGACAGCGTGGGTTTTCTACAGGGGCTCCGGTTTTCTCTCCCCTCCAAAGACATGCTGGTTTGGAGGTTAATTAGCATTTGTAAATTGTCCTGAGTGTGTAGGATAGTGTTAGTGTATGGGGTGGGGGTCAAAGAAAGAGTGTTCACGTCACGGCCCTTTTGCCATCAATCTTTCCACCACTATGCACGAGAAGCGCAAGATGCCATTGTATACAGATGCCGAGAAGTGTGTTCAGCTCTGGCTGAACAATTTCTAATCTTGTGATGTGGACTCGATAAGAAGTGTATGGGGTGATTGTTGGTGATTCTTTAAATCTTTTCTCGTTGGGAAATGGTTCAATGGATATGTGGCCTACCCCAGAACTGTTCCAATGGCTAGAGATCAACAAGGCCTTTCATTTCAAAGATCGGCTTTGTCCATCTCGGCTGAACAGCAATAAATAACACAGCCACACTACTATGGTCAGGATACATTTTTAGACCTATTTACCGAGAATGTGGTTAAGCATAAATATTTGAAATGAAATATTTATTTATAATGAGGGGTTAAAATAACAAGCAAAGTCTACTTCTTGAGCAAAATAGAAAGTGCTGGAGTAACTAGTGGGTCAGGCTTCATGTCCAAGTTCTCAGCTAATGACTCTTCTTCAGTGTGGAAGGGCTTGCAAGAATTAACCAGCTCCTTGGACAATTGTCAGCTGACCAACGACCTGAACGAGTTCTACTGCAGGTTTCGATAGAGAGAAATGTGAATGCACACATACATTGATTGTGTTGATGTAGAGGTGGTGGGAAGCTTCAAGTTCTTCGGAATAAATATCACAAGCAATTTGTCCTGGACCAGCCACATCGAAGCAACGGCCCTGAAAGCACACCAACGCCTCTACTTCCTCCGAAGATATAGGATGTTCTGCATGTCCCCAACAATGGGTGATCAATGGTTGGCGTGCACTCGGTGGACTGAAGGGCCTGTTTCCAAAGTGTATCTCTAAACTAATAAATAACCACCGGCATTTTTTTCCTGGCAAATTCTCTGCATTCTCACAACATCTTCCCTGTTAATACTAACGCACAGAAAATGGAATTCCACAAACAGATCAATGTCATAATCAAAGAAGTTTGACTTTATTGTATAATGTTGAAGACGTACAAGCATTTAAAATAGATAAATACAGATCCAAAGAGATTAAATAATAAATTGTCATTTCTTGGAAATAAAGACTAGAATCTAGTAAACTATAAATCTCTGTTAAACTTATACCTCACATTGGTAAAGATCCATTCTAATTAGTTTTTTGATCATTGTGAACATACCTTGTAAAAGAATGCTAAAATATTCAGTCCACTAACAAAGAAGCCTTACTTAAGCCAGAGTTAGGATCATGTCGAGAGAACTGTTTGAACATATTTTGGGACTACACTGGTTCAAATGAAATTTAAGAGCTTATGTAATTTAGACCCCATCCCAACCCAAAACACACACACACACACATGCAAACTACTCAGCTGATTGCAACCTCCTTTCACTGTCCCTCATTCAGGCAATGTTTTCCAATTGTATGCTTTCTTCCATCTTAATATTTGCGTACAGCTGGGAGAGTTTCTGTTGCTGGGTCACCAGATAAAGCGGAAGTCCAATTTTCTCTGGGTCATTACTTGGAAAGTTGAGAGCAATACACAGCTTGTTGATGAGTGTTTGAACCTTTATCCAGCTGGTATGAAGGAGAAGGTCATCTTCTGTTATCCAAGAGTTTGTAATGTTTTGCATGGTTGGTGTTTTAAACTGAAGAAAATAAATAAAAATTATGGAAAGGAAAGATGTAGAGACTAATAACTGCAGATGCTGGTTTACAAGCTATTTTCAATAATAATTTACAGCCCATTTCAGATTATAACAATGCAGGAAAAAGTCCTGTCGAACCTCCCCCCTGAATTTTGGCTACTTAAACTGAACCCAAGCTTTCTTCTCTCCTTGTTGAAGGTATTAAGGACCAGTAATTAAATTGTGATGTACCAAGAGTTTTATTTGTCATATGTATCAGCAATGAAATATTTTGTTTTCCAGTATGTTGAAACAAAGAACTGCAGATGCTGATTAATAGCAAAGATAGACACAAAGTGCTGGAGTAACTCAACGGGCCAGGCAGCATGACCTGCTGAGTTACTCCAGCACTTTGTGTCTATCTTGTCTTCGATTTTAGATTTTAAACTCTGGAGGTACAGCATGGAAACGGGCCCTTCGGCCCACTGAGTGCATGCCGACCCGCGATCACCCCGTACATTAGCACTATCCTACTCACTAGGGACAATTTTACCAAAGCCAATTAACCTATAAATAAACCTGTACATCTTTGTTTGGAAAAGGCCCACTCTCTCCTTAATGGGGATTAGATTGCAGAAAACATTCTTTCAATCTTTACAGTTCAAAATAAAATCACACAGGGAACAGAGTGATCGAGTTCTCCCAGGGGAGAGTGTTGTTTACAACGAGAGTGGCTTGGGGATTTATTCCTGTCAAGTTGTGATTTTCCATTCCTCAAGATCAGATTATGCAGTGGATACCAATGTTGTGTTCCCTGCAAATGATGCAACCATTAGAAGCAGAATTCATAGAATCATACAGCGCGGAAACAGGTCCTGTGGCCCAACTTGTCTACACCAACAAAGTGCCCCATTTGAGCCAGTCTCATTTGCCAGTGTTTGGCCCACATCCCTCTAAACTATCCTATCCATGTACCTGTCCAAATGTGTTTTAAATGCTCTTAGAGCACCTACATCAACTACCTCCCCTGGCACCATGTTCCATACATCCACCAGTCCTCTGGATGAAAAGGTATCCCCTCAGATTCCTATTAAATCTCTTCCCCTCGAACCTTAAACCTATGTCCTCTGGTTCTTGATTCCCCTACCCTGGGTAAAAGGCTCAGCATTCACCCTCTCTATTTCCCTCATGATTTTATATACTTCTATAAGATTACTCCACATCCTCCTGCATTCCAAGGAATAAAGTCCTAGCCTGCCCAACCATTCCCTCTAGCTCAGGCCCTTATTCTCGTAAATCTGGCAATATTCTCGTAAATCTTCTCTGCACTTTTTTCAGCTTAATGGCATCCTTCCTTTAGACATGTCCAGATAGACACAAAATGCTGGTGTAACAGCATTACAGGCAGCATCTCTGAAGAGCAGGAATGGGTGATGTTTCAGTCGAGACCCTTCTTCAGACTGCGCCTCACCGTAATTCTTTATATACAGTAAACTCGATTTGTTACTTGACTTGATGCTTCAGAAAATTAGCTAGTTTGGCATCGCTGGATTCATGGGTTTTACTGTTGTTTCATGGATATAATTGCCAATACAATTTATTGATTCCAGATCTATTTAATTAACTGAATTTAAATTCCACAGATCCTCTGGTCGATTTGAACTAATGTCGCTCCATCATCATGATTATAGACAACAGGTGCAGGAGTAGGCCATTCGGCCCTTCGATCATGGCTGATCATCCACAATCAGTACCCCGTTCCTGCCTTCTCGCTATATGCCTTAACTCCGCTATCTTTAAGAGCTCTATCTAACTCTCTGTTGAAAGCATCCAGAGAATTGACATACGCTGCCTTCTGAGGCAGAGAATTCCACAGATGCACAACCCTCTGTGTGAAAAAGTTTTTCCTCATCTCCGTTCTAAATGGCTTTACCCCTTCTTCTGAGGACAGGTTTGGAGGGATATGGGCCAAATGCAGGCAGGTGGGACATGTGTAGCTGGCCGGTGTGGGCAAGTTGGGCTGAATCAATTGTAATCATTTGATTGGAATCATCTATAGTTGATTGGGTAGCACACAACAAAAAAGTTTTTTGCTGCACCTCAGTCAGTACGCAGGACAATAATAAACCCAACTAAACTCATCAGCCCAGACTTCTCGGATTATCTAGTCACATAATCACAAAGCTATTGAACCCTCACATGATGAAGATGGGAATGAACGAATGTGAATATTTTACCTTCAGAATCGATCCCAGGTTGAATTTTGCTTGCTTCCCCATTGCCAAAAAGGTAAGGAAGATTCGCTGTTGCTCTATGATCCTGACGCCAATGTTTTCGTTCAGTGAGATGAAAATTGGTTTCAAGGGGGCGAAGACCAGTGGCGATGAGCAGTCTCGCCAGAACCATCGCCTCAGTCGAGTGCCTTGTTCATCCGCAAAATGCCCTCCGAAACCGTTAGTGTTTACCCTGTACATAAGACAAGAGCCGGCAAGGACTGACACAGAGAGGCACACATGCAATGGTAATCTTATATTGTACAGACTTCCTTAGGTTTAGGTTCATTATTGTCACATATACAGTGTATATGTGAACAGGTACAGTGAAAAGTTTTTGTTATATCGGTGCTATTCAATCAATTCAGATAATACTATATGTGAATACAATCAAGCATGTACAAAGGATGGAGCGAAGAGAAATATGCCAGAGTACAGAATATTGTTCTCAGCATTATAGCGTAACAGTTCCAGAGATAAAGTCTGCAATAAGGTATGTCAGAGATTCAGAAGTCTGAAAACAGGAGAAGAAGTCGTTCCGAGTCTGGCGGTGCACGTTCAAGCTTATGTATCTTTTACCAGATGGGAGTGGGGAGAATGAGGAATGACCGAGGTGGGACAAGATTATGTTGGCTGCTTTTCTGAGACAGCGTGAAGTGTAGATGGAGTCAATGGTGTGAAGTCTGGTCTGTGTCATGGATTGGGCTACATTGACAACTCTGCAATTTCTTGTGATCTTGGGCAGAGCTGTTCCCAAACCAAGATGAGATGCTGGACCAGTTCATAGACAAAAAAAAAACGTACATCCCGACACATCTAAATTGAACACATCCCAAATTCAAGAAACTGGACAGTCATGTGTCCAAGGTTGAAGTTACATGTAAATCTTTTAGAGTTATACAGCGTAAAGGATTGGATGCGAATGTGGGATAACAGAACTAATTTCGTTTAGAGATACAGCTTGGAAACAATGCCTTCGGCCCACCGAATCCACACCAACCATCAATAACCATTCACACTAGTTCTATGTTATCCCACTTTTGCATTCACTTCCAATACATGAGGGGCAATTTACAGGGGGCCAAGTAACCTACAAACCAACATGTCTTTGGGATGCGGGAGAAAACAGGAACACCCGGGGGAAACTGATGCGGTCACAGTGAAAACGCACAGACACCCCCTGAGGTTGAGATCGAACCTGGATCTCTGACCCTGTGGGGCAGCAGCTCTACCAGTTGCACCACTGTGCCACCCACTAGTATGAACGGGTGATCAATGCTTGGCGTGCTCAGTGGGCCGAAGGGCCTGTTTTCATGCTGTATCTCTAAACTAAACTATCCTACTCATCCCTCTTTCGCATCCACTCCTTAAACACTAGGGAAAATTAAAAAGGCCAATTAACCTACAAACCTGCCTGCCTTAATTGCTGCAATCTTTCTTACTTGGTGTTGGTGTTAGATAGTCATACTGTGTGGAAACAGGCCCTCGCCCAACTTGCCCATGCCTACCTACTACACTAGTCCCACCTGCCCACACTTGGTCCATAACCCTCTAAACCTTTCTTTTCCATGTACCCGTAAAACTGTCTCTTAAATGTTATAGTACCTACCTCAATTCTCCTCCAGCAGCTTGTTCCATGTATCCACAACCCTTTGACTAAATAAGTTACCCCTCAGGTTCCTATTAAACCGATCCCCCCTCACCTTAAATGTAACAGGTTGCTCGGTGATCTAGGGTAGATCTGGTCGTAGATTGTGCCCATTTTTAAAAGGAGCAGAACTTGCGGGTTGTTCATTTAAGAGGACTCTGATTTACGGACTGTTCCCAAGTACACATTCGGAGACGGACATCAAGTGCTGCTGGAAGGTCATTAACTCGGTGAAAGACGCTCTTTGGTCTGCCCGAAACAGGTCTCCCAGCAGAGCGAGATGTCCATCAGGGAATGTTGCTGACTGGCCTGCTCCAGACTGCAGGAGTACGTGCTGAGCACTGAAGCTTGGGGCAGCCAACGTCAAGGCTCTGAGGGAGAGGACCACAGTTTAGGGTCCTACCGCTGCTGGACATTGGGAAGCAGGGTGTGGTGGGGACGCCCCTCAAACAAGGGAAAGGATATCATTCCACGGGGCCACACGAGTGGCAAGGGTGCCGGGTATGATGATACTGTAGTTCTGTGAACACTACCAAATGCAACGTTAATGGATGTATGTATAGTCGCTGAGAATGTCAGAAGAATTTTTGCACAGTTCTTGTTTTGTATATATTTTTTATACATAATAAAGTTTATTTTTGGGGGAAATAAAGAAAAAAAATTCCGAAGGATGAGTGACCTACCAGACCACGCCATTGGGATGATAGCATGTACATCTTCCATATGAGGTGAAGATGGCACGGATAGCTGGTTCTGTATCTTTGTCTTCCTGCACAATGCAGGTAACTTTCTTTTCCTTGTCAATAAAAATCATGATGGCCAGGTTTCCAGAAGGATAACGAAGAAGGTGTTAAGGAAGCGTGGTAAGTTCAAATGCATCACATCGAGGAACCCTTTGTGTACACTTTTAATGAAATTTCAAGTGGGATAACATTGAACTAGTTATCCCATAGGGGCGGCACAGTGGCGCAGCAGTACAGTTGATGTCTTAAAGCGCCAGAGACCCGGGTTCGATCCTGACCATGGGTGCTGTCTGTACAGAGTGTATAGGTTCTCCCAGTGACTGTGGGTTTTCTCCAGGTGCTCCCATTTCCTCTCACACTCTAAAGACGTACAGGTTTGTTGGTTAATTGGCTTCGGTCAAAAATTGTAAATCGTTCCTAGTGTGTAGGATAGTGTTAGTGTACGGGGATCGCTGGTCGGTGTTAACTCGGTGGGCCGAAGGGCCTGTTTCCACGCTGTATCTTTCAATCAATCAAGCAAAAAGGATACAATATCTGAGCTGTTCCATCTGCGAAGGTCGTTAGAAACGTATTCCCGTTCTTGTAGTTCTTCACCAGGAAAGAGAGCGGAAGATCCTTTGGGAAGATTAAACAAAGAAACAGTGATAATGCTAGCAGTCAATATTTTTATCCCAATCTGACATTGAATTTAAGGGAATCAAAGCGATTTTGACCAAAGAAGGACACAAAGTGCTGGAGTAACTCAGCAGGCCAGGCAGCATCTCTGGATAGGTGACCTCTCAAGTTGAGACCCTACCTCAGACTTGGTCACCGACATTTTCCAAAGTAGGAGAATCTGAAGAAGGGTCTCGACACAAAATGTCATTATTCATGTTCTCCAGAGATGCTGCCTAACCTGCTGATTTACTCCAGCACTTGGTGTCCTTTTGTGTATGAATCAGCATCTGCAGTTCCTTATTTCCACAATTTATGACCAATCTGCCTATTGTAGACCGAAGGGCCTGTTCTTGTGCGGTGCTGTTCTAATGTGCCTGTGGTGAACAATATAGAAAGTCTGAAGAATTGTTCCGAGCCAAAACTTCGACTGTCCATCCCTTCCACAGATGGTGCCTGACCCGTTGAGTTTCTCCAGCACTCTCCGTGTTTTGCAGTTTAGATCAGTGGTTCCCATGGCTTTACCGTGTGGGATTACCTTGGGGGGTGCTAAGAAGCAAGGGGGTGGTAGGGGGGGCTGCCGGAGGTGGAAGAAAATTCTTGTTGCATTTCTAACATCATATTTGGTGGAACATGGTTTTAATGTGATCTCACCAAACAAAGAAATCGACTCCAGATTACTGAACCTAGTGATGGAAGATTCCTGCTAAGTGACTTTAAACCAGTCATTGGCAAACTGGTCATCCATTGCATTGAGGATTTACTGAACTGTGAAGTAGTTATTAAACATCGTGTCCAAGACTCTTGTTAAATGCCCTATGGCACGGTGCCACAGCTGCCTTACAGCGGCAGAGACCCAGATTTGATCCTGAGTACGGGTGCTGTCTGTATGGAGTTTGTACATTCTCCCTGTGACCGCCTGGGTTTTCCCCGAGTTCTCCTGCACATCTTTGGAGCGTGAGAGGAAACCGGGGCAAACGGAGAAAACTCACGCGGTCACAGGGAGAACGTACAGACAGCGCCCGTAGTCAGGATCGAACCCGGGTCCCTGGCGCTGTAAGGCAGCATCTCTACCGCTGCGCCACCATGCCGACCAGGAAAGATTTAAAGGGAATCCGAAGAGCAAGGTTTCACAAAGGGTGCTGGGTATATTAAACAAGCTGCCAAACCAGGTGGTAGAATTATGTGCAATCACTACATTTAAAAGATATTTGGACAGGTTCATGGACAGGGAAGGCTTAAGTTATGTGGGCCAAACATAGGTAAATGGCACTGGTGAATCCAGGCATCTTGTTTGCATCGATGTGTCAGACCAAAGAGTCTGTTTCCATGCTGTGTAATTCTAAAACAGAAAATAGATGAAGGAGTAGATTGTTCGGCTCTTCAAGGTTGATAAATTCAAAACAAAGAATGGTAATCTATCTTAGTATACCATACTCTTTCTATATCCCATAGCTTTCAATGCATTTCCTAATGTCCCACATGTTCATTTAAGGTACTGTCACAAACATAATGCCAAGATAAACTAATCTCATCTGCCGCCACATGAACCATATTGCAAAAATGTTGCAAACCTTTTTCAGTTTAGTTTAGTTTAGCGATACAGCATGGAACCAGGCCCTTTGGCCCATCAAGTCCATGCCGACGAGCAATCACCCCTACGCTAGTTCTATCCTACATTCTTGGGACAATTTACAGAAGCCAATTAAGCTACAAACCTGCATGTCTTTGGAATGTGGGAGGAAACAGGAACACTCGGAGGAAACACATACGTCACAGAAAGAACATACAAGTTCCGTATAGACAGCATACATATTCGCAATCAAACCCCGGTCTCTGGTGCTGTAAGGTAGCAACTCTACCGCTGTGCCGCCCTGAGTTCTCCCTGTCTTTTCAGGCTTTAGGCATGCACTGGTATTAGCATTATTGAATCCTTCATCATCTGTAAACTTCTACATAAATGCATTACAGTGATATCTTGCAGGTGCCTCTAAGCAGGGCAGTTGTAATTCCAACAAAGAGCAGTGGGATAAAGGCATACACCAGATTAGGTTGTTATACCTTTCATGCAACTTCATGCGACAGTCACCCCTTAGTTTCAAGAAACATGAATCTACTCCAGTTGAGAAAACGATGGTTCAATGGTGTGCAGACAGGAACTGCCAATACTGGTTTATACCGAAGATGGACACAAAGTGCTGGAATAACTCAGCCGGTCAGGCAGCATCTCCAGATTAAAGGGTGGGTGACGTTTCGGGTCGGGTCCCTTCTTCAGACTCACGTTTTGGGTTGTGACCCTTCAAACTGAAGAAGGGTACCAACCTCGGAACGTCACCTATCTGTTTTCTCCAGCGATGCTGCCTGACTGGCTATGTTACTCCAGCACTTTGTGTCTATCTAATGGTTCAACAGTATTTTATTGTCACTAATACCCAGATAAAGTGAAATTCTTCTTTTGCATAAGGTTCAGTAAAAATCTTACTGTACATAGGCACAATAACACTTAAGTACAAGAACTAAACTATGCATACCTTATGCCAACTGAATGTATCATCCACTACTTCTGTGAAAATGTTATCCCACTCATCTTCTTCCTCTGTTGTTTTTGGTTGTGGTTCAACATCTGTTGAAGTTGATAACTGGAAGGCAATTGTTGTAATTTTTCTTGACCCTGATTTAAGGAGATGGAGAGGGTGAGAAATAAAGAAAATAAATTCAACTTTTAAAGACACACCATCTTTTCAACAGACATCCAGTGAGCGACAGTGGTGCAGCTGGTAGAATCGGGACATTTTAAGACAGCTCCATAGCTCTCTGAAAGTAGATTCAACACAAGTAGATTGAGTGGTACAGGAGGTGGCTGGGATGCTTGCCGTCATCAGTTGGGGCTTTGAGTATTAGAGTCAGGTAGTCAAAGAAAGATTTTAGGCTGCATTTGGATTATTGTGTGCAGTTCTGGTGGCTGAACTAAAGGTAGGGAGTGGAGGCTTTTGAGAGTGCAGAAAAGGTTCACCCAGATGCTGCCTAGACTAGATGGAAACGGCTATAAGGAGAGTTTGGACAAACTTGGATTGCTTTCTCCAGATTTAGAGAGCACGAGGGCAGACCTGATAGAAGTATGTACGATTATAAGAGGAATAGATAGGGTAGATGGTCTGATCCTTTATCCCAGGGGAAAGTTTAAAGGAGATGTACGAGGCATTTCTTTTTACACAGAGAATGGTGGGTGCCTGGAACGCACTGCCAGGGGCAGTGCTGGATCAAGAACAATAGGGGCTTTTAAGAGGCGTTTAGATAGACACATAAAGTTCCTCAAGATGATGGGCCACCATCACCTCATCGGTGGCAATAAGGGATGGATAATAAGTTTGGCCTTGCCTGCCATACCCACAAATATGAATGAACGAGAATAAATAATATACAAGCTATCAGGTCAATGGAGACATGAAAGTAAAAACTACATAAAACATTTAACCTAAATTAAAATCTGAACCACAAGAAGACTACTTACCAGAGTGGTATCTGCGTGCTGATTCTCTGTCTGTCTTGCCGATATATTTTTCCACTGTCTTGTTACGTAACCTCAAAAATATATATTAAGGGCTAAGGTTACGACAAGTGAAATGAGTCTTTCAAACATAGAATTATGAGCGGCATAGATAGGGAAGACAGTCAGAAATGTTTTCCCAGCATGTACATTTTATACTCAATATTCAAGAGCATTGACGGTTTGGGCTGGTGGCCGTTTCCATGCTGTAGCTTTAAGGTAAGAGGGGCAACATTAAAAGGGGATGTGTGGAACAAGTTTTTTTTACACAGAGGGCAACATTTAAAGGAGATGTACAGGGCGTTTTTTTTTACACAGTTTGTTTGGAATGCATTGTCAGGGGTGGTGGTGGACACAGATACAACAAAGGCATTTAAGAGGCTTTTAGATAGGCACATGGATATGCAGAGATATGGATCACATGCAGGCAAGTGGAGATTAGTTGAATTTGGCCTGGACATTTTGGGTCGGAGAGCCTGTTTTTGTGCTGTTCTGTTCTATGTTCTATCACTTCAATACTTTAACATCCAGAAATCTATCATTCTATGCTTCGAATGGACATAATGACAGAGCCTCCACAGCTCTCGAATGTAGAGGATTTTCAAAGATTCAACGTCTTCTGCAGATCTTCTTGCCTGAGTCCACAGCAGCCCACACTTCCTCTGAAACCGCGTCCCCTGATTGTAGACTCCTTAGCCAGGGGTAACACATTCCTCCCTCTTGATTGCCAAGCCCAAAATATTGTAAGTGTCAAGCTGTCCTGTTGAAGCCTGCAGGAATATTATTTTGATGTAGCCCAGTCCATCACACAGACCAGAGTCCCCATTAATGACTCCATCTACTCTTCATGCCACCTTGGAAAAGCAGCCAACATGATCAAAGATACGTCCCACTCCAGTTATTTCTACTGAACCCCGCCCCCTTTGGGCAAAAAGTACAGAAGCTTGAAAACGTGCACCAGAAGATTCAGAAACAGCTTCTTCCCTTCTGTTATCAGCTTCTGAATGGTCTTTCCACAAGCTGGGACACTGCCCATTTCACCTCTATCCCATTGTGGACATTGGACTTTGTCTCTGGAACTGATGTGCTACAATGCTGAGAACTATATTCTGCACTCTGTATCTCCCCTTTTGCTCTACCTCTTGTACTTAAGTTTGACTGGATTCCATTTATATATGGTACTAGACTAAGTGGGACCCGTTGGGTCCCATGTTCACACGGGAAGGCTGGTCCCCCAACTCAATATTCCACCTCTCCACCAATTCCAATATTGGTGGCCAGTGGGGGGGGGGGCTTTCTGGGGCGCTAGTTTGGGTGTTGTGGGCTGAAGGGACTGGTTTCCAGAGGGCGAGTATGGAAAGTGTGGGCTAAATGGATTCTTGGGGTGGCAGCTCAGTCACTCAAGCCTGATGTGCTGGCAGCTCACTCACGGCTGGTGGGCTGGCAGTTGACACGGCTATTCCTTGAAATTCCATTTCAAGCAGGGTGCAAGGCCACCAAATTCAAATGCAGTTTCCTACCATTTCAAGCAGGGTGCAAGGCCACCAAATTCAAGTGCAGTTTCTTACCACTTCAAGCAGGATGCAAGGCCACCAAATTCAAGTGCAGTTTCATACCACGTCAAGCAAGGTGCAAGGTCACCAAATTCAAGTGCAGTTTCATACCACTTCAAGCAGGGTGCAAGACCACCAAATTCAAGTGCAGTTTCATACCACTTCAAGCAGGGTGCAAGGCCACCAAATTCAAGTGCACTTTCATACCACTTCAAGCAGGGTGCAAGGCCACCAAATTCAAGTGAAGTTTCATACCACGTCAAGCAAGGTGCAAGGCCACCAAATTCAAGTGCTGTTTCATACCACTTCAAGCAGGGTGCAGGACCACCAAACTCAAGTGCAGTTTCCTACCAATTCAAGCAGGGTGCAAGGCCACCAAATTCAAGTGCAGTTTCATGCCATTTCAAGCAGGGTGCAAGGCCACCAAATTCAAATGCAGTTTCATGCCATTTCAAGCAGGGTGCAAGGCCACCAAATTCAACTGCAGTTTCATGCCATTTCAAGCAGGGTACAAGGCCACCACATTCAAATGCAGTTTTATACCATTTCAAGCACGGTGAAACCACCATAAAACCCCCATATAACCACACAAAACACCACAAAACACCACACTCACAGTTCAGTAGATATTCAGTGTGTTCAGTTGATTCACAGCTCAGATAGAGTCGTGACCTCTCCCTCCCCCATTTTGCAGAGACAGAGCCACACCCTCACTTCCGGGTTTTATAATCCCTCCCCCTCCCACCGGAAGGGGCGTGGCCTTCATGGCATGATTGACAGGAGAGAGATTCTCAACATTTTTTAAACACTAATACACTTTTATTTTTCATTGATGGGAAAAATACTCTGCACCTGATGAGCGGAGGGGGACTGAGTAAGATGACCAAAAATCACAGCCTTAAGTGGTAGCGTTTTATCTAAAATCAATATACAGTGCAAACAGGAAGTTATCAAGTTTAGACTTTTAATCCTGTGCTTTATTTCAAACCAACCACCACCAACCATTTGCTGTGCTTTATTTCAAACTAACCACCACCAACCATTTGCTGTGCTTTATTTCAAACCAACCACCACCAACTATTTGCTGTGCATTATTCCAAACCAAACACATTTTCATTTTCAAACCACATTAAGGGCACTCAAGGTCAGTAAAACCACACTCACAGTTTAGTAGACATGTGTTCAGTGTTATTCACAGCTCAGACTGAGAGAAGTGACCCTCTCGCTCCCCCATCTTGCAGAGACTGACTGAGGCACTCAACACTTCCAATTTTTATAGTCCCTCCGGAAGGGGCGTGGCCTTCAGGAGAATCTCAACATTTTTAAAACAATAATAACTCTTTTATTTTTCATCGATGGGAAAAATCCTCTTGTCCTGCGCAGCGGAGGGGGACTCTGAGTAAGATGGCCAAAAATCACAGCCGTAAGTGGCAGCGTTTTTTTAAAAATCAATATGCAGAACACCAGGAAGTGGTCAAGATCAGGCTTTTAGTAATATCGATTATCTGATTTGATTGGATAGCATACAAAACAAAACTTTTCACTGTACCCCAGTATACATGACAAAAATAAAAACCAAAACACCAGACCATTTCTGTACAATTTGCTAATCGGGGATTATGGCAATACTGTACTGGACTGTAAGAAAATAATTTTGCTGTGCCTTTGCACTTCGCACATGTGACAATAAAAGCATAATTGAACCAATGAACCATTAATGGATAAGGGACTAAAAGTAGGCGGTGTAGTTTTAAGATGCACCTTTGTTCGGGTGAGTTAGTTCTATGGGTTCCCAGCAAGATCATGGAGTGACAAACTCTGTAGGAAAGAACTGCAGATGCTGGTTTAAATCGAAGGTAGACACAAAATGCTGGAGTAACTCAATGGGTCAGGCAGCATCTCTGGAGAAAATGAATGGGTGAAGGGACAGCAACACCTCCCCCCTCGACTCCATCCAAGGACACAACCGCAGGGGATGCAACACCTGTCCCTTTACCTCCCTCTTCGACTCCATCCAAGGACCCAAACAGTCTTTCCAGGTGAGGCAGAGGTTCACTTGCACCTCTTCCAACCTCATCTACTGTCCGCTGTTCCAGATGCCAACTTCTCTACATCGGCGATGAAGCGCAGGCTCGGTGATCGTTTCGCTGATCACCTACACTCAGTCCGTCTTAACCTACCTGATCTCCCGGTGGCTGAGCACTTCAACTCCCTCTCCCATTCCCAATCTGACCTTTCTGTCCTGGGCCTCCTCCATTGTCAGAATGAGGCCCAATGCAAATTGGAGGAACACTACCTCATATTTCGCTTGGGTAGTTTACACCCCAGCGGTATGAACATTGACTTCTCTAACATTAGATAGCCCTTGCTTTTCCTCTCTATCCCTTCCCCTTCCCAGTTCTACCACTAGTCTTACTGTCTCCGACTACATTCTATCTTTGTCCCGTCCCCTCCCCTAACTTCAGTCTGAAGAAGGGTCTCGACCCGAAAAGTCACCCATTCCTTCTCTCCAGAGACGCTGCCTGACCCGCTGAGTTACTCCAACATCTTGTGTCTACCTGTGACTTAAACTCTCTTGTGACAGCAGTTGTTGTTTGACGAACTTCCCCTAAGAGACCACACAACAGCATCTTGGCAGACAACAAAACCGCAGTAGCTGCCAGACACTAGCTAACTACAAAATCTCAACTTTTGAGAATTGGCTTATGCTTGAAATCCTTTGATAATCTTTCAGTATATTACAAACAGAAATGCTGCCTGTTCCGCTGAGTTACTCCAGCATTTTGTGTCTATCTTCGGTGTAAACCAGCATCTGCAGTTCCTTGCTACACAAATCCATCAATTTACTTGTGCAAGTAAATCCAAAATCCGTAGGGCCCAATATACCGAGATTTTACTTTATTTATATATAACTTTAAAGAGGCTACCATCTATCTCATTGGAGACCCTCGGACTATCTTTAAACGGACTTTACTGGACTTTATCTTGCACTAAACATTATTCCCTTTATCCTGTACCTTGATTGTAATCATGTATAGTCTTTCCGCTGACTGGATAGCATGTAACAAAAAAGCTTATCACTGTACCTTGGTACACGTGACACTAAAACTAAACTAAATTAAACATGTAAATGTTTCATCTACGATTGTATTTGCCACTAATTATTCAAATATTTCAAATCAGATTCAATGCCTTAATTTGAACTATGTTTACATATTCTGTTGTGCTGCTGCAAGTAAGAATTTCATTGTTCCTTTTCAGGACATATGACAATAAAACACTTTTGACATTTTGTTTATAGGACAAAGGTTTAAGGTGGGGGGGGAGATTTAATAGGAACCGAGGGATAACTTTTTTCATAAAAGATGGTGGGTATATGGAATGAGCTGCTGGAGGAGGTAGACAGGTACTATCATAACATTTAAGAGACATTTGGACAGGCACATGGGTAGGATAGGTTTAGAGCGCTATGGATCATGTTCGGGCAGATGGGACTAGTGTAGATGGGGCATACTGGTCAGTGTGGGTAAGTTGGGCCGAAAGGCCTGTTTCCACGCTGTATGACTATGACTTGACTTGATTCCTCAAACAGTGGTGCCTGCTTCATTGTTAAAGTTTGATTCTGCGCAGTTTTTTGATTGAAAGATTAAACACGGAAACAGGCCCTTCAGCCCATCGAATCAATGCCGACCAAAAATCACCCGTTCATACTAGCTCTATGTTATCGCACTTTTGCATCTACTCTACTTGCCAATGGCAATTTACAGAGGCCAATTAACCTACCAACCTCTCTGGGATGTGGGAGGAAACTGGAGCACACGGAGGAAATCCACGCGGTCACGGGGAGCACATGCAAACTCTACACAAAGAAGGCACCCGAGGTCAGGGTCGTTTCCTGGTCTCTGGTGCTTTGTGGCAGCAGCTCTACCAGCTGCGCCACTGTGCTGCCCCTTTTCGTTCAATTGTGGAGTTTTAATTGTGTTAATAAAATACTACTAGCTACTCATACATTTCACAACAATGCCCAAAATACTTGCAGCACCCAGATCAGGTCCATTTTATCTTGTTGCCACTATCATAACCTTTGTTATAATCGTACGGAGATCTATGCTATTCACATGTAGCTGTCTGTACTTTTACCTCCTGACTCCCCCTGCTGGTATGTCAACACTATAAACACAAGTAAGAATGTCATTGTTCCTTTTCGGGACATATGACAATAAAGCATATAAACACAACTGATTGCATATAGAGAACAGCAAAGCACAAAGTGCTGGCAAAACTCAGTTGGCCAGGCCGTACCTGTGGAGAGAAATTAACAAGGAATGTTTCAGGTCGGGACCCTTCTGTAGATGTTCAGTTCAGTTCAGATTAGTTTATTGTCACGTGACCGCAGTACAGTGAAAAGCTTTTATTATTTATTTGGCAAGGAGTCCTTGTATCACTCTGATAACCCTTTGTCCGGTCGCCAACACTTCTCTTCCTCTTGGACACCCTCTGTCGGCTTTCTATACTCTCTCAACGTTTAACCTTTAAATCAAGGACAGTAAACCCTCGCTAAAACGGACCCCAGGGGGGAATGGTGTCCGTTATTGCCAAATGTCCGCTATAACCGAGTAAGGGATTATCATTGTGCAAGTAGTTGAAACAAGGAATTGTAGATGCAGGTTAATACACAAAAGGACACAAAGTGCTGAAGTAACTCAGCACGTCAGGCAGGCATCTCTGGAGAAGTTCAGTTCAGTTTAGTTTAGTTTAGTTTATTGTCACGTGTACTGAGGTACAGTGAAAAGCTTTTGTTGCGCGCCAACCAATCAGCAGAAAGGCACATGGATAGGTAACGTTTCGGATCGAGACCCTTCTTCAGACACTCGGTCTGGAAATAGGCCTGGAGTCCAGGTGAGTAGAGGCGAGGATCGGTGGAGTCAATGGTCATGGCCCGTGGGCGACCATAGTGCAGGTAAGGATTGGTGACGGCAGACGCGGCCTGAAAGTGGCGAGGAAGCTGTGAGGGCTGGGGGTAGCTTCGGCAGCCTGTCCTGGAAGTGGCTGGGGTCGGTTGGTAGGTTCGTCCGCTATAACCAAAATCCATTATACAGATCTCCGTACAAAGATCCTTATAAAGATCTACAAGGCAGCAGGTCCAGCAACCTTCTTGGGCGGGGGAAATTGTGGTGTCAACCCAGATCTGACTTTGAGGTGACTGCTAACCCAAACATTGTGGTCTTAAATGAAATAGTGAAGCAAGAGCAACACCGTGGTGCAGCGGTAGAGTTGCTGCCTTACAGTGCCAAGGACCCAGGTTCAATCCTGACTATGGGTACTGTCTGTATGGAGTTTGTACATTCTTCCGGTTTTTTTCCGGATGCTCCCACACTCCAAAGACATACAGGTTTGTAGGTTAATTGGCTTCAGTAGAATTGAAATTGAATAAGTGAATGAATGAATAAGTTTATTGGTCAAGTTTTCACATACAAGGAATTTGCCTTGGTGCTCCGCCCACAAGTGACAACATGACATACAGCGACAGTTAAGAATGGTACATAAAACATTAAACATTAATAATAAAACATTATTGATTAAACATGTGAATTAAAAAAAATACCAGGGCAAAAGGAGGCTACAGATTTTTAGTTATTGAGTAGATAAATTGACCTTAGTGTGTAGGATAGTGCTAGTGTATGTGGTGATCGCTGGTCGGTGCGGACTCGGTGGGCCAAAGGACCTGTTTCCCTGCTGTATTACTAAAGTCTAAAAAATTACATTGGCTGACTCCAGTCTAATTACCTTCTGCTCCTTAAACTTGTTTCATTTGAGAGTGACAATTATCACTCTCAAATGTCATTTATCGATAAGGATCAAGCACCCAAACTAGTCACTTCATTTCTCAATCATGTTTTTGAGTGAACTTTTGTTGGCCATATCCAAAACACATGCACAAAAACTGTAGATTACCTCATTGCCAATTTCCTCTTGGCCTTTTCTTTTTCCACCAAAGTGCCAAATGGAAGGTGAGGTTTGATGTCAATCGGTTCCGACTGAGTTTTCAAGTTCAGTTGTTCTTCCTCTTCATTGAGGTACTTGAACAAATCTTCATACTCTTTGCAGCAAAAGAGCTGGAATCACAAAAAGCACATGACTAAAGGTTCAAAGCCTTTACTTTTTTTTGCACGCAACTTGAGATTGGGTCGGCACATTGGCGCAGCGGTAGAGCTGCTGCCTTACAGCACCAGAGGCCCGGGTTCGGTCCTGACCAGGTGCTGTCTGTACGGAGTTTGTACCTTCTCAAGAAGGAGAAGGAACATTTGTGATGGTGCTGAGAACCGCCGGCCCTCGCGTCGACAGCACACAAAAGCCCACCCTAAGTGGCAGGTGGAATGCACCACCTCGCAAACACAAACCCTCATGCTACCTCCAAGGACATCTCGCGTCTCATCTGTGTCGCAGTCCATGTTCAGTCCCGTTCCATGTTGGCCTCTTTGTCCACTTCCAAACTGCAGTGGCGGTAGTACATGACATAGTTCCCAGGGCTTGCCTGAGGAGTATGAAGAAGGCTGCTGGTGGGAGCAGTCAGCACCATCCCAAATGTTCCTTCTCCATCTCGCATGCTGTGTGTCATGGCATATTTTCTTAAAGGTTGCATCACAGGTAGATAGGGTGGTCAGAAAGACTTTGGGCACTGTGGCCTTCATCACTCAGAGTATTGACTATAGGTATATTGAATATCAGGTTATGACATTATTCTGATGGAGCGGCACAGTGGCGTAATGGTAGAGTGGCTGCCGCACAGCGCCAGAGACCCGGGTTCGATCCTGACTATGGGTACTGTCTGTTCTGAGTTTGTATGTTCTCCCCATGACTGCGTGGGTTTTCTCCGGGTGCTCCTGTTTCCTCACACACTCCAAAGTCGTACAGGTTTGTATGTTCATTGGCCTCGGTAAAAATAGTAAATCGTCCCTAGTGTATAGGATAGTGCTTGTGTATGGGGATTGCTGGTCGATCACGGACGGCACAACAAAGGGCCTGTTTCCACCCTGTATCTCTAAAAAAAACTGATAGAAGATCTGATTGAAGTATTTACATAATGAGAGGCTTAGAAAGGGTAGACAGTCAGAATCTTTTCCCTAGAGTGAAAATGTCATGGACTAGAGGGCGTAGCTTTAAGGTGAGAGGGGAGAAGTTTAAAGGAGATGTTCAGGCCAAGTTTTTTATACAGAGGGTGATGGGTAACTTGAACGCACTGCCAGGGGTGGGTGGTGGAGGCAGATACGATAGTGGCCTTCAATAGGCATTTAGATAGACACATGGAAATACATGGAATGGAAGGACATAGGTCAGGTGTAGGATGTATCTCTAAAGTCTAAAGTTTCAAAAGAGACAAGACAAGAGTGTTTTATTCATATGTCCTGAAATAGAGCAATGAAATTCTTACATACAGCAGCACAACAGATATGTAAACATAGTAATGTGTAAAACCCATAATAAACAACAGAAAATGCAGTGTATATAAAAGGTAAAAGAGATAAATGAGAAAAGGGAATGTAAAATTACCAGAGACTCCCATATCCCATGACCAAAGCATAAATTATTTTAAATAAATTAAAAAAGGTAAAAGGGAACACTTTAATAACAATTGTACTCACATCTTTGGCTGATCCTTCACTCAATTGTTTGCGTGTAGGTACGGGCTTTAAAATGTTTCCACAAAATTGACAGTGGGTGAATCCGATGGATTCCTACGGAAGAGTTTACAGTAATATATCGCAATAAATTCTTGAACAGTGCGTTGAATTCTATAAGCTTGAGGATTTAAATTATAATACGGATAGCGCGCACCGTATTGAAAGTCTGTTTTATTATCCTGTTTTGGATCTCAATGATAGACAGAATTGTGGGAGCGCAGAAGAATGTAATTACAGTATTACGGCAGAAGGTGTAACGGGCGGTAGAAGGTCCCGGCGAGCCATGGCCAAGCCCCGACGGCAGGCCTGGCTCGCCCACCATGCAACTGGGAGAGGGAAGCCGCCGAGCCCGGCCCCTGTTCGTCCCCAAAGACCGGGAGGGAGTCGACGACGGTGGCTGACGCTGGACAAAAGGCCGGTGAGAAAAACCAGGGAGGTCTTATCGTCTGCGCCCTCAAGGACGGCTGCGGGGGACACCCCAGGGGCACGAAGGCTGAAGGTGGCCGGGCGAGGGGGAGGACGACGGTTCACGGGAAGATCCGGATGGAGGTGACGGCTGCAACTGGCCTTTGTGGCTGGCTGTAGCTGGGACTGTAAAATGGCAGCAAAACTGCAAAACCTGACAACTCTTGCCAATGGACTCAGTGGGCTATTTCTATGCATTATGTATTTAACTAGGTATTGTCCTTATGTATGGCAATAATCTTAACGCTCTGTATGCAAAAGAGGAATCTCATTGTACCTTGGTACACGTGATAATAAAGGAATAATTTAACCATTATTGGGTCAATACCTTGGAACACTATGGGAGAATCTTCAACAGATGGACTACAGCAGGCCCAGGGAATCCTCTCCACCATCCTCGCAAAGGCAATTAGACTAGCAGAATAAATAAAAAGACACAACGTGCTGGAGCACCTCAGCGGGTCAGGCAGCATCTCTGGAGAACATGGACAGGAGACATTCCAGGTCGAGACCCTTCTTCAAACTGACTGTAGAAGGGGGGAGACAACTGGACGAGAGGTGGGGGTGGGACAACGTCAGGCAAGTGATAGATGGATACAGGTGAGGGGAACAAATGCCAGGGATGAAAAGGAGACAAAATGCTGTGAGATAATGAGAGAAGAGGTATGAATTGTGAGGCTTGAGGAGGTCCATTGCTCAATGTATTGGTGACACAGGTGGAGAGGATTGTGAAAAAGATATTATTAATGGGTATAGTTTAACCTGTTTTAATTTCAGTTTAGTCTTATTTGGCTCCTTTCCTTATGTTACCAAGTTTATATTCTTTCCCAATTATGATGAATGGTCCTACTTCCAGAACGCTAACTGTCTCTCTTTCCACAATCTTTAGCGGCACAGTGGCGCAGCTGTAGAGCTGTTGACTCACAGCACTAGAGACCCAGGTTCCATCCTGACTATGGGCGCTGTCTGTGTGGAGTTTGTACGTTATCCCTGTGACCGCGTGAGTTTCCTCCGGGTGCTGCGGTTTCCTCCCATATCCTAAAGGCATGCAGGTTTGTAGGTTAATTGGCCTTGGTAAATCACCCCTTGTGTGTGAGGAGTGGATAAGAATGTGGGATAACACAGAACTAGTGTGAACGAGTGATCGACGGCTGGCGTGGTCTGTGTGTACCGAACATCTTTCCATGTTGCATCTCTAAAACTAAAACTGTACGTTGTCCCAAATGTGTAGGATAGTGTTAGGGTACGCGGTGATTGCTGCTTGGTGGGCCAAAGGGCCTGTTTCTGTGCTGTATCTCTAAAGTCTAAAGTGTGGCAACACAGTGGCGCAGCGGCAGAGTTGCTGCCTTACAGCGCCAGAGGCACGGGTTTGATCTTGACTAGGGTACTGTCTTGAGGGAGTTTCTAAGTTCTCCCTGTGACCGCGCGGGTTTTCTCCGTGTGCTCCGGTTTCCACCCAAAATCGGCTTCTATAAAATTGTAAATTATCTAGAGTGTGTAGAATAGTGCTAGTCAACGGGTGGATCGCTGGTCAGCGTGGACTCGCTGGGATGAGGGGATGTTACCACTCTGTACCTTTTAAGTTCTAAAGTTCTTAAAATAGTTATCTAAAGATGCTGGCTGACCTGCTGAGCATTTCCAATAATTTCTGTCTTTATTGTAGGTTTCCAATGTATGCAGTATTTAGATTTTCCTTTAGTGGAAGGCTTGATGATAATTGAGATGAGGCCAGCTTTAAGCTGGGTTCTATGGCGGATTCCTAGAGCCCTGTACTCACCGGCACTCCTTCGGTCGTCCCAATCTGTTTCCCAGTCACCAAATCAGAATCTTCTTTCTGCTTCTAGATGTAAGATGGAAAGCAAGTTTTCTCATACATTGGGCACAAATATTTTGCATTTATCTGCAACACAAGCTCTCCTCTCCTGGTAGACACAGAAGCACAAGCTGGCAACAGCAACCTACATCCATTTCTGCAACCAGGCAAAACAATTTAATTTTGTCTCCAGCCTATGTTCATGTTCATAAGTTCTAGGAGCAGAATTAGACCATTCTGCCCATCGTCTACTCTGCCATTCATTCACGGCTGATCTATCTTTTCCTCTCAACACCATTCTCCTGCCATCTCCCCATAACCCCTGACACCATTACTAATCAAGAATCTGTCAGTCTCCGCCTTAGAAATATCCATTGACTGGGCCTCCACAGCCATCTGTGGCAATGAATTCCACAGATCCACCACCTGGAGTGGGATGGGGTGAGCTGGGAGGGTGCAGCAGGTGGACTGAATGGTTCTCACCGTCATGTGGCAAAGTGCAATTTTTATACGAGAATGATGCCCAAACAGTCTGTGACCCATAGCGCTGTGGCCATAGCGCTAGGTTTAAAGCACATGGCGCTGTGGCTGGTAGCGGTATATTTAGAACCGATAGCGCTGCAGCCGACAACGCTTTGTTTAAATCTTTGCGCACCCAGTCTGTAGCGCTGTGTGTGTTGCTTTACACGCCAGTCTGCGGCTGGTAGCACTTTGTTTCCAGGGGGGGAGGGGGGGCGGGGAGGGGGAGGGCGGGGGGCGGGGGCCTTGCTCGGATGCAGTCCCCTGCCATTGGGTGCAGTTTGAATTTGGGAGCAGCGATATTGGTCAGGACTTACCGGCGGTTATATCAATGGCTGATTTCTGCCTGTATAAAGGCAAGTGCCGGTAAGTCATGTTAGTTCATGTACGAGATGATTTCGCCGACGGGCTGAGTCGCGATCAGCGCTGCGGATGGAGGCAGAGAGAGAGGAAGGTGTGCTGCTGTAAGATGGGCCTCGCGCATAACAAGACACGTATTGTTTTTGTTCTCTCTCTTGCCAATAAATCTGATTTGTAACAGACGAGTGTGCCTTTTTTCCGCTCTACTAGTCAGATCCTTTGGCGTAGTCGGCAGTATCTTATGAATAGAATAGAAAGTGTTTGATAAAAAGAAATAGCAAACGAGATGGCGCTGGTGCAGGCCAAGCACCCCAGGAACAAGCTGCTGTCCTCAGTGCAGGGGAGCCCGCAGCAGGCCGTGCTGCAGGCAGGAACATCCCTCTCCAACTATGGGACCACTTCTCTTCCACACCCACACCACTGCCCTCTCACCCCCCCACCCCCTGACCACCCACCACCCCCCCACCACACATCGCCTCGTCCCCATTACACCCACCTGCCTTCCTCCGGCCCCAACCCCTATCCCTGCCGGGTGTTCACCATCCCCCCCGACCTCCCCCTCTCCGACATCGGACGGTCTGTCCTCAGCAGAGGTCTTACCTTTGTCCCCCTCCGTCCCCATCTCAATGAGTTCCGTGCCCTCTATGACTTGGAACGCTTCTACCGTCGCCTCCGCCTCACAGCTCACTTCCATGGGAAGCAGTCCTCGCTCCCCACTGATGACCCCTTTTCCCGTCTCCAACGCACCCCATCCTCATGGAACCCCCCTCGCAGCCTTCCGGCTTTAGAACTCTTTATTAAAAACTGCCGCCGTGACATCCACCGCCTCAACTTCTCCACTCCCCTGTCTCACTCCAATCTCTCCCCCCTTGAACGCACTGCCATCGACTCACTCCGCAACAACCTAGATTGGGTTATCAAACCCGCCGACAAGGGAGGTGCCGTGGTAGTCTGGCGCGTCGACCTCTACAAAGCTGAGGCCACGCGCCAACTCTCGGACACCTCTTCCTACTTACCCCTGGACCATGACCCCACTGACGAGCACCAGGCCACCATCTCCAGCACCATCACCAACTTCATCCACTCCCACGCCCTGCCCGAACGAGCCTCCAACCTCATCGTTCCCCAGCCCCGCACAGCCCGCTTTTACCTTCTCCCCAAAATCCACAAACCTGACTGTCCCGGTAGACCCATTGTCTCTGCCTGTTCTTGCCCCACCGAACTCATCTCCACCTACCTCGACTCCATACTATCCCCCTTGGTTAAATCCCTCCCCACCTATGTTCAAGACACCTCAGACACTCTCCGTCATCTCCGCGCATTCCACTCTCTAGGCCCCCACCCCCTCATCTTCACCATGGACGTCCAGTCACTGTACACCTCCATCCCCCACCAGGATGGTCTCAAAGCCCTCCGTTTTTTCCTCGACCGTAGAAGCAATCTATACCCGGCCACTGACACCCTCCTCCGCCTAGCGGAGCTGGTACTTACACTTAATAACTTTTCATTCGACTCCTCCCATTTCCTCCAAATACAAGGCGTAGCTATGGGCACACGCATGGGCCCCAGCTACGCCTGCCTCTTTGTCGGGTACGTAGAACAATCCCTGTTCAATGCGTACCAGGGCCCCATCCCCGACCTCTACCTCCGCTACATCGATGATTGTTTTGGTGCCACATCCTGCACCCACACACAACTGACTGACTTCATCCGCTTCACCACCAACTTCCATCCGGCACTTAAATACACCTGGACCATTTCCGACACTTCCCTACCATTCCTTGACCTCACTATCTCCATCGCAGGTGATAGACTCCTTACCGACATCCACTACAAACCTACCGACTCCCATGGCTATCTGGACTACACTTCTTCCCACCCTGCTTCCTGTAAGGACTCCATCCCCCACTCCCAATTCCTCCGTCTACGCCGCATCTGCTCCCAGGATGAGGCGTTCCACACCAGGGCATCTGAAATGTCCTCATTCTTCAGGGAACGGGGGTTCCCCTCCTCCACCATAGATGAGGCTCGCACCAGGGTCTCTGCCATACCCCGCAACACTGCTCTCTCTCCCCATCCCCCCACTCACAACAAAGGCAGAGTCCCCCTAGTCCTCACCTTTCACCCCACCAGCCGTCACATACAACAAGTGATCCTCCGTCAGTTTCGCCACCTCCAACGTGACCCCACCACTCGCCACATCTTCCCATCTCCCCCTATGTCTGCCTTCCGCAAAGACCGCTCCCTCCGTAACTCCCTTGTCAATTCTTCCCTTCCCTCCCATACCACCCCCTCCCCTGGTACTTTCCCTTGCAACCGCAAGAGATGCAACACTTGTCCCTTCACTTCCCCCCTCCACTCCATTCCAGGACCCAAGCAGTCGTTCCAGGTGCGACAGAGGTTCACCTGCATCTCCTCCAACCTCATCTATTGCATTCGCTGCTCTAGATGCCAGCTGATCTACATCGGTGAGACCAAGCGGAGGCTTGGCGATCGTTTCGCCGAACACCTCCGGTCGGTCCGCAATAACCAACCTGAACTCCCGGTGGCTCAGCACTTCAACTCCCCCTCCCATTCCGTATCTGACCTCTCTGTCCTGGGTCTCCTCCATGGCCACAGCGAGCAACACCGTAAATTGGAGGAAATGCACCTCATATTCCGCTTGGGCAGTCTACACCCTGGTGGCCTGAACGTTGAATTCTCCCAATTCTGCTAGCCCTGGCTGTCCCCTCCCCTTCATCAGCCATCTGGTTGTCTCCTCCCCTCCCCCAACCCTCGGGCTCCTCCTCCTCCTTTTCCTTTTTTCCTTTCTTCTCCCCACCCCCTATCAGTCTGAAGAAGGGTTTCGGCCCGAAACGTTACCTATTTCCTTCGCTCCATAGATGCTGCTGCACCCGCTGAGTTTCTCCAGCATTTTTGTGTACCCTTGAGTCTTCAAGCTCTTATAATGCTTTTAACGGGTCACGAGGGAGAGGTTTATTGTTGTAACTTTCACTCGAATGGATCAACACTGGCATCTGCAGGATTTGATCGACTCGTCTTGTTTTGGAATTTATATGGCGACTGCGATAATTATGCTACATTGGAAGGTCACGGTGGAGCAGTGATGGAATTGCATTATAACACGGGTGGCAACATGCTTTATCCAGCATCAACAGACAACACTGTAGCAGTGTGGGACAGTGAAACGGGTGAAAGAATCAAGAGACATAAAGGTCACACATCCTTTGTGAATTCATGTTATCCAGCCCGACGGGGACCACAGTTGGTGTGTACAGGAAGCGACGACGAAACAGTGAAGCTATGGGACATTCGGAAGAAGGCTGCAAATCCATACGTTTCAAAATACGGACCAAGTACTGGCTGCAACGTTTAATGACACAAGCAATCAGATTATCTCCGGTGGTATTGATGACGACATTTAGGTTTGGGACATCCGACAAAACAAGTTAATTTATACCATGCGTGGTCATACAGACTCGGTGACTGGTTTGACCCTGAGTGGGGTAAAAGAGAACATCACCAACTTCACTGACCACATCCAGGAAGCCATGGGAAAGCATCGAGGGGTCAGAGAACAATACCATGACTACAATCCCCCAGAAGGACGGTGGCCTTTCGGGATGTTTGGAGGCTGGTGGACAACAGCGGTCCATTGACCATTGGGGCAATCTTATTGGCTGTAATATTACAACATGGTATGTGTGGATTGGCATCACAATCGCATGGACTTTACTCCAGCCTGTAGGCCGGATGTAACGAGGTAACGCCTGCGGGCCGGATGTGACAATAGCCAGACTGTTCAAGGGGTGGAATGTTATACGAGAATTTTGCCAGAACAGTCTGTGACCCACAGCATGTGGCCATAGCGCTATGTTAAAAGACCAGAGCACTATGTTTAAAGCCCACAGCGCCATGTTTAAAGCCCATAGCGCTATGGCCGGTAACACTTCATTTAGAACCCATAGCGCTGCAGCCAACAGAGCTGTTTAAACCTTTGCGCGCCAAGTCTGTAGCGCTGTGTATATTGCTTTACACGTCAGTCTCTGGCCAGTAGCGCTGTTTCCAAAGGGGGGGGGGGGGCTTGTTGGGATGCAGCCCCCTGCCATTGGGTGGTTTGAATTTGGGAGCGGCACTATTGGCCAGGAATTACCGGCGGTTATTTCAATAGCTGATTTCTCTCTATATAAAGACAGGCGCTGGTAAGCCATAAATTAGTTCATGTACGAGAGGGGTTCACCGACGGGATGAGTTACGAACAGAGCCGTGGACGGAGGCAGAGAGAGAGAGGGAAGTGTGCTGCTGTAAAACAGACCCCACGCATAACAAGACATGTATTGTTTTTGTTCTCTCACTTGCCAATAAATCTGATTTGTAACTAAACAGACGAGTGTGCCTTTTTTTTGTTATACCAGTCAGATCCTTGAACCTGTTCCCTTATAACAGCACCGTTTCCACACGTTCTCAAATCTGCATCTGCAATTAAACTCTCAGCATTCGGTTCCCCTCAATATGTGGACATAACACTCCATTTCATAAATCAAAGACAGGTTGCTGCTGGTTTACAAGTAGCTGTCATGCAGTACGTAACGCCAAACACTCGCTCCACCAAGGCTGCTGGAGCTCCAGGTTGCTAACCATTATAACTCCCCTTCCCATTTCCATACTGACCTTTCTGTCCTGGGCCTCCTCCACTGACAGAGTGACCTGCGGAGCTACTCCTGCACTTTGATTAATTATTTCAAAAATGTAGAATTCATGAGTAACTATTGTGTCTTGAGAATATTAAAAATGCTGTGGGTGCTGCGAATCTTTGAAACACTTTGGGCTCTCTGAGTGTTACCTTGCGCACTGTTAAGGCCATCAATAAACTGACTTGTTCGGGAAACTCACCACTGTTCTACCTGATGTATTAATTTGTGTCTGTTCCTATCTGACCACCAACAGGGCCCTAAGTAACACCAGATTCAGGGTACAGGTACAACACAAAATTCCCTCCTACAGCCTTGGAGAACAGGAGGAGGATGGGTGATTTTACAAAGGTATACAAAATCATGAGAGGAATAGATCGGGTAGATGCACAAAGTCTCTTGCCGAGAGGAGGGGATTCGAGAACCAGAGGGCATAGGTTTAAGGTGAAGGGGTAAAGATTTATTAGGAATCTGAGGGGTAACTTTTTAACACAAGGGGTGGTGGGTGAATGGAACGAGCTGCCGGAGGACATAGTTGAGCCAGGTACTGTTGCAAAGTTTAAGAGACATTCAGATAGGTACATGGATAGGATAGGTTTAGAGGGATATGAGACAAATGCAGGCAGGTAGGACTAATGTTGAAGGGGTGTGGTAGTCAGCATGGGCAAGTTGGACCGAAGGGCCTGTTTTCACAATGCATGAATCCATGACTACAGGTAACGAGGAGAAATGTTACTGAGAAACGGTGTTAGTTGTCTGTTCTGTTATTCGGGTACTCAGCTGAGGTAGTGCTGTGCTATGCAACTTTGACATTCTATGTTGGAATCCAGGGACACGGTACTTACTGCTCCACTCCTGGCCCACTGCCAATAATTCTCAGCATCACCGAGTTCTTTGACATTTTGTAACAATATCTCCATGACCTATATTTAATGAAGGGATATAATATGATTAAGAGTTTAAACAAACACTGCATTTAAAATCTGCATTTGCAGTGCTTCAGGAAGGTGGCTGACAAGGTGATCAGGAGACAGCATTAAAATTCTGACTTTGTCACCATGTAAATTAATAATAACCCCAGTTCGTTGTCCATTTTTTTCCGAGTGCATGGACAACCCCAAAGTGGGATCAACAACTTACTCGCCCACTTTCTTTTCCTGCTCTAGAATGCTCCCTCGACCGTTATCTCACCTGGCCACTGGGCGGCATGGTGGCACATCGGTAGAGTTGCTGCCTTACAGAGCTAGAGACCTTGGTTCGATATTGACTACGGCTGCTGTCTGTGTGGAGTTTGCACGTTCTCCCTGCGACCGCATGGGTTTCCTCCGGGTGCTCCGGTTTCCTCCCACATCCCAAAGATATGCAGGTTTGTAGGTTAATTGGCTTCTGTAACTTGTCCCCAGTGCGTGGGATGGAACTAGTGTAAGGATGATTGTTGGTCGGCGCGGACTCGGTGGGCAGAGGGCCCTGTTTCCACGCTGTATCGGTAAACTAAACTAAATTAAGCCAAACCATAAAACAAGAATCATGTGAGACAAGTGGAGGAGTCAGTGATAGAGGAGTCTGTGATCAATAACTCCATTGGGATGACCTACGAATCAGGGCAGATAATCATCCTTGCAGAGTTTGAAGAACTAGGGACAAAGCATTGTAGCCATTTCACCCTATATACTCCATGTAAGTTTATTTGCACATGTATAACATCCCCGCTAATCCCACATAGTACACGCGGAACTGGGGATGAGACCCTCATGTTTTACATATCTTATGTTAAAAAGAGCATTCACAAGAAATTTTCTCTGGGAAAGAAGTGGGATGGTTTGGAGAGGTTGGTTAATACTCCAATTGTCCATTGTAAACCAACTGTAAAATTGGCGGCTCTTTCTGATGGAGGCCAAGTGTGAGGATCCTCTCAGACAGAACATTCTTTACGTTTACTTGCTGCAGATTGTAGAATTGAAGTCCACCACTGATTTTCCTTGGTTCCAGAATCTTTCTGGATTATCCGTTTTTCTGGACCAACAGAGGTCACGGTCTCAGAGGGGTACAAAACAGTCGAGATACCAGCCCGCAAAGTCAGCCTCGGAAGTTGGCTATGGGAATGGAGCTGTCGGCTCCAGCCTCGGCCGCAGGGGCACACAAGTCCTGATGAGGTAGAGATTGGCCGCCACACCCGGCCTAGACGCCACATTTTCAGAGGGCTTCCGGGGGTGGGGTGTGGTGAGGAGGGGAGGTGGGAAAGGGATTTCGAGTGCGCTTTCATGATTTTGTCCAGAGTAAGTGAGCTGCCGAACCACCAGTTGCCGGAAAATCGGTGGTGGCCCTGTATTTTGAATCGTTTTGATTATTGTTTTGTCTAGTTTACTTGATAAGTCTGGAGACACTTGTAAATGTGTGGAAAGAGAAACAATCAACATTTCGAGTTCCGAATGAAAGGGTCGCACACACGAAACATCGGCTGTTTCACTTTCCACAGGTGCTGCCTGACCTGCTGAATTTTTCCAGCAATTTCTACTTTTATTTGAAGTCGTTTTTTTGTTTAAGACACTGTTTCTGTATTTTAAAAATAGACCAGGAACGATAATACTGAATTTGGACTGCACTAGGTTACCGCTCTTAGATACACCAAGGTATGTTTCTTTATATTACCAAAGCATATTCCAATTATCCTGGTTCTGCCAGATTTCTTTGCTCACGATATTCAAGTAAGTTTGAATGGAAACAATTTCTCAAAACCAACAGAGTTTTGGGTATAAAATCAGAAATTGTAATCTACAATATTTACTTTAGAATTGCTAGTTTCGCCCACAGAAGGCAAGTTATTTATGTGCTTCATGCTCACTGTAATTATTGTGAATGGGACTACGTGAATAGTTTGTTACACAAAAGGATACAACGTGCTGGAGTAACTCAGCAGGTCAGGCATGTTCTCCAGACATGTTGCCAGACCTGCTGAGTTACTCCAGCACCAGCATCTGCAGTTCCTCGTATCTACTACTGAATAGTTTGTTACCTGTTCACCCGTGAGATTTGTTTTCTCTATCAGAATGCACAATTATACTTGCCTCATATACTTGGGTTTGGGAAAGCAGACACACATAAAATTGGACGCAGCAATTTGCTTTTATTATTTGCTTACATTATATTGATGCAAGTCTTGGCTTGATGGGAGCACTCTAGCCTCTGAGCCAGAAGATTACGGGTTAAACAAGCCAACACAATTCAGGGCAACATGCAAGAGCAGCAAGCAATTGCCAGAACAAAAAGCATGGTTTACAATAACCTCTGAATACAGGAATAAGGATGTCGGTTCAGGAGTAATTAGGCTTGACACAATTATATAGGACCTTAGTTCCATAACTGAAGTATTGGGAAACATTTTTAAAATTACACAACGTGCTGGAGTGACTCAGGGGGTCAGGCAGTATCAGTCTGAAGAAATGTCCCGAACCAGAACATTACCTATCCATGTTCTCCAGGGATGCTGCCTCATCTGCTGAGTTACTCCTGCATTTTGTGTCTTTTTTTTTTGCAAACCAGCATCTGCAGTTCCTTGTTTCTATATATTGTGAAGCATGGATCTGAAGAAGGGACACGACCCCAAACGTCAACTGTCCATATCTTCCACAGATGCTGCCCGACCTGCTGAGTTTCTGCAGCAATTTGCGTTTTGCTCAAGATTGTGAGACAAGAGTAGCTGGCTATCCCTGACATCAAGGAAGCATTTAGACGAATCTGGAAAAACATAATTGATTGCTACTTTATTATCACATGTGACATGTCACAGTGAAATTCTTTGTTTTGCAGACCATACACAAAGTATGCAAAGAGTTGCCACGTATTGGATGCTGACGAAGTTACAAAGTGTTCATTGTAGTTCCCAATGGTCTCTCTTCGTTCTCGACGGTCCCCCCACGCCGGGACCCTCTTTGTTCTCGGCGGCGCGTCCTCAATTGACCTCCGGCAGCCACAGCGGACCCATGCTTAGCCGTCCGCCGCCTGGTCTTGCCCTGGCAGGCTCCGCTGCGCTCGCCAGGAGCTTCTGACAGCCCTCCTCCCTCAACGGCCCATTTTGCTCCTCGATGTTCCACCTTCCTCGACGGCCCACCTCGGGTCCCGTCGACGTCCACAGCGGGCGAGCCGGGCCTACCAGGTCAATAGGCATCAGGATAAAAGATACTCTGAAGATTGCAGTCAGACCTGATACGAAGGAAGATGGTTCTGATTGTTGGAGGTCAACCATTCCACTCCTGGAGTATCCTAGATTGAATCATTTTTAGCTACTTCATCAAATACCTTTTTTCCATCAGCAACTCCTCCTCAACTCCTCAGGACCTAGATATCAATGAAGCAGGGGCTGGCACATGACAAGGAACACTCATGGCTCACTGGCTATATTTAAGAGTATGCTGAACCATCTCCCCTTGACATTAAATTACATTATTGCAATTTATCCAAAATTATTCTCTTGAGGTGTCGCCTTGATCAGACACTCAACTGGGCCATAAGCAGATCAATGATTCAACTCCGCAGATCCCAAAGCTTCTCCAACATCAACAAAGCACATATCCCATCCGGGGCGCCGTCGAGTATGGCTGCCCTGCCAGCAGCTGTCTGCCCTTTCACCCTTTAAAGAATTTTTTTAGTATGTTAAAAAGTTTTCTTTGGAGGTCTAATCTTTTTTATGTGGGGGGTGGGGGTGGAAGTGGGAAACTGCATTTCTCAGTCCCTACCTGGTCGGAAATGCGGCTTTTCTCCAAGCCAGGACCGGCCAGAACTTCGGCTTCGGCGGCGGCGCAGCGCTGGGGCGCCATCGCGGAGCGGGCGATGCCTTACCCAGGTCGCCGTGTGGCGGCGCTGACTTTTAAACACCACGGAGCCTGGGATCTCTCGCCGAGATCGCCAGTGTTGGAGCTCCGACCAGCGCAGCCCATGGACTTCGGGAGCTGCGGTCTCCGGGGTGGAAGCGGCCGTTCCAGACACTCCAAGCCGCTGAAGAGTGTTTTTCCGACGCCGGAGCTCCATCATCCGGCGAGAGGGCCTGAAACATCGGGCCGCCGTTGCGGCGACTGCGGAGGCCTCAAATAGGCCCCGACCACGGGTGAACAAGAGGATGAGTACTGGACTTTGTTGCCTTCCCTCACAGTGGGAACCATTGTGGGGGGATGTTTTTATGTTTTATGATAAATTCTTATTTAATGTGGTGTCTTAAGGGCCTGTCCCACTTACGTGTCTTTGGCATGCAAATTACGCGACCTCGTGGTAGCGTTGAGGAGCGACGGTCCCGCGAAGGTCGCTCGCGATTTCATGCGTACGCACAGCCGCCTGGAGCGCGTGATGTCATTTGAAGATGGACACAAAATGCAGGAGTAACTCAGCGGAACCGGCAGCATCTCTGGAGAGAAGGAATGGGTGATATTTCCTGTCGAGACTCTTCTTCAGTCTGAAAGAATGGTCTTGACCCGAAACATCACCCATTGCTTCTCTCCAGAGATGCTGCCGGTCCCGCTGAGTTACTCCTGCATTTTGTGTCCATCTTAAATTTTCTTGGCCCTGCTCTGGGAGCAGAAGTGGGGGCGGATCCGGACCGCAACGGCCGTGACTCCCAGACCGAGTTCGGCGATCGTTTGCCTGCTTCTGCTGCTGTTGGAGGTGAGATGTTGCGTCGTGCCAGGGTCTTGGGCCTGTCCCACTTTGGCCGTCAGTTACACGACAGGCCGTTGGCGAGCGAAGATTTTGTTCGCTACAAAAATTTCGGAGCCCCACGCGATGTCGCGCACAACTACATACGCCTCCGCGCTTCTCAGTGGGACCGGCCCCGTGCGGCCATACATTGCCTGTGCGCCTCATTGCGACGACGAGGTCGCGTAATTTGCGTGCCAAGGACACGTAAGTGGGACATGCCCTTTACTTTTATTGGTGTGCTGCAAATGGCAACTCAAATTTCACTACACCAGAAACGGTGTATGTGACAATAAATGTCCTTTGTCCTTTGTACAAGCACAAGGAACGTGGATACTCTATGGTATCGTGGACAAATGTAGCTCTGTTAATGATGATGTTCAAATCCATTCAGGACAAAACAGCTGACTAGGCTACTGTACCTTTCGTCAGTCTAAATGCTCCTTCTCTCCTTCACCTCCAAGCAGTGGCTGCATTGCATACCATTTTAGAAAATACACTGCCTAGGTTTACTCACCTAGGCTACTCCAATAGCAACTGGGAAACCTGTGGTTTGTAGCATCAAGGACAAGGACTTCAGGCATATGGAAACACCACCATCTGCAGGTTTCCCTCCAACTTGCATGTCATCCGGACTTGGATCACACAACCTTTATCTTGTATCTGTACACTGTGTACGGGTGGGTGGGTAGGTAGGTAGGTACGCAGGTAGGTAGGTGGATAGGGGGTAGGCAGACAGGGACAGACAGGGACAGACAGACAGACACACACACAGACAGACAGACAGACAGACAGATGAATAGATACTGTAGATAGATCAGAAACTACAGTACATTTCATACAATGTCTGTGTTGAAATGAATATGAAGAATAACATACCTTTTGGTTTAATGCTGTGTAGTCTATTGGTTTCTCTTTGGATTCACATTTATAAGCCAGAATGGTAGGTAGTCCAATACTGGGCAGTGTGTAAAGGCAGGATCCAAACCTACCAGGTTTTAGTTGATCAATAAACTTAAATAAAGCAAAATAGTTAACATTAATAAAAAAGCAGCAATGAGACCAAGAAGCAAAATAAAGAAGTCTGGTTTCCTCCCACACTCCAAAAATGTGCAGGTTTGTAGGTTAATTGGCTTGTTTAATTATCCTAGTATGTTGAATACAACTAGTGTATGGGTGATCACAGATCAGCACAGTCTTGTTGAACAGAAGGGCCTGTTTCCATACTGTATCTCTATACTAAACTAAGATATCCATCAAAAAAGTTAATCAATAATCCTGCCCTATTTTACATCTCATTACAATTTGTTGATTTAAGCCAAATATCTTGAAAGAAGTTAGTCAAGGATTGGTCAAACCAAAGGCCCTAATGTGATTTACCACTTAACCAATGGTTTACATAGCGATAGCTTATTAGCTCTTGGATTGAAGTGACGATAGAATAATCGATTTCTCAAAAGATCCAAGCCAGTGCCTCAACTATCGATCAATATTAACACATTTTGAGATCAGTAGTTTTTAACCACTGAACCCAAGAAACCAATGAACAGGTTGAACCTCTGTTTCATACTTGACACAACGTTACTTCATGGTATTCCATTGACTTTATGCAAGGTTACATCCAAATTGTTACAAAAGGTGACACGCTGCAAGCCGCAAACTGAAAACTGACTTGCCCGCGACAGACATTCTGACATACACCCAATCAAGACGTCCATCAAGGAAGACTACACTCGATCCATAACTCTGTCCTATTTTACTGTATCTCATTACATTTCACAATGTGTTTATGCTCAAAAGTTCTCGGAGCAGAATTAGGCCATTCGGTTCATCAAGTCTACGCCGCCATTCAATCATGGTTGATCCATCTTTCCCTCTCAACCCCATTCTCCTGCCTTCTCCTCATAACCCGACACCTGTACTAATCAAGAAATTGTCAATCTCCCAATGACTTGGCCTCCACAGCCGTCTGTGGCAAAGAATCCCATCAAATTCACCACTCTCTGACTAAAGAAATTCCTCCTCATCTCCTCTGTACCCTTTCCAACGCCAGCTCATCCTTCCCCAGATACGGGGCCCAAAACTGCTCACAATTACGCGTGGACCATGTGTGTTGATGTTTCATTGTATAGGATGTGTAATGTATGCATACTGGACAAAGATGAGTATAGAAAGATCCACCATGCAACTCTGAGCATGGAGGGTGTCCTACCTCAGTTTGAATGATGAAGTCCTCCAGGCTAGCTTTGGAATTTGAGTCACTAAGATTATCTTCGATCATGTCGCCCTCCTTTCCTAAAACCGATACAAAATATTAAAAATAGGGCGGCACAGTCTTTCGACATTTTTTGTTGCCGTGTTTCCTTCACCCCAATCAACTTGCTCCTTTATACCTCCACCAATCCATTGAGCGCTACTTCACTGTGCCCGTCCTACATGCTACTGGCTGCATCACTATTGCAGGTAGGTGCAGTAGGGGGTGAGGAGGAAGAAGTCATAGTGATACAGTGTGGAAACAGGCCATTCGGCCCAACTCGCCCACACCAGCCTACATGTCCCAGCTACACTAGCCCCACCTGCTTGCGCTTGGTCCATATCCCTCCAAACCTGTCCTATCCTGTCTAACAGTTTCTTAAATGTTGGGATAGTCCCAGCCTCAACTACCTCATCTGGCAGCTTGTTCAATACACCCACCACCCTTTGTGTGAAAAAGTTACCCCTCAGATTCCCATTAAATCTTTTCCCCTTCCCCTTGAATCTATGTCCTCTGATCCTCAATTCCACTACTCTGCGCAAGAGACTGTGCATCTACCCGATCTATTTCTCTCATGATTTTGTATACCTCTATAATATCTCCGCTTATCCTCCTGCACTCCATGAGATAGAGACACAACCTACTCAACCTCTCCCTGTAGCTCACACCCTCTAGTCCTGGCAGCATCCTCGTTAATCTTCTCCGAACCCTTTCAAGCTTGACAATATCTTTCCGATAACATGGTGCCCAGAACTGAACCTAATATTCTCAATGCGGCCTCACCAACGTCTTATACAACTGCAACATGACCTCCCAACTTCTATACTCAATACTCTGACATAAAGGCTTTTTGACCACCTTGTCTACCTGCAACTCGACTTTCAAGGAACTATGCACCTGCACTCCTAGATCCCTCTGCTCCACAACACTCCCCAGAAGCCTACCAGTCACCAGTAGATCCTGCCCAAAGATCCTATAGCAAGCAAGATAGTGCACCCCTGCTAAAACCAATGGGCTGACGTGTAGTACGCAATGGAGCGGAACGTCAGCCTCTTCGTCGTCCATTTCAGTAAACCCAACCCGACCCGACTTTGTATATCCCTCTCGCAGTGTAATCAGCATTGCGGGGGAACAGTTTGTGTGTGTGATATAGTGTTAGACCCATTATTCATAATTCTGTTAATTCATAATTCTGCTATTTTTTGTTAATGATTAATATGTCAATTAATTATAATTCTGTTAATTTTCTTTTTTTAATGTTTTAAAAAAAATCTTTTAAAAAGTTTTTTTTTTAATTTCTTTTTAAATGGCTCATGTGCTGTGTTTGAGTTGATGTTTGTATTAAACTTGCACTCTGTAATTCATTGTAACCATTGTAAGCAAAGATCCTATAGCAAGCTTGCTGTAGGATCTTTGATTGTAAGAGCGGAGTGCGGAGACGGAAGCCGGTTACGGAAATGGATTACCCATGAATCTGCCCATAACCCTACTACGTCTTTTTCGTCGAGTGCACTGTCTTGCTTGCTATAGGATCTTTGATCCTGCCCTTGTTAGATGTCCCAAAATGCAACACCTCACTCACACTGTATTCAATTCCATCAACCATTTCCTCAGCCCACCTGACCAATCGATCCAGATCCTGCTGTAATCTTTAACAACCATCTTCACTATCTGCAAAACCACCCACTTTTGTATCATCAAGTCATTCCTGATCAGGGGACTGGAGAAGGAAAAGATCAAGTGAGATGAGGTCTTAAGTTAGCAGTAGGACCTTTGGAGCATTATGCATTGCTCGTCTTCTTTGTACCAGAATGCAGCCTGGATTAGAGGGTTTCAGCTACAGGAAGAGTTTGGATAGACTCGGATTATTTTCTCTGGAATGTCAGAGGTTGAGGGGAGACTTCGTAGAAGTACTGTATATAAAATTAAGGAGAAACAGTAGGGTAGATGGTCAGAACCTTTTTCCAGGGTAGAAATGTCCAACACTAGAGAGCAGCACTTTAAGGTGACGGGGGGGGGGGAGTGGGGGGGGGGGGTAAGTTTAATTGTTCATTGGTTCATTATTATCACAAAAGACGTGGACCAGGATTATAGGGTTAGCGATGGATTTGTGGGTTCCATGTACACATAAACTATGCAACTGTGGAGGATATAGGGGAGTGGTGATAGGAAAAGCTGTATCATATCCACATTCAACTGGCCATCTTCAACTGAATACTAATTCATATCAACCAAGGTACCTGAAGATTTACAGCTAGCTGATGACTGTATTTCACTCTCTTCTTGTGCATCCATTTGTTCATCTTGAGCTGTGATCATAAAACATTGATGAGATTCAAGAGCACAATACAGGTCCCCCACCGATTTCCCGGCACCCGTGCTTCCAGAACCTTTCTGGATTATCTGCGTGGCCTGTCCAAAAGAGATCTCGGCCTCCGAGAGGAGTTGAACGGTTTGCCTAGGCGAGGGGCCAAGATACCAAGCTGCAAAGTCAGCTTTCGGAAGTCGGTTATGGGATAGGATTTGCCGGCTCCGGTATGGCCGAACTTCCAGTGCCCCAGCCCAGGAGGTGAATTTGACCCGGCGTATCCTTACTCCTGTAGCCAAATCCTCGCAGTAAAAGCCAAGGTACCATCTGCCCAGACAGCATGTCATATTCCGCTTGGGTTGCTTAGAACCCAACGGTATGAATATTAAATTCATCATTTTAAAGTAATAACTCCCCCAACCTCTCTCTTTCCCGTGCACCCCACTGTTGATCACCTATTACTCCCATTACCCTGCCCCAGTCACCCTGCTCCTTGCCCCTCCCTCCAACACTCATATCCCATCCCTGAGTCCCTCACTCCCTCCTTCCATTCCACCCTGTCCCGTTCCACCCATATCCCACCCTCCAGCTTTACATTTCATCTGTAGCCTTTGACTTTTACTCCATCCTCCATTGATCGCTCCCCTCATCTCAATCCACCTATCACTTGCCCCAGGCTTTGCCTGACTTCCACCATTATGTATGTGGGCAGGAAGGGGTGTGTGTGTGGGTGGGGAGTGGTGTGTGTGGGCGGGTAGGGGTGTGGGGGGAGGGGGATGTGTGGGCGGGGGGGGGGGGTTGCGGCCAGTCTCCTTCCTCACCTCCTCCTCCGGATCATCAGCCATCGGCACCCTCAGAGGCAGGCTCAGCTTGGCGGGCGGGGGGGGGGGGGTATGCGGGGGGGGTGGTTCCAGAACATTCCAGCATGGCACCCCCCCCCCCCCTTGCGAAGAATCAGTGGTTTATGAAGTTAAAACAATTGGGGCCCTATCCACTTACACAGGCGCGGCTAGAGAGGGAGAGGGGCAGAGAGAGGGCAGGGGCAGGGAGAGGGCAGGGGCAGAGAGAGGGCAAGGGAAAAGAGAGGGCAGGGGCAGAGAGAGGGCAGAGGCAGAGGTAGAGGGCAGAGGTAGAGGGCACACAGAGGGCAGAGACAGAGGCAGAGGACAAAGATAGAGGGGGTGGGGGGGACAGAGAGGGAACGGGGGGCAGAGGGAGCAGGGCGGGGGGCAGAGAGGGAGCGGGGTGGCAGAGAGGCAGCGGGGGGCAGAGAGGGCTGCGTCTTTTGAATAACGGGGGAGAGGAGGGAGCGGTGGGGGGTGTGACGTCACTCGCAGCACGTGGAAGATGGCATGCAGACCCATTGTGACGTCATCAGCGAAAGACAGTCGTTTTTAAATCAAAGTTTTGTCATATTGTTTGAACATTTTCAGTAATAATTCGAGAAATAAAGCATGAAATTTTCAGATAAGTAGACTTTGGACTCCACGGGAAAAATGTCTACCGGAATATGTTAAAAAGAATTATCGTTACCGCGTCGTTTTTTCGCGAAGATGCGATTATACACAAACAAACACACACACACATCCACATATAAGATCAGACTTTTAATCGTTATATGATATGATGATGATATGATGATATGATATGATATGATAGATAGATAGCTGGGGCCCAAGACAGACATTTATATAGGCAAGATGTAGGAACAAGGAATTGAGATGCTGGTTTACAAAAAAAGACACAAAGTGCTGGAGTGACTCAGCGGGTTAACCAGCTTCCCTGGAGAATATGGATAGTGATTCCGGTTGCGTCCCTTCTTTGACTCTGGTCGAGACCCTTCTTCTGAGTCTTAAGAAGGGTCGCAACTTAATAGGTCTCTCATCCTATCACCAACAAGAGAGCGGTCCTGACCTATCATCTATCCAGTTGGAGACCCTCGGAATATCTTTAATCGGATTTCACTGAACTTTATCTTGCACTTGACTAAACGTTATTCCCTTTATCCTGCATCTGTACACTCTGGACAGCTTGTGTATATGTGGGGGGTGGAGGGGGGGGGATGTTGGGGAAACCGTTAATCTCTTCCCTGTACGGGGACCCGACTTTTTCCCTGTCGGATCTCCGATGTCGTTGGGCCTAACATTGTGGAGCCGGCGGCGGCCTCCGGCCGGGACTAACCTGAGAGCTCCAGTCGCGGAGCCTGCGGACCTGACATCGCGGAGCTGGCCGACTTTGGAGCGGGGAGAGCTGTGGTGGCGCGCGGCTGCGACCCGACTTTGGATTTTCGGAAGCTCCGGCTGCAGGCCCGGTGGACAGGAACATCGGGAGCTCCAGGTCCCTGGTGGGAGACGGCTTTTCGGAGCTCCCGCAACGGCAACTTCTCCCGCTGGAATCGCGAGGTTCAAAGGACACGGACGGGACTTACCATCGCCCGCCGGGGACTCTAACATCAGAGCCCCAGTTCGCCTAGACACTGCAGTTGGACTGCGGGTTGGACTGCTTGAACCGCGGGGTTTGAAGGGCGCGGAGCCGGGGCCTAGCATCGCCCGGCGTGGCTGAATGGCCATGGGACTTACCATCGTCCGCCGGGGGCTTTAACATCGGAGCCCCAGTTCGCCTAGACGCTGCAGTTGGACTGCTGGACCGCGGGTGAAGAATAAAGGGAAGAGATAAGACTTTGCCTTCCATCACAGTGAGGAGGTGTTGGAGACTCACTGTGATGGATGTTTATGTAAACTGTGTTAAGTGTGGGTCTTGTGTTTTTTTGTAATGTAAAACAAAACTGTAGGAATGAAATTTTGTTCAAGCCTAGGCTTGAATGACAATAAACAGCATTCAATTCAATTCAATCAATCAATTCAATGTATATTCTTTTCATTGACTGGTTAGCACGCAACAAACAAGCTTCACAGGTGACAATAATAATAAACTAAACTAAACTAAATAGGCAAGACATAGAAGGAGAGAAAATCAGGAAATACTCAGCAGGTCAGGCCGCATTTTTGGGAAGTGTTAACATTTCAGGTCAGAGACTTATGTGGATTTTCTCCATTATTTTCCACTTACTACTTTAAATTGCAGCACAATTGTCTTACCAGTTTCTCGGACGCTGTGACTGAGAAGCCAGCTGGAATCTGTCTGTATCAATACTGATGTCAGTGGGTGTTCATCATTAGTGAGGTTTTCAGAGGAAGATTCCACAGGGCATACACTGCTTCCACTGCTGCTGGTTGGTGAGAATGTAAGGTTACGTATGCACACACTCCAAAATGGTCCAGGATTTAAGGCACAAATCATTTGGGGAATTCACAGACCATTAATTTATTTCCATGTTCTCAATGCACCTGGGCCAACCTGGAGTGCGATTCATTTCAATAATCCACAGCAAACATTTTATTTTCAAAATATGCAGCAAAAGAATGGGTCCTTTGGCCCACCGACTCCACGTCGACCATCAATCACCCGCTCACACTCGCATCCACTATGCACTAGGGACAATTTACAGTGGCCAGTTAACCTACAAACCTGCACGTCTTCGGGATGTGGGAGGAAACCGGAGCACCGGGAGGAAACTTACCTGGTGACAGGGAGAACGTGCAAACCCCACAGAGATGGCATCCGAGGTCAGGATTGAAGCCGGGTCTCTGGCGCTGTGAGGCAGTAACGCTAAGGCTGCGCCACTGTGCCATCCTATTTGCATTCTCCGCAGGACAAACTTGGGATGCTGTCCTTACCAACAATGCCGATATACTCTATTTAAGGATCTATTTGTATTACAACCGCTCTCCTGCAAATATTGAAAGATTCAGATAACTTAACAATTGAAACCAGAAAACAAAATCAAAATGGACACACTCTTTGTGTCCAATTAAAACTGCTGACTTAATGCTGGAATCATTTGCAGGTCATGAGACATTCCTAAAGTGGGAGGATGAGGCTGGGTCCTTGGGTTTAACAGGAAGCCTGTCTCAGTCAGAACTACTCCATCATGGACTACTCACACCCCAGTCATCTCCTCTTTAGTTTTGATTAGTTTAGTTTAGAGATTCCATGCAGAAACTGGCCCTTTGGCTCACGAGTCCAAGCCGACCAGCGATCACCCCATACACTGGCGCTATCCTGCATAGGCAGCATCCGTAATCAGGAATGAACTCGGGTCTCTGCCGCTGAAAGGCAACAACTCTATCGCTGCGCCACCTTGATGACCTCTTCTCCTATCTCCTTTCAGGCAGAAGATGCAAAAGCTTCAAAGCACACACCACAAGATTCAGGAACAGCTTCTTCTCCGCTGTTATCGGACTACAGAATGACTTATCTTAAGCGAAGGGTGTAGCTCATATCTCCCAGCCTAACTAAATGTTCTACTTCACACATGTTAGATGAGAAAGGAGTATTCTTCTTTGAATGAGTTAATCAAATCTATTCAGCTCGAGTCTGCAGATCCATCAGATCAGCAACCATTGCTGGCATAGGCAATTAGAAAAAATTATATCCTCTCTAAGAAGGAATTATTTTTTACCTTCCAAGCATTAGTTTAGATATAGTACGGAAATACTATATCTATATTCCGTACGCAATCCCTTTGGCCCACCAAGTCCACGCCGATCATCCGTTACTTGGTCACACAAGTTCCATGTTATCCCTCTTTCGCATCCTACACACTAGGGGCAATTTACAGAAGTCAATTAACCTATAAATCTGCACATCTTTGGAATGTGGGAGGAAAGGGGAGCACCTGAAGAAAACCCACGCGGTCACAGGGAGAATGTATAACAACACCAGTACTCAGGATTGACCCCGCATCTCTGGTGCTGTAAAGCAGCAGCTCTACTGCTGTGCCACCTTTATTGTCTCAGAAAATTATCCTGATATTGCATTACTCACAGGCACTGGCTGCCATCCTGTCACGATGCAAGAATATGACACAGATACATAAGTAAAGCAGATATTGACTTAGGTGTAGGAAGGAACTGCAGATGCTGGTTTATACCGAAGGTAAACACAAAGTGCTGGAGTAACTTAGCAGGTCATTGCTGGAGAAAAGGAACAGGTGACGTTTCTGGTCGGAATCCTTCTTCAGACTGAGCTATTTTGGGAAATTGACAGATTCTTGATTAGTAAGGGTGTCAAAGGTTATGGGGAAAAGCCAGGAGAATGAGGTTGAGAGGGAAAGGTAGATCAGCCATGATTGAATGGCTCGATGGGCACAGTGGCCTAATTCTGCTCCTATGACATGAATATGAAGTAGACCATTTAGCCTCTCATATCTCCTCCATCATTTATTAACATCATGGCTGATTTTTAAACCCATATCCCTCAATTCTTTAAATATCTATTAAATTATATAATCTGAAGAATACACTCAGTTGTCAAAGATCTACAGCCCTTTTTAGGAGAGAAGATCATTGAGTCACTGTGCTTTGGCTGAGGAAATTTATTCTCATCTCCATTTTGAGACTCTCAGGCTGATGTTGCCAGGTCACATGGGCTTGAGCTATAGGGAGAGGTTGGGCAGGTTAGGACTTTATTCCTTGGAGCGCAGGAGGCTAAAGGGTGATCTTATAGAGGTGTATAAAATCATGAGGGACACAGATAAGAAACATAGAAAAATAGGTGCAGGAGTAGGCCATTCGACCCTTCGAGCCAGCACCACCATTCAATATGATCTTGGCTGATCATCTAAAATCAGTACCCCGTTCCTGCTTTTCCCCCAAGACAAAGGCAAATGTATACTGTCTTTTTCCCAGGGATGAGGAACCAAGAACCAGAGGACGTGGTTTTACGGTGTGAGGGGAAAGATTTAATAGGAACATGAGAGTTAACTTGAGAGTCAACTTCTTCTCACAGAGGGTGATGGGAGTATAGAACGAACCACCAGAGTTGAGGCAGGCACAATAACAACAGTAAAAAGACCATTTGGACAGGTGGGTGGATAGGAAGAGTTTAAAGAGATTTGGGTCTTACGCAGGCAAATGAGACCAGCTTAGATGGTCAACATAGAGGAGATGGGCCGAAGGGCACGTGTCCGTTCCGTATGACTCTATAATTAAAAAATCAAAGTAATGCCACCTGCTGTTGTAATCGCTTTTGTCATCGAGATCACAGTCTGTTACGGATTCCTCTGGGGTGAAACGGTTTAAAATACTCGGGTACTGTGAAGAACCTAAAAGAGGAAAAATCTGTTTTGAGCACATGCTGTGTTATGACCATTAAAATTCAAGGAAGTGAGATGCATTCTTAAAAAGATTACCCTTAGGTTCACTGGGTTCCTGAACTTCAATTATATCTTTAATGTAATATATTTTATCTTAATCAATGCTTATAAACTCAGAACTATGAACATCAATGTTACTCAATGATATATGTGTTACATCATGGCTAGAAATGTTGTACCCTTTCATTCCACAGTAGTCCCACTGTAAAAGTTCACAAACTCTTTCACCACTGTTTAAAATCTTTATTTATCCGTGCTCTGTGTACAATATTTTCTTTGACTGGATAGCACACAAACTAAAGCTTTTCACTGTACACTTGACAATAATAAACTAAACTAAACAATTTAATCTTAAATTAATGACAGCAAGCGCAGGTCCAAAGTTGAATTATTACTTGGTTGAATTAATCTCATGGAAGAACACCTGAGCTTCATACTAAGCATTTTGTGGCCTTTTGGTGTCAACATTAAGAAAATCAATTTCAGATACACTTATTACTGGCATTTAATTCCTTCCCATTTCTATTGGTTATTTGAAATAAGTTCTACTTTTTATCTACATCCTAGATCATCATAGTCCTCCTCATCCTCTACCACCTTCTTCTCCCCCGCACCACCTCAAGATTGAGAATGACTTACATATACTCCTGTTTGCCAAAACCAAGAGCCTGGATGGAGTGGATGTGGGGAAGTTGTTTCCACTGGTGGGAGAGTCCAGGACCAGAGGCCAGAGCCTCAGAATAAAACAATGTATCTTTAGAAAGGTTATGAGAAGGAATTTCTTTAGTCAGAGGGTGGTGAACCTGTGGAATTCATTGCCACAGACGTCTGTGGAGGCTAAATCAATGGATTTTTTAAAGGCAGAGATGGATAGATTCTTGATGGGTGTCAGCGGTTGTGGAGATAAGGCAGGAGAATGGGGTTGAGAGGGCAAGATAGATCAGTCATGATCTAATTGGGGACAGTCAGCATGGCTTTGTCCTGGGCAGGTCATGTCTTACACACATGATTGAGTTTTTTGAAGAGGTGACAAAGATGATTAGTGAGAGTAGAGCAGTGGATGTTGTTTACATGGACAATATTAAGAAATCTGGCAAGGTCCCTCATGTTAGGCTGATTCAGAAGATTAAGATTCATGACATCCAAGGTGAGTTTGTAGTTTGGATGCAGAACAGGCTTACCCAGAGAAGTCAGACGGTAGAGACATGGAACTGCAGGTGCTGGTTTACAAAAAAAAAGACACAAAGTACTGGAGTAACTCAGTGTTTAAGAAGGAACTGCAGATGCTGGAAAAATCGAAAGTAGACAAAAATGCTGGAGAAACTCAGCGGGTGAGGCAGCATCTATGGAGAAAAGGAGTGGGCGACGTTTCGGGTCGAGACCCTTGTTCAGAACTCAGTGGGTCAGGCAGCATCTCTACAGAAAATGGATAGGTGATTTTTCGGGTTGGGACCCTTCTTCAGGTCATCACTCAGAGCTTTATACACTCAGTAGTGTGAACAAAAGCAAGAGGACTTTCAGGACAACCAGTCTGTATAATTAGAGTCATACAGCACGGAAACGGGCCCTTCAGCTCAACCTGCCGATACCCACCAAGATATCTTATCTAAGCTGATTCCACCTGCCCATGTCCCTCTAAACCTTTTCTGGCCATGTACCTGTCCAAATGTCTTTTAAATGTTACATGTTTTTTTAAATTTCAGATTTAATTTTGTGGAAATACGACTCTACTTCCACTCTGAGAACAATCGCCTCGTTTTTCTCCCGAGATGCTGCCTGATTCGCTAAGTTAGACAGTGCTATCTTAGGTTTATCTTGGCATAATTTTATATTTTGCTTAATCGGGATTCTCATTCAATTGTTTCATTGTGAGGACAGGCAGCTCCTTTTGCCGGTAGACAAAAATGCTGGAGAAACTCAGCGGGTGAGGCAGCGTCTATGGAGCGAAGGAAATAGGCAACGTTTCGGGCCGAAACCCTTCTGCCGATACGCGATGCGACCCCCAGCGTCTGATTCCAGCTGCTGTCTGGCTCCTCAGCGCCCAGTGTTACCTGATTTGTGCTGCCGGGCCTGTCGTCGCTGATCATCCTCGCTCATTGTGCTCAGCCCTACAGCAGGGTAGCGGCCGGCGGATCGGCGCTCCCTCTGGGCTCCAGCCTCAGTGCGGCGCCGGCCAAGTGTTGCCACGCGTTGCCATGGGGACCAAGTGGTTACACTCCGGATGTTGCCATTTTTCTGCGCAGACGCGGCGTGGAGGCTTCGGCTCTACGCCTCCCAGACACTTCTCTGCAACTCTCCAGTTACTCTGATATTCCTTAAACCTTACATCTTTTGTTATCATTTGTTCCAAAACATTTTGTTGTGTCTGGATGCCTAGATCGCTTTGATTGCCTTTTCATTTTAGGACGTTTTACTGATAAGGATTAACCAGTTCAGGGATCAAATCACCAGAGATGGACAAAATCCTGGAGTACTCAGTAGCAATGTTACAAAATTTTGAGATTTAAAAAATAAAGTCTGCAATTTATCCCATCAGATAAAGCATAAAAAGAAGTTTAATTTGACACCTAATTCACTTTCATATCTTCAGTATTAAAAAGGTTATGGCCATTTTCATACTCGGAAATTAGCATCTTGTTCCCTATTGCTTTTCCATTGACTTAACACAAAAGCTGTGATCGAGGACAGTTAAAAGCCCATAACTTTCTTAAAAATTAAGAGAACTGAAAGAAATGTTCAGTTATTATAGATTAAAGCATTCTGAAACAAATATGAAACAATCTTACTTCGAAGACATGAAATTAAAGCATATAATTAGTTAGTTACCTAATTGTAGCTAATTACAAAATATTCAATTACTAGATCTAAATATCTATCAATTTCTTAAGAATAGATTAACATTTTTAAATAGCCTAAGTGTCCAAATAACATTCACACAAGAATTCACAATATAACATAATTTTTAAATCTCATTGTCATGAATGTACAGGCCAAATGGAAGGAATTGAATGTTTAATACCTGTAAATTAATGGGCATTTAAATCATCTTGTGAGTGAGGATTTCTGGAACGCGATCTTTTGGAACGTTCATTTGCGGTGAATTTAACCCCGTATTGGCATGAAAATTACTGCCGTTAGTTCGGGGAATAAAATCACCGTTTCGCAAGAAAAAATGTGAATTAAAGGCTTCTTAAGAAGCACTTTTATACATTTAAATAAACCACTTTCATTTACCTGTCCCGTACGTGAAATCCGTCCCCGTTGTCGGCGTTGACGGCTTCAGGAGCTGATTTTAAAGTGACTCCAGCGCTGACATTGTCGATTTAATAAAAATAAAAAATTCACAAAACGCCCCTAGGAACGATTTTTCAGCAAACGCTTGTACTCCAACGAAATATAATTCAGGACAAGGTAGGAGAAACCCGCGTTTTAAGCCCGCTCCCCCCCCCCTTAAAGGCGCCAAAATCGCGCACACGGCCAGTGGCAGAATTACAGCGCGGCTGAAGGTAAGTATTGTAACATACCTATACTCAGCGGGTCAGGCAGCATCTCTGGAGAGAAGGAATAGGTGACGTTCCGGGTCGAAACACTTTGTTCAATCACCAGCCTGTATGTACTCCCTATGCCACAAGGTGTCCTCTTGATGCATTTTTGTCCAAGTTGTATTACTTTTAGTGTTGCTAGGAGTCAAATTTCTTTTTTAAACTGAACATTTTGTGCCTTTTTTTAATAAGACTGTCAACTTCTGACTTTATTTAACAATTATCTTAAATTTCTCACCTTTTCCCTTTCTAACTTTAATAATGAGTTAATAAAACTGGATTAAAAGTTTAAACAGATATTCATTATGACAAAAAACAAAGAGCTTGAGGAACTCAACAGGTCAGGCAGCATCTACTGAGGGAAATGAACAGACAACGTATCGTGTCGGAACCATTTTTCAGACTGATGAGTGGTCCCGACCCAAAATGTTGTCTGTTGGGTTCCTTCCGCAGATGCAGCCCGACCTGCTGAGTTCTTCCAGCACTTTGCTTTAGATTCTAGTATCTGCAGTCTCCATTGGGACAAGTTTTGAATATCAGTTTGCAAAATGCACTAGCGATTAAATGCATTATTTATTGGTCAACCAACAATGTCTTCTGCAACAGTGTATGCATGTTGGGGAGTGGGGGAACAGGAATTTAGATTTTAGACATAAAGCATGGAAACAGGCCCTTCGGCACACTGAGCCTGCACCAACCAGAGTTCGCCCCATACACAAACACTATCCTACACACAAGGAACAATTTTACAGGACCCTAATTAACCTACAAACCTGTGCGTCTTTGGAGTGTGGGACAAAACTGGAGCACCCGGAGAAAAGCCACGTGGTCACACGGAGAACATACAAACTCCGTACAGACTGCATCCGTGCTCAGGATCGAATCCGGGTCTCTGATGCTGTAAGGCAGCAGCTCTACTGCTGCGCCACTGTGCTGCTCAATTGGTTGGTGGAGGTAAAAAGGGACAAGATGATTGAGTGAGGGAAACACAACATAAAATGTTCAAAGAAGGAACTGCAGATGCTGGTTTACAAAAAAAAAGCACACAAAATGTTGGAGTAACTTAGAGAGTCCAGGCATGGAGAACATGGGTAGGTGACGATTCGGGTCGGGACTTCTTCCGACTGATTGTAAGGTGGTGGTGGGGGGAGGAGGTGGTAGCTGGGGGAGAGGAGAGGCAGGACAAAGCGTGACAGGTAATAAGTGAATTTAGGAAAAGGGTATTTTCACAATTTGCAACTCATCAATTCTGTCTCACACCCTTTGTTTTCATCTCTGGCCTCTGTTCCAACCACCTGCCTATCAGAACATCCCTCGTTTGTGTTCACTTGAAATGCCACGCTTTGTCTTGCATCTCCTCCTTTCTCCCAGTTTTCTCCCCCCCCCCCCTCTTCCTTACAATCAGTCTGAAGAAGGGTCCAAACCAGAAACCTCACCAATCAATGTTCTCCAAAGTTGCTGCCTGATCAGCTGAGCTACTCCAGCACTGTGTCCTTTAACATAATACTGCAAGACAATCATCTGCAATAGTAAGCTGAAGACAAGTTCAAATTCAGTTAAGTAAATAAATCTGGAACAACAAGCACGTGTCAGTAATAGTGACAGTAAAACTATTGGATGGTTGTTAAAATCAAGTGGTTCAGACTAGTTCCCTCCTTTTAGGGATGGAAATCTTCCTTCATTGCGTACGCTACTTTTCACATGTAAAAACAAAGAACTGCAGATGCTGGTTTATACACAAAAGGACACAAAGTGCTGGTTTAACTCAGCAAGTCAGGCAGGTAGAACATGGACGTTTCAGGTCGAGAAGAAGGGTCCCGAACCGAAATGTCATCTATCCATGTTCTCAAGGGATGCTTCCTGACCTGTTAAGTTACTCCAGCACTTTGCATTTCACATGGCTGCCCCTCTGGTCTCCTTTGAAATGGGCTGGTGAGCCATTTGGTTCAAGGGTAACAATGCATAACGACTATTGTCCTTGCCAGTGATACCACATCCAGAGGATAGATTTTAAAATGGGAGGGGTAAGCAGGGGGGGGGGGGGGAGAATGAGATGATGTGGCAGGCAGATTCAAGAGTTAAAAATTTGAGATGTTTCATGTCGTAATTTATGGTTCTGTTGCAGAATGAAACTCTAATGTTGCAAGTGGCAAGTTCAGACAGCTATGGAGGTCGTCATTGGTATATTGTACTATTAGTCCTGATATTATACTACTCACAGAAACTGGCAACCTCCCTGTCACCATGCAAGAATATAAGAGATAGATACCTAAGTAAAGCAGAGATTGACAAATGTGTAGGAAGGAACTGCAGCTGCTGGTTTATCCCGAAAATAGATACAAAATGCTGGAGTAATTAAGCGGGTCAGACAACATCTCTGGAGAAAAGGAATAGGTGACGTTTCGGGTTGGAACCCTTCTTCAGACGGAGCTATTTTCGGAGATTGAGAGATTCTTGATTAGTACGGATGTCAAAAGTTATGGGAAGAAGGCAGGGGAATGAGATTATGAAGGAAAGATAGATCAGCTATGATTGAAGGGCAGGGTAGACTCGATGGGCCGAATGGCCTACTTCTGCTCCTATGACATGAACTTATGAAGTAGCAATGTTACAAAATTTTGAGATTATAAAAATAAAGTCTGCAATTTATCCCATCAGATAAAGCATAAAAATAAGTTTAATTTTGACACCTAATTCACTTTCATATCTTCAGTATTAAAAAAGTTATGGCCATTTTCATACTCGGAAATTAGCATCTTGTTCCCTATTGCTTTTCCATTGACTTAACACAAAAGCTGTGATCGAGGACAGTCAAAAGCCCATAACTTTCTTATAAATTAAGAGAACTGAAAGACATTTTCAGTTATTATAGATTGAAGCATTCTGAAACCTAAATATGAAACAATCTTACTTAGATCACATGAAATTAAATCATATAATTAGTTAGTTACCTAATTGTAGCTAATTACAAAATATTCAATTACTAGATCTAAACATCTATCAATTTCTTAAGAATAGATTAACATTTTTAAATAGCCTAAGTGTCCAAATAACATTCACACAAGAATTCACAATATAACATAATTTTTAAATCTCATTGTCATGAATTTACAGGCCAAATGGAAGGAATTGAATGTTTAATACCTGTAAATTAATGGCCATTTAAATCATTTTGCGAGTGAGGTTTTCTGGAAAGCGATCATTTGGAACGTTGATTTGCGGTGAATTTAACCCCGTATCGGCATAAAAAATTCTGCCGTTAGTTCGGGGGGGAAAATCACCGTTTCGCATGAAAAAATATGAATTAAAGGCTTCTTAAGAAGTACTTTTATACATTAAAATAAACTACTTTCGTTTACCTGTCCCGTGTGTGAAATCCGTCCCCGTTGTCGGCGTTGACGGCTTCAGAAGCTGATTTTAAAATGACTCAAGCGCTGACATTGTCGATTTAATAAAAATAAAAAATACACAAAACGCCTGTAGGAACGATTTTTCAGCAAACGCTTGTACTCCAACGAAATATAATACAGGACAAGGTAGGAGAAACCCGCGTTTTAACCCCGCCCCCCCCATTAAAGGCGCCAAAATCGCGCACACGGCCAGTGGCAGAATTACAGGGCCGCTGAGGGTAAGTATTGTAACATACCTATTTGGAGTGCTTTGTTGCAGTATTATGACAAATTGTAGTTTAAATAAGTGAGCTTCCCCACATGGTGTCAATGCAAAGGGCCTGTCCCACTTGGACGACCTAATCCACGAGTTTAGAAGACCCTAGACGAGTTGAAAAAAATGTCAAGGTCGTGTTGACTCGCCGAAGTAAAAGACCTCCTACGACTATATCTACGACCTCCTACGAAAATGATCATAAAATGATGTCATGTTTGCATTTTTTTTCTCGGGCCAGTTACTGACCTACAACTACCATCACGACCTACTACGACCTACCTACGAGTAAAAAGTATCAATTTTTTCCATGCCGACCTTTTTTAAAACTCGTGGACATTTTTTATCAGGCTGGAAAAAACGCCGCGACCTACTTGAGACCACGAGTACGCGGAGACCACTCACGAGCATGAGGAAGAGTTACGAAGACCTCCTACGACCTTGTGGCCACCATGCTGCGAGTATGAGTCAAGGGCAAACTCAGCAGAGGTCACCAATTAGGTCGTGAAAGTGGGAAAGGGGCTTCAGAGTTTAAGCTTTCTCAGATCTACATACAGTGCATTCAGAAAGTATCCAGACCCCTTCACTTTTCCCACATTTTGTTACGTTACAGCCTTATTTTAAAATGGATCAAATTATTTTTTTATTAGCATCAATCTATACACCATTCCCCATGATAAAAAAGCGAAAACAGGCGTTTAGAAATTTTTGCAAAGTATTTAAAAATAAATAACCGAAATAAGAGTCAAGAGTGTTTTATTGTCATATGTCCCAGATAGAACAATGAAATTCTTACTTGCTGCAGCACAACAGAATATGTAATCATAATAATTAATAAACAATATAACACTCAGAAAAAAGATCAAACAATAACTGCAATAATAATAATAATAATGTCTATTGTAGTTCAGAGCTTATGAGGTTGTAGTGCTTAATAGCCTGATAGTTGAAGGGAAGAAGCTGTTCCTGAACGTGGACGTTACAGTTCTCAGGCTCCTGTACCTTCTTCCCGATGGCAGTGGTGAGACGAGTGTGAGGCCAGGATGGTGTGGGTCTCTGATGATGTTGGCTGCCTTTTTGAGGCAGCGACTACGATAAATCCCTTCGATGGTGGGGAGGTCAGAGCCGGTGATGGACTGGGCAGTGTTTACAACTTTTTGCAATCTTTTCCGCTCCTGGACGTTCAAGTTGCCGAACCAGGCCATGATGCAACCAGTCAGCATGCTCTCTGCTGTGCACCTGTAGAAGTTCAAGAAAATCCTCTTTGACATACCGAATCTCCGTAATCTTCACAGGAAGTAAAGTCACTGATGTGCTTTCTTTATGATTGCATCAGTGTGCTGGATCCAGGAAAGATCGCCGGATATATGCACGCCCAGGAATTTGAGTTTTTGACTCTCTCCACCATCGTCCCATTGATGTAAACAGGATTGTGGGTCCTCAACCTTCCTCTTCCAAAGTCCACAATCAGTTCTTTGGTTTTGCTGATATTGAGAGCCAGGTTGTTGTGCTGGCACCATTTGGTCAGTCGGTTGATCTCACTTCTATATTCTGACTCATCACCATCTGTAATTCGTCCCACAACGATGGTGTCGTCAGCGAACTTGAAAATGGAGTTTGCACTATGTTCGGCACCAGTCATGAGTATAGAGTGAGTGGAGCAGGGGGCTGAGCACGCAGCCTTGAGGTGCTCCTGTACTGATTATCACTGAGGATGAAGTGTCACATTTACATAAGTATTCAGACCCTTTACTCAGTAATTTGTTAAGGCACCTTTGGCAGCGATTACAGTCTCAAGTCTCCTTGGGTATCACGCTACAAGCTTGGCACGCCTGTATTTGGGTAATTTCTCCCATTCTTCTCTGCAGATCCTCTTGAGCTCAGTCAAGTTGGATGGGGCGTATCAATGCACAGCTATTTTCAGGTACTTCTAGAGATATTCAATCGGGTTCAAGTCCGGGCTCTGGCTGGGCCACTCAAGGATATTCACAGACTTGTCACAAAGCCACTCCTGCGTTGTCTTGGCTGTGTGCTTAGGGTCATTGTCCTGTTGAAAGGTGAACCTCCGCCCCAGTCTGAGGTCCGGAAAGCTCTGGAACAGGTTTTTCATCAAGGATCTCTCTGTACTTTGCTCCGTTCATCTTTCCCTCGATCCCGACTAGTCTCTCAGTTCCTGACACTGAAAAAACATCTCCACAGCATGATGCTCCCACCACCATGCTTCACTGTAGGTATGGTATTGGCGGTGCCTGGTTTCTTCCAGACGTGACACCTGGCATTCAGGCCAAAGAATTCAATCTTGGTTTCATCAGACCAGAGAATCTTGTTTAGGTGCCTTTTGGCAAACTCCAAGTGGGCTGTCATGTGCCTTTTACTGAGGAGTGGCTTCCGTCTGGCCACTACCATAAAGGCCTGATTGGTGGTGCTGCAGATATAGTTGTCCTTCTGGAAGATTCTCCCATCTCCACAGAGGAACTCTGGAGCGCTATCAGAGTGACCATCGAGTTCTTGGTCACCTCCCTGACCAAGGCCCTTCTCCCCCGATTGCTCAGTTTGGCGGGGCGGCCAGCTCTATGAAGAGTCCTGGTGCTTTCAAAGTTCTTCCATTTAAGAATGATGGAGGCCACTGTGCTCTTTGGGACCTGAAATGCTGCAGAAATTGTTTTATACCCTTCTCCAGATCTGTGTCTCGACACAATCTGTCTCGGAGGTCTAAGGACAATTTCTTTGTCTTCATGGCTTGGGTTTTGCTCTGACATACACTGTCAACTGTGGGACCTTATATAGACAGGTGTGTGCCTTTCCAAATCATGTCCAATCAATTTAATTTACCACTTGTGGACTCCAATCAAGTCGTAGAAACATCTCAAGGATAATCGATGGAAACAGGATGCACCGAAGCTCAATTTTGAGTGTCTGAATACTTATGTAAATGTGATATTTCAGTTATTTCTTTTTAATTACTTTCAATTAATACTCCTGTTTTCGCTTTTTTATTATGAGATATTGTGTGTAGATTGATGATAAAAAAAGAATTTAATCCATTTTGGAATAAGGCTGTAACGTAACAAAATGTGGAAAAAGTGAAGGGGTTTGAATACTTTCTGAAAGCACTGTAAATTGTCAGAGGATGTTCAGCTTTAATAAAAAGCACAGATCAGATTAAACTTGGGGGGGAGAAGAAAAACAAATGACAAGAAACACACAATTTTAGGGGATAATCATTTAATTGTAAGACCTCTTTTTAGATTCATCCACTCACGGCGGACAACTAGTCTGACAAAGGGTTTCGGCCTGAAACGTTGCCTATTTCCTTCGCTCCATGGATGCTGCCTCACCTGCTGCGTTTCTCCAGCATTTTTGTCTACCTTCGATTTTCCAGCATCTGCAGTTCCTTCTTAAACACCTGCAATAAATTGATTGATTGAAAGATACAGCTTGGATACAGGCTCTTTGGCCCACTGAGTCCATGCCATCGATCACCCTTTCGCACTAGTTCTATGCTATCCCACTTTCGCATACACTCCCTACACATTAGGGGCAATTTTACAGAGGGCCAATTAACCTACAAACCTGCATGTTTTTGGGATGTGGATGGAAACCGGAAAACCCAGAGGAAACTCTAGTGGTCACAGGGTGAACGTGCAAACACCACACAGATAACACTTGAGGACAGGATCAAACCCGTCTTTAGTGCTGCAAGGCTACAGCTCTGCCAGCTGCGCCACCATGCTGCCCAATAAGATTACTTCCCATTCCTCAAAGTTCTAATAAAAATTGCAATGAGGCTAAATATTAAACTGATCTTGGAGGAATTCGGGAACACAGAACTGTACAGCATGAAATCAGGCCCTTCGGCCCTCAATGTCTGTGCCGAGGCCAACTCTTATCTGCCTGCACATAATGCACATCCCTCCATTTCCTGCATGTTCATGCGCCTATCCAAAAGTCTCTTAAATGCCACTTTCGTATATGCTTCCACCACCACCCTTTGCAGCAAATTCCAGGCTCTCACCATGTAAATAAAAAACTTGCCCCAAACATGTTTAAACTTTCCTCCTCTCAACTTAAAGCTATACCCTCTTGGATTTTAGTGTAGTTCAGAGATACAGAGTGGAAACAGGTCCTTCGGCGCACCAAGTCTGTAACACAATCCTACACACTAGGGACAGCTTACATTTTTCACATAAGCCAATTAACCTACAAACCTGAAGAAGGGTTTCGACCCAAAATGTTGCCTATTTCCTTCGCTCTATAGATGTTGCCTCACCCGCTGAGTTTCTCCATCATTTTTGTCTAACCTACAAACCTGTACGTCTTTGGAATGTGGGAGGAAACCGGAGCACCTGAGAAAACCCACGCTGTCACGGGGAGAACGTACAAACTCCGTACAGACAGCACCCGTAGTCAAGATCAAACCCGGTTCTCTGGCGCTGTAAGGCAACAGTTCTACTGCTCTGTCACCGTGCCATCCCATTTGAATTTTCAACCCTGGGAAAAAGGTACTGTGTACCCTAGCTATGCCTCTCATAATTTTGTATACCTCTATCAGGTGCTACCTGTGACGTCCAAAGCTCCAGAGAAAACAAACAACTGTCCAATCTCTCTCTTGGTGGCTCAAGGAAGTTAATTAAAGGAATTATTCCAGCATTTTGTGTCTATCTTTAAAGGAAATTAGCACTGGGAAAATAAATCTAGAAGTCACAACCATTCTGAAATATATATTTATTTAAAAAGGCTATCATAGCAACATAATTTAAATAAATTGGCACAGTCAGTAAAGCTCCACAATGAATTTATGTCTAATCTACAGAGAAGATAGACAAAAATAATTAGCATTGAGTCACCACAAAAAACACCATCAGCACTTATCTATCACGAGCAGCAGGTCGAAATGGTGACGTTAATGCCCAAGTTGCCATTGTCGGCAAAGAGGTGGGCAATGGCGGCATCGAAGACCAGGCAGTCGCTGTTGAGGATGGCCGTGGCCACTCCATCGTGGATGGACCGCGGTGTGGCCTCCCAGGTCAGCCGCCGCCGGTTGCCGTTCAGCTCCAGCCGGTAGGCAAAGTTCTCGGCCTGCTTGCGGGCGCCGATCAGCAGCACGATGGCAAAGAACTGCTGGTGGCCCTCGTACTTCTCCTGCTTCTCCAGCACCAGCATGAAGTGTCGGCCGAAGCAGGACTGCATCATGACCCAGTCCACCGCACCGGGCAGGTTGATGTCCGTGGCCAGGAACACGATGTCCTCGCCATGCAAGGTGGTGATGCTCTTGTGCACGTGGACCAAGTGAGACATCACCTGCTCCAGCGAACCCTGCCACTTGCAGGAGGCGCCAGGGCAGGGGCAAGAGTAGGGCCGGTACTCGCAAGCGTCCTCATGGTCGGGCTTCTCAGTGTGGTGGAGAGTCAGCAAACATCCCGTCGAGGCGTACTGTCAAACAGAAAAAATATACATTAAACATAAGACAGAGCAGAATGACTCCATTCAGCTCATTGAGTCCGCTCCACTTGTCCGTTCACAGTGCCAGGAACCCTGGTTCAATACTGACTATGGGTGCTGTCTGTATGGAGTTTGCACGTTCTCCCCTGTGGGTTTTCTCCGGGTGCTCCGGTTTCCTCCCACATTGCAAAGACGTGCAGGTTTGTAGGTTAATTGGCCTCTATATTGTCCCTAGTGCATAGGATAGAACTAGTGTACGAGTGTTCATTGGTTGGCGCAGACTTGGGTGGGCTGTAGGGCCTGTTTCCACGCTGTATCCCTAAATTAAACCTAAACTTAAACTAAAAGACATAGGAACAGAATTATACCATTCAGCCCATCAAGTCTCCTCCACTATTCAATAATGCCCGATCTAATTTTCCCTCTCAACCCCATTTTCCTGCCTTCTCCCCATAACCTTTGACACCCTTACTAATCAAGAATCTATCAATCTCTAAAAGCCTCTTGAATGCCACTATTGTATCTGCTGCCACCACCACCCTTGGCAGTGTATTCCAGGCACTCGCCACTCTCTATATAAACACTGCCCCTCTCATCTTAAAGCTCAGAGTCAAGAGTATCATGGATACCGATAACAGAACAATGAAATCCTTATTTCTTGCAGCTTTACAGGCCCATTATCATAACAACACACAAATAAATATACATCAATCAGTGATGTAATATATTAATAATCAAGAATTTAATAATACTAGGTAACCAGACCATAGTAATGCAAAACCAAAGTCCATTGTGGTTAGTGTTCAAGAGCCTGATGGTTACTGGGAAGAAGCTGTTCTTGAACCTGGGTGGTTACAGTTTCCAGGCTCCTATCCCTTCTTTCTAATGGTTGGAGTGAAACGAGAGTGTGGCCGTGGTAGTGTGGGTCTTTGATGACATTAGCTGTCTTTTTGAGGCAGTGCCTCCTTTTTCAAGTGTGCTCTCGTAAAGCACGGATTAGAAGGGCCGAGATGGCCTGTTTCCGTGCTGTAATGGTTATATGGTTATATGGTTAATTAAGTCTGGATTAAAGGAGATGCTGGACCACCCGTTGTTGGAAAATTGTCGGTGACCTGTTTAGAGATCCAGTGCAGAAACAGGCCCATCGGCCCAACGAGTCCGTGCCAACCAGCAATCCCCGCATGTTTGTCCTATATCTCTCTAAATCGTGTGCAGGAAGGAACTGCAGTTGCTGGTTTACACAAGATAGACACAAAATGCTGGAGTAACTCAGCGGGACAAACAGCATTTCTGGAGAGAAGGAATGGGTGACGTTTCAGGTCGAGGCTCTTATCTTTGGCCCATATCCCTCTAAACATTTTCTATCCATGTACCTGTCTAAATATCTGTTACATGTTGTTATAGTACCTGCCTCATCTACCTCCTCTAGCACAGAAACAGACCAAGATGTCCAATCCACGTTTGGCCCATATCTCTCTAAACCTTTCCTGTCGAAGTATCTGTCCATATGTCTTTTAGATGTTGTTATAAGTACCTGCCTCAACTACCTCCACAATCAGCTTGTTCTATATACCCACCACCCTCTGTGTGAAAAAGGTGCCCCTCAGGTTCCTATTAAATCTTTCCCTTCGCACCTTAAATCCATGTCCTCCGGTTCTTGATTTACCCTACTCTGGGTTAAAAATTCTGTGCATTTACCCTATCCATTCCCCTCATGATTTTATTATATGTATAAAATCATACACCTCTATAAGACCACTCCTCAGCCTCCTGCACTCCAATAAATAAAGTCAGAGCCTGGCCAATCTCTCTGAATAGCTCAGTACTGGCAATGTTCTTAAATCTTCTCTGCCCTCTTTCTAAAATTGTTGAAAAGGGACAAAATGGTGCTAGATAAATGCAGACCTCAATTTTAGGATTCATTGGGCAGTCCAACAGCAGTATGAATTATGGGCAAGTGAATGGAATAATTAACCAAACTCCTGAAGGAAAAATCGTCCCTATTTTTGTTTTTGCTATGCACTAAAGTCTTCTAAGGGTAGCCTGTACTCCTGTTCAACTATTTAGCATCTTTTTGGGCGATACAGTGGCCCAGCTGATAGATCTGCAGTCCCACAGCGCCAGAGACCTGACCTCGGGTGCTGTCTGTGTGGAGTCTGCACGTTCTCCCTGTGACCACGTGTGTTTCCTCTGGGTGCTACGGTCTCCTCCCACATCCCAAAGATGTGCGGGTCTGTGGGCGAACTGGCCTCTGTAAATTGCTCCCAGTGTGCAGGGAATGGATGAGAAAGTGGGATAACGTAGAACTAGTGTGAACTGGTGATCAATGGTCAGTGTGGATTTGATGGACTGAAGGACCTGTTTCCATGCTGTAGCTCTCTCTAAAACTAATCTGGGACAAGGCCATGCTGAACACTGTGGGATGTGATCAAAATCATTAGTTTAGTTTTACTTTAGAGATAGTGTGGAAACAGGCCCTTCGGCCCATCGAGTCCATGCCGACCAACAATCATCCGGATACTAGTTCTATCCCACACTCTGGAGATAATTTACTGATGCCAATTAACCTTCAAACATGCATATCTCTGGAATGTGGGAGGAAGCCAGAGCACCTGGAGAAAACCGACACGGTCACAGGGAGAACATGCATTTCCACACAAACAGCACCCGTGGTCAGGATTGATCCCGGTGCTGTGAGGCAGCAGCTCTACCGCTGCGCCACTGTGCCGCCCTAGTGGCTCCAGAAAGAGCAGGCCACTCCAAGTTTGCATCCTATTTTGGTCGAGCACACGAGGTAAAGTAGCCTGAATGAGCAATGAAAAAATCCGCAGCTGACTTTGTCAAAGAAAAGCAAGGGCGTCTCTACCACAATGTGGGTACGCACCTTCAGGGCAAGTCCCTGTGGAACCGAAGAGAGGGAACTACAGATAACTGGCAAGGCTGTGAGTCAGCCTCTTGAGCGGTACATGGCAGAGTCCCACTGGGCAGATCGGTTGTGTGGGCGTCAGCCACAGCCTGAAGCCTGGCACAACTTGATAAACCAGTCAAACAGGTGGTACAATGGCTCCTAGCAAAGACGCAGAGATTCAGGCAATTTCACAAGTATTTTCAAAGAACAATTTAGTTTAGTTTATTGTCACGTGTCCGAGGTACAGTGAAAAGCTTTTTGTTGCATGCTATGTAGTCAGTGGAAAGACTATACATGATTACAATCGAGCCATCCACAATGTACAGATACCGGATAAAGGGAATAATGTTTAGTGCAAGATAAAGTCCAGTATAGTTCGATTAAAGATAGCCCAAGGGTCTTCATGAGGTAGATAGTAGCTCAGGACTGCTCTCTAGTTGTTCGTAGAATGGGTCATTTGCCTGATAACAGCTGGGAAGAAACTGTCTCTGAACCTGGAGGTGTGCGTTTTTGCACTTCTGTATCACGCCTGATGGGAGAGGGGAGAAGAGGGAGTGACCAGGCTGAGACTCATCCATGATTATGCTGGTGGTCTTGTCGAGGCAGCGTGAAGTGTAGATGGAGTCAATGGATGGGAAGTTGCTTTGTGTGATGGTCTGGGCTACGTCCACAATTCTCAGCTGACGTAGGCAGATAACGGGAAAATATGTCACTTAATGACTAAAGGGAAATGTTTTAATTGTCTGAAAAGTTACAACAGTTACAGCAAACATCAGATCTATTCAAAGAAGGGTCCCGCCCCAAAGTGTCACGTATCAATGTTCTCCAGCAGATGCTGCCTTCACCCCAGCACTTTGTGTCTTTTTTGTCAACCAGCATCTGCACTTCCTTGTTTCGACATCACATATAAAAAGTCTGTGGAAGTGAAAGTGTTGACTTCTCAGCATAAATCATGATTCAGAGGGGAAAACCATTTTTTCACTAATTGTTCAGCTATTTTACAGTGAAAGTCGAGTGGATATTTTTGATTAAATTGTAGCTTCTTGGAAGTTGAGAGCTGAAAAACAAATTGGATATTTTCTAAGGGGATCATTGCAAGTGACAACTGAACCGAATCTGAACTTAGAGTCATACAGCGTGGAAAAAAGGCCCTTCAGCCCAACATGTCCCATCTACACTAATCCCACCAGCTTGAATTGGCCCCTATCCCTGTAAACCTGCTCTATCCATGTACCTGTCTAAATGTTTCTTAAACCATGCAATATTACCTGCCTCAACTACCTTCTCCGGCAGCTCGTTCCATACACCCACCACCCATTGTGTGAAAAGGTTACCCCTCAGGTTCCTATTAAATCTTTTCCCCCTCACCTTAAATCTATGTCCCCTGGTTCTCGATTCCGTAACACTGGACAAGAATCTCTACCTGATGTATTCCTCTCATGATTTTGTGCACGTGGTATCCAATGTATATTAATGAATCTGTGGATTCTGCCAAAGCAGTGCTGACCTTTGCATGTGAGTGATTTGATTTAAAGTATTTAATTTATTTTGTGGACTAGATTTTCTTTAACCTTGTGGCTTTCATCCGGAATGGTAAACAAGCTGTAAAAGGAGATACACAAGTAAACTGGCAGTCTCCCAGTTAATTGGGTAATGGGTTAGAAAAGGTAACAAAAATTATGGTTGGCTGGCTCAGAATTTGCATTTTGGGTCGGGAACCTTCTTTGGTCCAAACAAAGGTCCCTAATCGAAACATTGTAGATTGTGAAGTCAGGTTCCTGACCCAAACAATTGGGGTGACACAATGGCGCATCTTCTTCCTATACTAATGCAAAGCCAACATCCAACACGTCTGCCATTTCCTTACTTTCCGTTTACAATATCACCATTCCATGTTCTACGGAGCGCATTTTACTGGGGCAGCACAGTGGCGCATTGGTAGAGTTGCCGCCTTACAGCGCCAGGGTCCCGGTTCGATTTTGACTACGGGTGCTGTCTGTACGGAGTTTGTACGTTCTCCCTGTGACCGCGTGGGTTTTCTCCGGGAGCTCCGGTTTTCTCCCACACTCCAAAGACATAGAAGTTTGTAGGTCAATTGGCTTTGGTAAAAATTGTAAACTGTCCCTAGTGTGTAGAATAGTGCTAGTGTCTGGGGATCGCTGGTCGCGGTGGAGTATGCAGGCCAAAGGGCCCGTTTCTGCGCCATATCTCTAAATTAAACTTTTATGAACATTGAACAGTACAGCACAAGAACAGGCCCTTTGGTCCACAATATATTTGCCGAACATGATGCCAAGTTAAACTAATCTCTCCTACCTGCACATGATCCATACCCCTGCAAATCTAAAAGCCTCTTAAACGACACTATCGTATCTGCCTCCACCACCACCCCTGGCAGTATATTCCAGGCACCCACTACCCTCTGTGTAAAATATATGCCCTGCATATCTCCTTTAAACTTTGCCCCTCTCGCCTTCAAGCTTTGACCTCTCACCTTTGACATTTCCACCCTGGGAGGAAATCTTGACTGTCAACCTTATCTATGCCTTTAATGCCCTGTATTCTAACTCTAGGAGATCAATGTTGACCTTAATAATCACTGATGGTTTCCTTTCATTTCCTTTCGTCGCTCTTTATACACATTTCTCTCATTTTGTTGATGTGTCCCTGCTACTTGAATGATCCGTGTTATTTTAGCATTCTATTTATTTAGTTTAGAGATACAGCATCGAAACAAGCCCCTTGGCCCACCGAGTCCACGCCTACCACTAATCACTCATGCACACTATTTCTATGTTATCCCACTTTCTTATGGTCTCCCCACACACTGGAAGCAAACTTATGGGCTTGTCCCGTGACTTTTTAGGCGACTACAGGAGACAATGAGGTCGCCACATGTTCGCCGGAGGTTGCCGGGGAGTCGCCTGCATAGTGGTGAGTAGTTCCCGCATTCTCGTAACTAGTCACGGCTTCATTCTGGTCGCCGCTAATTTTTCAACGTTGAAAAATTAGCGGCGACCAGAATTTTGACGCCATGCAGAGTAGCGGGAATTCTCGTGACGTAGGTGCAGTGGTAGTGGGTTGCCAGGAGGTCGTAGGTTATCATAGGTTGTCGCCGGTGCTGACCAGTGAATTTCATTGGCTCACTGGGAAAAAAAACGTAAAGTCGTTTTTCAGAACCAAGGATAACCGACCGGTAATGTTAATGTACGCCGAGCTTCACCGCCGTGTATCTCTAGTTTATGGAAAGCTGTCTCCACGCCTTCCTCCCCCCTCCCCCCACCCCCTTTTAAAGGATTTACGTGACCCTTCCCATACACTGTGCTTTTACCGTCTTAATTACAGTGCCAACCTTCCTGTTCATCGTGGTGTGTGTCTGTATCACTTTGGCTTTGCACCGTGTGAATTTCACTCAGACAGCGCTCCCCCCGCTTGCCCTGTCCCCAGCCTGCATAACTGGCTGGTGAAGGAAGCGATGTGTGTGTTCCAATCTGACAGTTGCCGGCAGTCGCCTGAAAAATCGCCTAAGTGGGACAGGCCCATTACAGTGGCCAATTAACCTACAAACCTGCGGATCTTTGAGATACGTGATGAAACCGGAGCGCCCGGAGGAAACGCATGTGGTCACAGGGAGAACATGCAAACTCTCCATGCACATATCTAAATGTTTCTTAAACATTGCGATAGAGCCAGGTACTATTGCAACGTTTAAGAAATATTAGACAGGTACATGGATTGGAAAGGTTCAGAGGGACATGGGCCAAACACAGGCAGGTGGGACTAGTGTAGAAGGGACATGTTGGCCGGTGTGGGCAAGTTGGGCCGAGGGGCCCGTGTTGTGTCACTCTATGACAGCACCCAAGGTCAGGATCAAATCGGGGTCTCTGGGACCGTGAGGCAGCAACTCTACCAGCTGCCACTTTACCGCACTTATTTTGTCTCCAATAATCAGTGCATCTCATTTTGTAGTGCAGGTCGTGCCCCTGTGGAACACAAACTGGTTTCGTATCAAGCTAAATTAGGTCTCTACACCTCCTCCCTACAAGGCCATTCCATTCACAGTTGCCCAGTTTACCCTATGTATAGTTCGCATCTCATTCTATGTAGGACAGCCTAGGCCGAGTCTCGAACCTTTGAAACTATTTTGGGCTTCTCCTTTTCTTTAGCACAACATTGAACAACTTCTTATTATATCAGTCTTTGTAAAACGCTGAAGCAGTTAAAATGCGGACTAAATTTAGCTCATTACTCATAGTTGAACTCAACTAAGGATTGGTCGCTTGGGGATATTTTTGCAAATTACTATCGCAAACCATAGTTTAAAAGCTCTCAGACACAAGCTGGTCTATGTATTCCAAACTACAAGAAAATTATCAGGCAACGAAACCATCCCAACCATCTAGAGAGTGGTCCCGAGCTAGACCCATGGACTATCTATAATCGGACTTTACTGGACATTATCTTGCACTAAAAATTATTCCTTTTATTCTGTATCTGTACACTGTGGACGGCTCAATTGTAATCCCTTATAGTCTTTGCGCTGACTGGATAGCACACAACAAAATAGCTATTTCCTATCCAAATCACTCTGTCTTGACTAAATAGGAAATAGCTATTTTGTTGTGTGCTATCCAGTCAGCGAAAAGACTATAAGGGATTACAATTCCATCAAGATTCAAGAATTTGTTTGTCATATGTACTGGGAGCAAGGACAACTAAATTCTTACTTGCTGTAATTCTACATTAACATTAACACAACAATACAACAGTTGTCACCCACGCAAAACAAAGCTTTTCATAGTACCTCAGTGCACGTGACAAAAATAAACTTAAGCCTAAAATTTAAAAACAGCACCAGGGGCCTACAAGATCTCCCGGCTGCCAACCATTTCAACTCCCCTTCCCATTCCCACCTTGACCTTTCTGTCCTGGGCCTCCTCCATTGCCAGAGTGAGGCCACATGCAAATTAGAGGAACAGCACCTCATAGTTCACTTGGGTAGCTTACAACCCATGAACATTGAATTCTCTAATTTGAAGTAAATTCTACTCGTACTCCCGCTCCCTCCCCCTTTCCTGCACTCTAGTCATTTTACCAGTTCCACAGTTCTCCACGTTGTTTCCCTCTTGAGATCACACCTTCCCTAGCCAACAATGAGCCTACCAAGCACAGCCTCCAACTCTTCACCACTCCCCACACCCCCTACTTTCAGTCTGAAGAAGGATCCCGACCTGAACCGTCGCACATCCACGCGCTCCAGAGATGCTGCCTGACCCGCTGAGTTACTCCAGCACTCTGTGTCTATCTTTGGTATAAAGCACCATCTGCAGTTCCTTGTTTCTATACCAGAGTTTACCTGGGACCTTCAATACCAGACACAGTAGGCCAAATCTGTTCACTGTAGCTGGAAACCAAGTTGATTCTCTGTGAAAGTCCACAACATTAGTACAGAGGGGAGAGTGGTGGCAGGGAGAAAATTGCCTGTTTCCTTGCTATATGATTCTAGGACACTTCTTTCCTTTTTAAAACAAGTGTCTTCCCCGCTGGTTCTGATTCATCAGATGCCAAAGAGCTGCAACTACTTCTTCCAAGTCTTCATTCTAGGGTGGAAGCAGTGAAGGTTGTTGAACTGTTCTGAACCTGGGAAGAGGCAGGGAGCAAAGGGTAGGGTAGGTAAACAAATGGCATAGCTGAAAGTGTGTTATATTTACACACTTGCCCATTTGGCATCAAGCCCAAGACTCGAGGCACAATGGAGGATTTTGGCCAGAAAGGAACCATATATTATAGTAAACAGCAACTTTCATTGATAATGTGCTTTTGTGCAGTAAAGCCACCCAGACATGATTGCTGGGAGCATCAATGGAGAGAATAGGACAATCATCCATAACCGTGATCAGAGGGGTAGGTTATAGGACAAGAATGGGTCTGGGGGCACCAATGGAGGGGTGACCAAAGAGCAATTTAAACAGTCAACTGGGCGGCACAGTGGCACAGCGGGTAGAGCTGCTGCCTCAGAGCACCAGAGACCCGGGTTCGATCTTGACCTCGAACGCTCAGTGCGTGAAGTTTGCATGTTCGCCCTGTGACCATGTGGGTTTCCTCCGGGTGTTCCAGTTTCCTCCCACACCTCAAAGACGTGTGGGTTTGTAGGTTAATTGGACCTCTGTAATTTGATCCTAGTGTGTAGGGAGTGGATGCGAGAGTGGAATAACATAGAACTGGTGTCAACAGTCTGAAGAGGGGTTCAGACCTAAAACTTCACCAGTCCATGTTCTCCAGAGATGCTGCCTGACCCGCTGATTTACGAGATTGCATGTGTTAGTGTAAACCAGGATCTGCAGTTCCTCATATCTTTTGGTAGTGTGAATGGTCGTCATGGATTCGATGGGCCAAAAGGCCTGTTTCCCAGGCCGTATCTTTCAATCAATTATACATCACATAGATATCACAGAGAAGGCAGGACAAGGGTTCCAAAACCCCCCAAAGAACTGCAGATGCTGGTTTATACCAAGGACGGACACAAAGTGATGGAGTAACTCAGTGGGTCAGGCATCACTGGAGAAAAAGGATAGGTGACAGTTCGGGTCAGTACCCTTCTTCAGACTGAGAGTAGGGGGCGGCGGGGGTGTGTGAGGAGCTGGAGGCTAGAAAAGAGCAGGGCCAATCAGGGCCGGCCACAAATGGCCTCAGGCAGGGTGGTGCCTGGTAGGCCCATTGTTGGCTAATGAAGGTGTGATCTTAAGAGGGGTACAACTTGCAGAACTGTGGAACTGGTAAAACAACTTGTGGCCAGCCCTGATTGGCCCTGTTCTTTTCTCAGTTCTGTTCTCCCCCCATCCCCAGCTTCTGAAGTAGATCCCCAACCCGAAATGTCACCCATCCTTTTTCCCCAGAGATGCTGCCTGACCCGCTGAGTTACTCCAGCACTCTCTATCCCTATACAGTCGTGGGCCCTTCATTAACTTTATCCTTTCAGGCACACACCTGTCTCTTCATCTTTGGTCTTTGTCCAACAATCTGCCTTCACAACAATAACCGACTATGCTCTGTCCTGCCCTACCTCTCCCCCGGTCTTCTTTCCCACCCGCCCTACAATTAGTCTGAAGAAGGGTCCCAACAGATGTGTTGCCTGTCCACGTTCTCCATTGATGCTAGCTGTCCCATTGAGTTATTCCAGCATTGTGTGTCTATCTTTGGTATGAACCAGCATCTGCAGTTCCTTGTTTTTACATAATGGACAGTATGTTCACCAATATTTCAAGGTTGCCACATACAAGGATGTTTATGGGTGTTGAGGTTTTCCGAGTACATTAGAAAGTATACTAAAATTTGATCAAACTTAATTGAAGGAATGAATCTCCAGGATAATCAATTACAACCCAGAACCAAACTGGCATGATTCAATACCCTAAATGTAACATTCTCTTGGCTTCACAAAGTGGCAGTAATATACAGATCAACCTGCAATTTTCCAGCATCCTTGGTTCCAGAGACTTGCTGGATTATCCGTTTTGCCAGACCAACAGAGGTTACGGCCTCTGAGAGGAGTCGAACAGCACCGGAACCAAAGTCAGCCATGGGAATGGATCTGCCCCAGTGCCCCAGCCACAGGGGGCAGATTCACCCTGCCAATCGTCCACGGAAGTCCCGATGAGGTGGAGATCAGCCACCTCACCCGGCATGGGCACCATATTTTCGGTGGGGGCGGGGGGGTGGGGAGAGTGACCTGGGGGTGGAGAGTGTTGCACAGAGCTGTACCGTGCCACCGCTTTTTGAGTTGATTCACACACCTCACCCGCTTCTGCAGGAGGGTGGGTCAGACAGTTAAGAGATTTTCTGTTCAATTTGCGGTCACAGCAGCGGGCAGCCGTGGGCTCCACCCAGGCCAACTCCACCCAGTTCTTCCGGGTTTATTTCCGTGCTCAGGTGTCCCCGTAGAAGGAGCATTTGATACTTATATGTATACATTCCTTATTTTAGATAGATGTCTCCTTAGAGCAATGTTTCACTGTCAATTTTGTACCTGTGAATAAACTTACTTTTGTTAAAAGTGTCCCAACCGAGGTTTTCAATGGAGCAGAATTAGGCCATTCGGCCGATTAAGACTACGCCGCCATTCAATCATGGCAGATCTATCTTTCCCTCTCAACCCCATTCTCCAGTCTTCTCCCAATAATCCCTGATGCCTTTACTAATCAAGAACCTATCAAGTACCCATTGATGGCCTCCACAGCCATCTGTGGCAATGAATTCCGCAGATTCACAACACTCTGACTAAAGAAATTCGTCCTCATATCCCTTCTAAAGGTACGTCCTTTTATTCTGTGGATTTTCCCTCTGGTCCGATACACCAATTAGTGGAAATATCCTCTCCACATCCACTCTATCCAGGCCTTTCAATATTCAGCAAGTTTCAATGAAGTCCGTCCCCCCCCCCCCCCCCCCAATCCTTAGAAACTGGAGTGAGTACAGGCCCAGTGACGTCAAACGCTCACAATGTTTAGCACGACATCCATACTGTAGTTGGAAAATGAAAGAGGACTACATAATGGAAGACAAGAAGGAAAAAAAACAGCGAGCAATTGGCAAGGCCAACTGGGCTCTATAACTCTGCACGAAGATGTGACCTGGGGTTATTGGCATAACTTATCTGTACTCCCTGTTCCGGTACACAATGTGGGAATATAGTACAGAATGAACATTGGCACCTCGTCGATCTGCTGATTTATCAAACCAATCGCATTTCCAAAGGCATGGCTGTCCACAACAAACAACTCTGTAGTTCAACTGCTGCGTGTTCCAAGTTTAGTTTATTTTCTTTTTAAGGGTTTATTTGTAAGAGTAGAGTTGCTGCCTCACAGGGCCAGAGACCCGTGTTTGATCCTGACTACGGGTGCTGGCTATATGGAGTTTGTACGTTCTCCACATGATCGTGTGGGTTTTATCCGGATCCCACTCCAGCAAGACATGCAGGTTTTTAGGTTAATTGGTGACAGTAAAATTATAAATTGTCCCTAGTGTGTAGGATAGTGCAAGTGTATGGGGATCATTGGCCAGCGTGGACTCAGTGAAGCGAAGGACCTATTTCCACGCTGTATCTCCAAACTAAAAACTAAGCTTATTTTAGTTTAGAGATACAACATGGAAGCAGGCCCTTCGACCTACCTAGTCCATGCTGACCATTGATCACTCTAGTTCCACACTAGCCCACTTTTACATACTACACACTAGGGTGCAAAATGGGACAACAGGGAACTAGTGTGTGGGTGATCAATGGACGTAAATACCCTGGTTCCATCACTAATCAAACAAAGGTTTAAAATACTTTATTGGGTAAAAATGGAGTGAGTACATTTCAAGTTTAAAATTCCAAAACATACTTCAATTAAGGACAGGTTCACCATTGATTGTCCGGCAACTGGTGGGCCTCCACTTCCTTTAATGTGGACAAAATTACAGCAGTCCCCCTGAAAATGTGGCACCTAGGCCGGGTGAGGTGACCGATCTTAACCTCATTGGGTCTTCAGCGGCCGATCGGCAGTTCAAATTTGCCCTCTGCGGCCAGGTCTCTGGAACTCTGGCCTGGCCGGAGCCAGCAGATCTGTCCCCATAGCGGACTTCCTCAGCCGATCGATGGGTCGAATTTTCCTCCCTGTGGATCGACCCGGGCTTGATCCTGACTATGGGTGCTGCCTGTACCGAGTTCATACGTTCTCCCTGTGACCGCGTGGGTTCTCCCCGGTGCTCCGGTTTCCTCACACACTCCAAAGACGTACAGGTTTGTAGGCTAATTGGCTTCAGTAAAATTGTAAATTTTCCCTGGGGTGTAGGATAGTGTTAATGTACGGGGTGATCGCAGGTCAGCGCAGAAGACAATAGTGAAGTTTAAAAGAAGCATTCAGATTCAACAGCTGTAACATAGTAAATAAAACTCTTCAACTGCAAGAGGTTAGTTACACGTTTAAAAACACTGGCTAAGATCTGACACAAGGTAAAAATATGTTGCACAGCAAATTATAATGTGGAATGCACTGCTAGAGGCAGATTCTTTAGACTTTGGAGATGCAATGCCGAGCAGGCCCTTCGGCCCACCGAGTCTACGCCGACCAGCAATCACCCCATACACTAACCTACAATCATTAGGGACAATTTACAATTTACCGAAGCCAATTAACCTCAAACCTGCAAGTCTTTGGTGTGTGGGAGGAAACCAGAGCAGCCGGAGAAAACAGCGAGAACGTACAAATTCTGCAGACAGCACTCGTAGTAAGGATTGAAACCGGGTCTCTGGCACTGAGGCAAGACTCTACCACTGTGCCATTGTGCTGCCCATTCTGTAGGAGTTTCCAACAGCAAATATCGGAAGAGCAACAGTGAAAGTGGAAGGTTGCACAGCTATTAGTTATGTATTTCTGTGAGCCAGCATAAGACTAAAGGACCGAATGGCCTCCTTGCACATCATGCTCTGATGATAAAGACAACTTGCCAGACAAGATGGCGCCCAAGCCAGGTGAGTGCACGCTGGTCCCAGAAGTGGATCTGCAATCATTTATTATATTCGCTCCACTCGTTTAAACCTCTACTCCAACAGCAACATATCACTACTCTAACAATGCTCTTCTTAATCTCTTCCATTTCTTTATCCTGTATCTGTACACAGTGGACATTGATTGTAATCATGTATAGTCTTTCTGCTGACTGAATAGCACACAACAAAAAAGCTTTTCACAGTTCCTCGGTACATGTGACAATAAACTAAACAAAATTATCCAGTCCTTTACAGAAGCATTAATAGAAAATCAGCAAAGATAGAGTCTGTTGAATTATCAAGGACCACTCACACCCAGATCATTCCCTCTTTTGCCCTCTGGCAGAATATACAAGAGCTTGAAATCAAGTACAGGTCCACCATTGATTTTCTGGCAATTGGTGGTCCGGCCCCTCCTTTAATCCAGACAAAATCTCACCCACCCCCAAAAAAAACGTGTCCGCCTAGACCGTGTATGAGGCGGCCGATCACGACCTCATCAGGACTTCCGCGCCGATCGGCGGGTAGAATTTGCCCCCTGCAGCCAGGGCTCTGGAACTTCGGCCCATAGCCGACGTCCGTGGCCGACTTTGCGGGCCGGTGTCCCGGCTCCTGGGCGGCCTAGGCGGAGCATTCCGGTACCGGTGAAGTGGTCCGGCAAAATGGATAATTAAAAAGGCTCTGGAACCAAGGGTGCCGGAAAATCGGTGGACCACCTGTAAAATCAGCAGAGAAAGACACTTTGTGTTATCAAGGACCACTCACACTCATTCCCTCTGGCAGAATATACAACAATGAGAACATGCACAGACCAGATTCAGGACCAGCTTCTTCCCTGCTGTTATCAGATGGCACACTTCAACAACTGAATCACAAGAATATTTCCCCTCACGGCGAGCTGGGACACTCCTGGCAAGCAGGCCCGACCTAGTACAGGTGTCAGAGGTTATGGGGAGAAGGCAGGAGAATGGGGATAGGGAGGAGAGATAGATCAGCCATGATTGAATGGCGGATTAGACCCGATGGGCCAAATGGCCTAATTCTACTCCTAATCCTATTCCTTATGACCTTATGACTTGCCCGTCGTGGCCAACGGTGATGCCGGCACAGAGCGGTGCAGTACAATCCAAGGAACTGATTGTGGACTTTGGAAGGTGAATGATAGGGACCCACAATCCCAATTATATCAATGGATGATGGTGGAAATGGTCAAAAATTTCAAATTCCTGGGCGTGCATATTTCCGAAGATCTTTCCTGGTCCGAGCACACTGATGCAATTATAAAGGCGGCACATCAGCACTTCTACTTTCTGAGAAGATTACGGAGAGTCGATATGTCAAGGAGGATTCTCTCGAACTTCTACAAGTGCACAGTAGAGAGCATACTGACTGGTTGCATCGTGGCCTGGTTCGGCAACTTGAACGTCCAGGAGCGGAAAAGACTGCAGAAAGTTGTGACCACTGCCCAGTCCATCACCAGCTCTGACCTCCCCACCATCAAAGGAATCTATCGCAAAAGGCTACCAACATCATCAAAGACCCACAAAGATCCTGGTCACACACTCATTTCACCATGGCCATCTGGAAGAAGGAACAGGAACCTGAAATCTGTAACATCCAGGTTCAGGAACAGCTACTTCCCCACGGCCATCAGGATATTAAACACAACATCAAATAAGCTCTGAACAATAACAGTCTATTATTATTATTGCACTATATCTGTTTATTTATTGTGTATATATGGTCTATGGTCTATAGACACTGAAATTTTATCTTCCGTTTTGTATGATGTTTACATATTCAGTTGTGCTGCAGCAAGTAAGAATTTCATTGTCCTATCTGGGACACATGACAATAAAACTCTCTTGACTCCAAGTGTGGTGGGTCGGGCAGAGCCCCGAGGTCAGGTTGGAACCTCGAGATCCCGCCGAAGATGGGTCGGGACGAGGACGTGACGGAGCTTCAAGTACGGGTCGGAGCCTCGAACAGAGTCGCCCGAGGACGGAGCCTCGGGATCAAGACGGGCCGTGTGGAACGGGCAGCGTTGCCGAGAACAATTGGGGAATGTAGACGGATTGAGTAATTTTTGTAACTTTGTCTGTGCCCTTGTGGCGATTCTTTTGTGTACTTTGTATGCAAAAACAAGGAATATCATTGCACTTAGGTACAAGTGATAATAAAGTATCATCATCATCATCTCCAGGTACATAGGGGCAAATTGACTCAACTACCAGCTAAAACTGCAGAGCTAGGGATTGCCCAGATGCCAACCTAGCTGGTAGCAATCTCAACCTTGACCCAAAATGTTCATGGGGTTAAAATATCACGGTATTGCTGCCATTTATTTGGAACATTAAACCCAATGCCTTATCTGCACAGAGGTGATTCCCTTTATCTTGTATCTGTACATTGAGGAAGGCTAGATTGTAATCATTAGGGTTAGTAGTCTTTCCACTGACTGGTTGGCATGCCACAAAAAGTTTTCACTGTACCTCCCTCCGTACATGTGGCAATAAAGTAAACTAAACTAAAGGTGAATGCATAAGATCATAAGACAGGCCATTCCAGACCCTGCCCACAAGTAGAGAAGATGGCAAAAATCTAAATCTGATCATTTGGTCACCCTTGCAGTTGTGTGCCCTGTTCCTAGGGACAAAGGAGGAGACAATTATTAACTACTGTTGCAAACACCAGTGATGTCCGAGCAAGATATTGTCTACAACAAAGTGCAGCAAATTGGCACATTATTAGTTTAGCTTAGAAACAAAGAACTGCAAATGCTGGTTTATACCAAAGATAAACACAAAGTGCTGGAGTAACGCAACATCTCAGGAGATGGTGGTCAAGCAGCATCTCTGGAGAAAGCAGCATCTCTGGAGAAAAAGGATAGGTGACGTTTCAGGTCGCGATCATTCTTCACACCCTTCAGCATCCAAAGAAGGGTCCCAACCTGAAATATCACCTGTCATTTTCCTCCATAGATGCTGTGTGACTGAGTTACTCCAGCTCTTTGTGTCTATCTTAGTTTAGTTTATTGTCACGTGTACTGAGGTGCAGAGAATAGCTTTTTTGTTGCATGCTATCCAGTTAGCAGAAAGACAATACATGATTACAATCAAGCCATCTTCAGTGTACAGATAGAGGATAAATGGTATAACATTTAGTGAAAGTCTAGTACAGTCCGATTAAAGATAGTTTGATGGTCTACAATGAGGTAGATGGTAGGTTAGGACTTGTTGATAGGGTGGTTCTGTTGCCTGATAACAGCTGGGAAGAAACTGTCCCTGAATCTGGAGGTGTGCGTTTCACATTTCTGTATCTCTTGCCTGATGGGAGAGGGGAGAAAAGGGAGTGGCTGGGGTGAGACTCGTCCTTTATTTTGCTGCTGGCCTTACCGAGGCAGCGTGAAGTGTAAATGGAGTGAATGGAAGGGACGTTGATTTGTGTGATGATCTGGACTGCATCCACAATTCTATGCAATTTCTTGCAATCTTGGATGAAGCTGTTCCCAAACCATGCTGTGATACATCCCGATAAAATGCTTTCCATGGAGAATCTGCAGAAGTTGGTGAGAGTTGTCGGTGACATGGAGAACTTCCTAAGCCTTCCAAGGAAGTAGAGGCGTTGGTGTGCTTTCTTGGCCATTGCTCCGATGTGGCTGGTCCAGGATAAGTTGCTGGTGATTCAAGATTCAAGATTCAATTTAATTGTCACATGTACCAATAAGGTACAGTGAAATTTGAGTGACCATACAGCCATACTAAATGAGAAAAACAACAGTACACAATTCAGCCGCATTAAATACAATTTAACACTGTGATGAAAGACAATAAAGTACAGTCATCTTACTCCTTTGTTCACCCGTGGTCGGGGCTGAACTCTCCGCACTTGCCATTGTCGCACTTGCTGTTGCCGACGGTCCGCTGTTCAAGCCCTCTCGTCGGGATGATCGAAACTCCAGCATCGGGACGGATCGGAACACTCCGTGGCATGGAGCTCCCGAGTCGGCCACTTCTCACCGGAGACCGCTGCTTCACGGTGTCAATGTCCACAGGCCCCGCGCGCGGTCGGAGCTCCAACACTGGCAGTCCTTGGCAAAAGATCCCAGGCTTCGCGATGGCAAGTCTGCGCCGCGCCCGCAGCTTGAAGCTCCGGGCCAGTCTCCAGGGAATTTATTCTCCTAGAAACTCGAAGCTTTCTACCATCTCTACATCAGCATCATCAAGGTATACTGGGGTATGTGTACCTCTTCACTTTCTGAAGTCGATCACCATCTCCCTTGTCTTGCTGACATTGAGAAAAAGGTTGTTGTCTTGACACCATGTTACGAGTGTTGTGTTCGAGGACTAAATAATTCACAATCCACACTTGGTGTACAGAACCTGAAGTGTGTTTATTTCAAGCCAAACATGGCTGCTGCAAAACCCCTGCAGATCACCCAGGGACCCTCCCGGAGGCAACACTCATCTCGAGGCAGAGCCCTCTAGTGGTGACTCCAGGACACAACAATGAGGTTCTCAATCTCCTTCCTGCACTCCATCTTGTCCTTATTGTCAGAAAGACCAGGTGTTGGTAGACAGGCAGCAGCAAGGGCGTAGTGGACAGGGCAATGGCTATTGGTTGGGCACCACTGCATTGTACAGAAATCTGTTCGCAAACCACTTACAAAGTTGTAAATTATTCACAGTATGCTGTTAAATAATAAGAATAACAGGACCAAGGAAAAAAATCAGCCTAAAGAAACGTCCCGATCCGAAACGTCACCTGTCCATGTTCTCCAGAGACGCTGCCGGACCCGCTGAGTTACTCCAGCACTCTTGTATCTTTTCCTGTTACTAAAAACATTGACTTAAATAGAACACTACGTGCCAGAGTAACTCAGCGAGTCAGGCCACATTTCGGTGGGGTATGGATAGGTGACGTTTAGGGTCAGGGCCCTTCTACAGACTGATTGTAGTAGGGGAGAGAAAGTTGGAAAAGAGGAGGAGGGGGAGGGAAAAGTCTGGCAAGTGATAGGTGGATAGCGGGGGGGGGGGGGAGGGGGGCTTGATGAGCAGATGGGTGGACAAAGGCTGGAGATGAAAAGGAGACAAAAGGGTGTCATATAAGGAGAGAAGATGAGTGAAATGTAAAGCCAAAGGGTGGGCTAGATAGAAGGGAATGGGGGGGGGAGGGAGGGGATGGTAGGAGAAATCAGTGCACACTGGGGTGGGTAGTGATGGGGCACAGGAAAGGAGGGGGGGAAAGGGGGTGTTACCTAAAATTGGAGAATTGAATGTCCATACCACTGGGTTGTAAGCTACTCAAGCAGAATGTACTGCATTAGAAATAAAAGGGCCGGAATAAGTTTGGAACTAATAAAGATGTACATGCAAAATGCTGTTGTGTGCAAGTCAACACTTTTGCTGTGCTGTGCTTATCAGAAAATTAGGAAAGGCACCATACAAATACAGTCAGAGTCCGAAGAAGGGTTCCGGCCCAAAACGTCACCTATTCCCTTTCCTCCAGAGATGCTGTCTGTCCCGCTGAGTTACTCCAGCATTGTGCGCCTGCGATCATCCATACAAATGCAAGTCTCTTTCTTCCTGTGGAACAAGTTTTATTCTCTGACAACAGTGTGATAGCAGGATACGGGTCTGCAACATGTTACCACTTTAAACAAAACTCACTGACCTCATCAAAATACTACGATTATCTCTGCTTGCCAAAGCAGGTTTAAAGAGTTACAGAGTGCGCATTTTAATGTGAAAGCATTTTTCATGTAGCGTAGGAAAACTTAGATACTTTGAATGCCTCACTGAAAACACACACTAACAGTTGGGAGCCCGCAAAATATTTTGTTGTGAAATTTATATTTCAAGAAAAACTAGGCAAATCACTTCATTTTGCAGAGATGATTTCTGCATGTTCACCATCTATTGATGAACACAGCACTTAGTGACCAGATAAGATACTCAAAATGCACAAATGAAGCTGTCACCAAGGTAACAAAACCCAATAGACTGGGATAATATAATAAAAGGGAACTGCAGATACTGGTTTATAACAAAGAAAGACAAAATGGTAGAGTAACTCAGTGGGTCAGGCAGCATCCCTGAAGAAAATGGATTGCTGATGTTTTGGGTTGGCATCGGTCTGAAGGCTAATTTCACAGAGTACTAAGCTGGTTGCAAAATGCTTAGAAACATCCGCGCTTGTGGAAGTCACGATACACAGGCACTCCCTAACTTATGCAAGGGTTAAGCTCCGTGAACCCTTACGCAAACTAGATTTTACGCAAGTCGTAATCACCATCCCCATATAACTCAGAGTATTAACCATCTCAGTGAAGTCTGGCTGCGTCTGGGGCACTTTCTGTGATACATGGCCGTCACGGTTAGCATTGCCGCCATTGTTGGCTTGAGTTCCGTCTCGCCGCTGGGGCACTTTCTACAACACATGGCCTTCTGGGCAAGCAGCACCGCCATTGCCAGCTTGCTTCCGATGTAAACTTGAGTGATCCTACAGTGTTGTGGAAATTACAAACTGCCTTGCTTGCACTAGGAACTAAGCACAGAATTGTTTCTATAAGTGGGAGCTTGCACAAGACGCCTATTGTACAAGTCGGGGAGTGTCTGTAAATCCAGTTTTTCCTTTTAGTCACCAGGAGATACAAGAGGTATTGCTATATTATGGTCAGGTTCACCGAGATACAGTGAAAAATGTTTTGTGCACTATCCAGGCAGATACCATACGCCCAGCACAAGAAACCAAGCACAGTGCCACCATTTCATCTCCTCTGCCATTAGTACCACTGGTTGGCAACACATGGTGTGGAGATGAGGAGGAATTTCTTTAGCCAGCGGGTGGTAAATCTGTGGAATTCATTGACACAGACAGAGGTGGAGGCCAAGATATTGGGTATGTTTTAAGGCGGAGATTGATAGGTTCTTGATCAGTAAGGGTGTCAAAGGTTGCTGGGAGAAAGCAGGAGAATGGATTGAGAGGGAAAAATAGATCAGCCATGATCGAATGGTGGAGCAAAATTGATGAGCTGAATGGCCTAATTCTACTCCTATCTCTTCTGGTCTTAGGCTTTTGATGTGTGCTAACTGGTCAAGGGAAAGACAATACATGATTACAATCGAACCATCCACAGTGTACAGATACATGGTGCAGAGAATATCGTGAATAACGTTTGGTGCAAGATAAAACCAGTAAAGTTTGATCAAAGATAGTCCTCGGGTCGCCAATGAAGTAGATATATTTCAGCACCGCTCTCAAGTTGTTGGTTGGATGGTTCAGTTGCCAGGTGATCAGTACCCATCTCTCTTGGGCAGTGGTTTTGTTCTCTGGAACCCTTATTAAATGGCTCCGCCACCTCCACAGAACTTGCAACCACCTGCAGCAATTTTCCAAACCACACTCTTCGCAACTCCCAATAAACTTTCAAATATTTATTCATATAATTTCATGAGTGTGGAGTTTTGCTTCCACCAAGGTTTTTTGCACAACCTGGATTGTTCTGCCATTCTAAATGCCCCTCCCATTCCAACACTGACCTTTCTGTCCTTGGCCTCCTCCATTGCCAGAGTGAGGCCACATTCAAACTGGAGGAACAGCACCTCGTATTCCACCTGGATAGCTTACAACCCAATGGTATGAACATTGAATTCTCCAATTTTATGTTTAAAAAAAAAACCTTCTCCTCTCCTTTCTCCCCTTCCCCCTGCCTCACCTAGACTTGCATCTAATTCTCCCCTCCACCTACATTCCTTCCTCTGGCTTCACAATTTGCAACTCTTCAATCCTTCTGTCTCGCGCTTAGTCCTTTAATGGGACCACACCTGGAGTATTGCGTACAGTTTTGGTCTCCTAATCTGAGGAAAGACGTTATTGCCATAGAGGGAGTACAGAGAAGGTTCACCAGACTGATTCCTGGGATGTCAGGACTTTCATATGAAGAAAGACTGGATAGACTCGGTTTGTACTCGCTAGAATTTAGAAGATTGAGGGGGGATCTTATAGAAACGTACAAAATTCTTAAGGGGTTGGACAGGCTAGATGCAGGAAGATTGTTCCCGATGTTGGTGAAGTCCAGAACAAGGGGTCACAGTTTAAGGATAAGGGGGAAATCTTTTAGGACCGAGATGAGGAAAACATTTTTCACACAGAGAGTGGTGAATCTCTGGAATTCTCCGCCACAGAAGGTAGTTGAGGCCAGTTCGTTGGCTATATTTAAGAGGGAGTTAGATGTGGCCCTTGTGGCTAAAGGGATCAGGGGGTATGGAGAGAAAGCAGGTACAGGATACTGAGTTGGATGATCAGCCATGATCATATTGAATGGCGGTGCAGGCTCGAAGGGCCGAATGGCCTACTCCTGCACCTATTTTCTACGTTTCTATGTGTAATCTCTGGCCTTGGTTCCAACCATCTGCCTATCAAAACCCCCCTTGCCTATGTCCACCTCTTACCTGCCATGCTTTGTCATGCCTCTCTCCTCTCCTAGCTTCCCCCCACACTCTCTTAAACAATGTCTGAACAAGGGCTCCGACCCAAAATGTTCCATGTTCCCCATGCTGCCGCACCCACTGAGTTACCCGAGCATTTTCTGCCCTTTAGTTCCTCCAATCCCTGCATACGAAAGCAATCAGCAACAGCACAAGAGTGCCTGAACAAGTGCAGCCCAAATGCAAAGCCCACTTGCATTGGGATTTGCATTTGCATTGCAGTTTAAAGAAGTTCTTATTTGCATTGCAGCCTTATTTCGACCAATCCTTTTTCTCCAGAGATGCTGCCTGACCCAGTGAGTTACGCCAGAACTTTGCATCCATCTTCGGCATGAACCAGAATCTGCAGTTCCTTTCCACACATTAATTCTAGTCAATAGCTGCTTAGTCTAAGTCACAAGTCTCTGGGTTAATGAAAAGCACAAAATCTAGAGCCACGATTTAGAGGGAGTTTAGCAACAGTGAATTTTTAAAAAACCTCGTGAAAGCGTCAGGGGACAGGGAGGGGAAAGATTTGCACATTCTTTATAAAACATCACCAAATTGCTTGTGACCCACTTGTATTTTACCTCTGGTTTGTAGACATTTATACAATGTCGGTGAGATCACACCTGGAGTATTGTGTGCAGATCAGGTCATCAGTCTATAGGAGGATGTTATTAAGATGGAAATCATGCAGAAAATATTCAGAAGGGTGTTGCTGGTTCTGGAAGGCTTGAATTATGAGAGGCTGGACTGTTTTCCCTGAAGCAATGGATGAGGGTTATAAGATCATGAGGGGCACAGATAAAGTGGATGGTCAGTCTTTATTGCCCAGAGTAGGAGAGTATAAAACTAGATTTAGGGCGAGAAGGAAAAAGATTTAAAGGGGACCTGAGGGGAATATATTCCAGAGGGTGGTGAGTATGTGGAGCGGGCTGTCAGAGAAGTGGTAGAGAGTGATAGTGTGGCACAGCAATAGAGTTGCTGCCTCACAGTGCCAGAGACACAGGTTCGCTCCTGACTGCAGGTGCTGTCGGCATGGAGTTTGTACGTTCTCCTTGTGACCACGTCCGGTTTCCTCCCACACTCCCAAGACGTGTGGGTTTGTAGGTTAATTGGCTTCTGTAAATAGTCCCCAATCTGTAGGATAAACCTATTGCATGGGGAAAATCGCTGGTCGGCACAGACTCGGTGGGCTGAAGGGCCTGTTTCCACCCTGTATCTCTAAAACTAGAAACCAAAGCGGTACATTGCCATGTTTAAAAGGCATTTGGACAGATTTATGCATGGAAAAGGTTTACAGGGATATAGACCAAATGCAGGCAGATGGGACCAACTCAGTATGGATGGACTGGAGGCCAACCCCCTAGAGGGCCAGTTTCTATGCTGCATAACTGTACGACTCTGACATTTTGCTACCAAATGTTCCAGTGGAACATGCTAGGCCTTGTTGGTGTTCATGTGCCTATGTGCTCACTGGCAGTTGGGCCCAATAGTAATATGGGTAGCTTGGGACTATTACTATTGGGCCTCAGTGGTATGCTTCATAGGCCAAGAAATAGAGCCAAGAGCAAACTCTTTCAGAAACAGGGGCAACCCTAAATGTCAAGAGGTTAGAATTAGAGAAGCACAAATACACTGGGGGTTTAGAGGGCGGAGAGAACATTGAGAGTTGGGCGAGACTGTGAAGGGATTTAGAGATGAGCATTTACAAATAGACTCATGGAACATTGAACAATACAGCACAAGCACAGGCCCTTTGGCCCACAATGTCCATGCCAAACATGATGGCAAGACCATCTCTTATCTAGCTGTGCATTATCCATATCCCTGCTTATCTATGCGCCTATCCAAAAAACCTCTTAAATGCCACAATCACATCAGTGTGTATCCAGCACCCCTGGCAGCACGCTCCATCGCTTATCTGTCAGCAAGTACAGGTCCACCACTGATTTTCCAGCACCCTTGGTTCCAGACCTTGCAGTATTTCCCTTTTGCCAGACCAACAGAGGTCACGGCCTTGGGTGGCCGAAATACTGCCCGCAAAGTCAGCTACGAGAACGGATCTGCCAGTTCTGGCCGCGCTGGAGCTCCAGAGCCCCGACCGCAGCTTGCAAATTCGACCCATGGATCGGCCGCAGTAGTCGCCCATGGGAACGTATCTGCCGGCTCCAGCCGGACCGAGATCCACAGCCCCGGCCGCAGGGGACAAATTCGACCCATCGAGTCAGCTGCTGAAGTCCCAAGGAGGTCGAGATCGGCCACCTCACCTGCCCTAAGCACCCCATTTTCAAGTGCGCTCTCGTAATTTTGTTCCGATTAAAGGAGGTATTGGACCACCAGTTGCTAGAAAATTGGTGGAGGACCTGTCGAGATGAAAAAGCACGGAATAACAGCGAATGGTGCATTGTGAGGGTCAGAACGCAGGCATTCTGGATGATCTGCAGTTTACAGAGGATGGAGAAGGGGATGCCTTCAAGGAGTTAGGGGGAATTGTCAGATCTAGAGGGAAGAACGACATGGAAGAGGTTTCAGCAGAGACGAGACAGGGCCATCATTAAGTCAGCTACATATTCTACTATGGCCATCTGCCGGAGTCATTCAAAATTGACACTGAAACTCGCAACGACAAGCAGACAGATGGTCGAAGTGGTTCCGCTCCGCTCGATATTTTTCTGCTGTCTCCTCAAATATATTTTGTGTTGTTCATAGAATCATACAGCGTGGAAACTGTCCCTTCAGCCCACTTGCCCACACTGACGAAGATACCCCATCTACACACCCACTTGACCTATATCCCTCTAAACCTTTTCTATCCAAGTATCTGTCCAAATGTATTTTAAACGCTGTTTTTACTATATGCCTCAACTACCTCCATTGGCAGCTCGTTCCATATACCTACCAACGTCTGCGTGGAAAAATTGGCTCTCAGGTTCCTATTAAATCTTTTCCCCCTCACTTTAAACTTACGTCCCATTGATTCTTTACTCCTCTATTCTGGGTAAAAGATTTTGCATTCACCCTATCTATCCCCTTCATGGTTTTATACCCCTCTGCAAGATCACCCTTCAGCCTCCTGAACTCCAAGGCATAAAGTCCTAGCCTGCCCAACAACCTCTCCTTATAGCTCAAGCCTTCAAGTCCTCAAGCTCTTGTAAACCTTCTCTGCACTCTTTCCAGCATGACAATATGCCTTCGGTCTACCGTGCACCCAATTTCCAATTAAAAGGTCAAGGATCCCAAACAAATTGTATCCCTGGAGACAAGAAACTGCAGATTCTTGAATCTTTAACAACAAAACAAGGTGCTAGGGGAACCCAGTGGATGAGGTGGCATCCTGATCAGACTGAAGAAAGGTCCTGACCTGAAATGTCATCAGTCCATTCCCTCCACAGATGCTGCCTGACCCGCTGAATTCCTCCAACACTGTTTTTGCTGTTCTCTGGTCCTTTTCATGTAATGGAGACCAACTGAGTTATACAATCTTCTAATATAAACAGTTCATTCAGGACTGGCCAGAGGACTGTGGCTTACTGTTGTTCAACACTAAGAGTGATAGATATTTGCACAATAAAATAAATCCTTATGATTTAACTGTCGTAAAAAGGGGCTTTGCAGGGTAAAGAAAAAATGAATAATTTGGGGGCCCCAGTGGTGCAGCCTGTTGAGCTGCTGCCTCACAGCATCAGAGACCCGGGTTCCATTCTGACCTCGGGTGCTGTCCGTGTGGAGTTTGCACGCTCTCCCTGTGACCGCGCGAGTTGCTCCGGCTCCTACCACATCCCAAAGACGTGCCGGTTTGTAGGTTAATCAGCCCTCTGTAAATTGCCCCTCAGGGGAATGCAAAAATGAGATAGCATAGAACTAGTGAGAATGGGTGATTAACGGTTGTCGGTGGGCTGAGGGGCCTGTTTCCATGCTGTATCTCTACTAATCTAAACTAATTTAGAGGGGCATTTGCAAGTTCCACTATTGTTCGTACAGTTTTACCCAATTTTTAAACAGAACTGTCATGTTACAGCACCTAAAGATCTGATGCAGTGCACGATCCCCATAGAAGGCAATCATTAACTGATCCAACATCACTGATCAAGGACAGGCGTCATCCTGGTCATTCCCTCTGCTCCCCTCTCCCAACAGGCAAGACGTACAGAAATCTGAAAACGCACACCTCCAGATTCAGTGACAGTTTCTTCCCATCTGTTATCAGGCAACTGAATCGTCCTTTTACCAACTGGAGAGTGGTTTAGTGTAGTTTTGTGATACAGTGTGGAAACAGGTCCTTCAGCTCATTGAGTTTGTGCCAACCAACAATCACCCATACACTAGTTCTATTCCACACTCCAGGGACAATTTACAGAAGTCATCTAACCTACAAACCTGCACCCCATTGGAATGTGGGAGACTGGAGCACACAGGGAAATCTCACAAGGTCACAAGGAGAATGTACAAACTCCATACAGATATCACCCGGTTGTCTGGCGCTGTAAGGCAGCATCTCTACCACTGCGCCACTGAGCTGCCCACACCTTACACTAAAAGTTATACATTTTATCCTGTATCTGTAAACTGTGGGCGGCTTGATTGTAACATGTATTGTCTTTTCACTGACAAAACAGCACACAATAAAAAGTTGACAATAAAAGTAAACTAATCTAATGACTAGCTTGCAAGGATACCCTGTCCTTGCATTAGGCAGGAACCCAATTGAGTGAGGATGTTATGTCGAGGGAGTCTCCCAACTTGTCCATGGAAGCAGGGAAACTCTTGCTTCAAACCATCTCACAGTGCCAGGGACCCAGGTTTGATCCTAACTATGGGTACTGTCTGTACGGAGGGTGGATGAGTTACTTTCACTGAGAGCTCACGACAAATTGTTACACCAATAATATTGGTAAAATATCTGGAATTAGTGACGACACTAGGCCTGTACTTGCTGGAGTTTATAAGGATGAGGGGTGCCTCATTGAAACTTACCAAATAGTGAAAGGTCTGGATAGAGTGGATGTGGAGGATGTTTCCATAAGTGGGAGAGTCGAGGACCAGAGGCAATAGCCTCAGAATAAAAGGATGTATTTTATTTAAATAATTTCTTTAGTCAGAGGGCAGATATTTTTAAGGCGGAGATTGATAGAATCTTGATTAGTGCGGGTGTCAGGGGTTATGAGGCAGGAGAATGGGGTTGAGAGGGAAAGATAGATCAGCCCTGATTGAATGGCAGAGTAGACTTAATGGAAAGAATGGCCTAATTCTGCTCCTTATGAACTTATTAGTGACTAGTGACTAGTGACTAATGACATTTGAAGTAGTCAGCGGTACAAAGCGTGGTCAGTTTACCAGGTCTGCCAGACTCCGAGACACCTCCCCTTTTGAGTCAGAAGGTTCAAGTCCTATGCCAGAGCACACAAATCTAGGCTATCATTCCAGTACTGTATTGTGGGAGATGCTTTAAAAAAAAATAAAGAGACATACAAGCCTTAGATTAATGCAAAAGTCCAGAACATTACTTTGAAAAGTAAGGAAGCTATTCAGAGTAAACGGATCAATTTTGTAATCGATGCTTCCCAAATCGATTAGCTGGCCACTAGTGTATGTGACAGCGTGTTAGATTTTCAATTGAAAATTACCTCAAATAATTGTGAAGCGTTTTGGACGATCTGAAAGGAACTACGTAAAAGCAAGTATTTTTTAAGAGACGGTAGAAGACACAATGGGAAAAATGACCCAGCAGCCCGATATGGACAGAATCCCCTTACCTTACATGGGAAGAGAACGGCCGAAGCCACTTTTCATTGCCAGGTTCCTGATGCTGGGGTGAGGGAGCCTCGACATGTCGGGCAACAGGTCAGTTTTTGGCGGCAGGTGTTGCACACCAGATGGCCGGCTTGACATTGTAGGATGGGCGGCAGCACGTAGTCGAAGCAGACGGGGCACTCGAAGAGCGAGGTTAGCTCCTGGGCAGCGGCGGCGGCGGCGGCGGCGGCGGCTGCAGCAGCGGCCACCGCCGCCTGATGAGGGTGCAGAGGCGGCGGGGGAGACGAGACACCAGCGCCTAGAATCGCCGCCGTCCCGCAGCCGCCGGCAGCGGCAGCCACGGCAGAAGGGGAAGCGGCGGCGGCGAACTGCTGCCGCCGTCGACAGGCCGCTCGGGGCCGGAGAAGGAGCCGTGTGTTTGCCGGCTTTGCCGCTTCCGTTGCCCGCTCCGGCCGATGACATGGCTGGCAGGCAGGAGGAGAGGCGGGCGAGGGCATGGATGTTCCTGCCGCGGCCCCCCAGCGTCAGGCCCGGCCGCTCCGACTCCAGCCGCCACCGAATGTTTAGACACAAGAAAATCGCGACAACGCGTTCTAGAACCTTGATACACCGCGCCGTGACGTCACCGCCGGAGGGAACCCCCCCCCCTACGTCACGTGAATCCCAACCCCTTCCTCCCCACGCATTCAACAACAGCGACCTGCACTGATAAAAATACGCCCTACGACGGGAGAACACAACCAGCAATATGTAGAAGTAAATAATAAAATATGCTGCTTTATACCAAAGGTAGATACAAATGCTGGAGTAACTTAGAGGGTCAGGCAGCATCTCTGGTGTAATTGGGTAGATACAAGGAACTGCAGATACTACTTTCTACCAATGATAGACACAAAGTCATGGAGTTAATTCAACGGTTCTGGCAGCATCTCTGGAGAACATGGATAGGTGACATTTTGGATCTGGACCCTTCTTCAGACCAGGAATATAGAGAGTTCAGAATATAGTTTTCAGCATTGTAGCGCATCAGTCCATAGACAAGGAACTGCAGATGCTGAAATCTTGAGCAAAACACAAAGCGCTGAAGGAACTCAACGGGCCAGGCAGTATCTGTGGAGGGAAAGGACAGGCGACATTTCAGGTCGGGAGCATTCTCCAGACCAACCCAAAATGTCACCTGTCCATTCCCACCACCGATGGCCTGTTGAGTTCTGCCACCTCTTTGTGTTTTACTCTATAGACGTTGAATTTCAAATCGGCAGTTGGAATAGATATAAATAGAATTAAGGTGCCAAAATTCTTCCATTCCAGAAGAGAGTGAGAGAGTGACGTCAGTCTATCCAGTGTAAAGACACAAAGTGATTCTTCATGCGTGCTATCCAGTTAGCGAAAAAGTATACATGATTACAATCAAGCCGTCCACAGTGTATAGATACAAGAGAAAGGGAATAACGTTTAGTGCAAGATTAAGTCCAGTAGAAAGAGTGGAGCAATTGTAATGAATGTTTGCAGATCCACTTCTGGGACCAGCACGCAGAGAGTCGCCTGTCTTTCGGGGCCAGTGTGCTAAATAAAGCAAATTAGTTTACAGCTAATGAGGTACTTCTGAAGTGCCACCTTGTTGACTTTAAGAAACTCACTAATCAATCTGGATGGAGCAAGCTTTCACAAATAGCTGATATCTTACGTATGGAAATTGTCTGATCATTTAGGGCTAACGGAATCAAGGGATATGGGGGGGAAAGCAGGAACAGGGTACTCTGGATCTGAATGTAGTACGCTGAAAAGCTCTAGGTAGGGCATCACTCAGCACTATGATGGTGGTGGATGTGTTAGTCAAGATGAAAATGCTTTTGGAGTGCATCTTTGTATGTGTTGATGTTTTGGAGATCTCTGATGCTGGCTGGTAGGGTATTCCAATCCCTTCCTGTCTTGAAGAAAAACAGGTTAGAGTGTGCTAATGAAGTGCTGTGCGGAATGAAATAATTTCCAGGTTGGTAGCTTCTGGTTGACATGCCTACGGGTGCTTGGGTTAACTGGATGTGGTCCTCCATCTTTAAATCAATAGTGGTATTCTTGATCTTGTGGAATGTTGTCAGTCTGATGAACCTGCGACGAGTAGTAGGTGGATGAAGTTTGTCCTTTATCATGCTGGAGACTGAGCTCTGCCACTTGTAGTTGTTAGATGTGAACCTTGCTGCTCTGTTTTGCACTGTCTGGATCTTATTGATGTTCCCTTGAGTGAAAGGAGCAGCAATATTCAACGTGGACATACAAGGCTTTTATATGCTTGGATCTTAACTTCTTTGGGTGCATTTTACAGATTGCGACGTAGAAAGCCAATGACACTGCTGGCTTTGGCTGTTGCCCCTTCCACAGGCTTGTTCCATTTCATGTTTTCAGACAAAGTAACTCCTAAGTATTTATGACTAGAAACTGCCTCTAGCTGATGTCCAGAGAGTGTGTTGGAATGATGGATTGGTTTAGGTTTCCTAGTAAAACACATGACATTACATTTTTCTGGTTTGAAAATCATTTGCCATTTCTTCTCCCATCTCTCCAATGAGCGCAGATCTTTTTGAAGCGTCAGACAATCATCATGAGACTTGATCGGTCGATAAACCACGCAATCGTTGGCGAAGAGGCAGACCTTAGATGTGATGTTATCTGGGAGATTGTTAATGTAGACTAAAAACAGCAGTGGTCCCAGCACAGTGCCCTGTGGAACGACAGAGTCGACATAGGCTGGTTTTGAGGATGTTCCCTGGACTACAACCGACTGCTCCCTGTCAGTTAAAAAAATAATTATCCAGGAGTGAAGTGAGCCCTCTGCACCAAAGAATTTGAGATGGTGAAGAAGCATCTGATGTGGAACGGTGTCAAAAGATTTTGCAAAATCCAGCACCACTGTGTCCACTTGTTTGGTTTCTTCCACAGAGCTGAAGATTTGGTGAATGGTAATTATCAGCTGGGATTCACATGACCGTCTGGCCCGGAAACCATGTTGAGTATGACTGAGGATGTTGTTTCTCTCCAGCTGTCCCATGATGTGTCGATAGATGCAGGCACGGAAATTGCTATAAAAACATGGGGGGGGGGGGGGACCGGGGGGACACAATTTCATGGCGGCCGCGCACGCATGCGCATCCTCACACATACACTCACGCACACACGCGAGGGCCCTGTGGATGGTAAATATGGGAACGACAGTCCAGGCTTATGGCCAGCGTGGAGAAGCAGCGCTAAATGCAGCTCAACTCTGCCTGTCTCGCCGGGTTAACCTACGGCCCTGACTGGACTGACCAGTCCGTAGCCGTGGAACTAGCGCTGCTTCTCCACGCTGGCCGTAAACCTGCGCCGTCGTTCTCGTAAGTCCAGGCAGGGCTATAGGTTAACCTGGCGGGACAGGCAGAGTTGAGCTGGGTTTAGCACTGCTTCTCTGCGCTGGCTGTGGGCCTGGGGGAACCGCTCCTGTCTGACTCCCGAAGTCTCTGGCCACCCCCGGGCGTGTAAGGGCACTCGGGTGGGGACGGGGATGGTCCAGTGGCGGTTCGGCAGCGATTGCAGCGCCGGAGACACGGGATCAATCCTGGCTGCGGATGAGGCGCAGGTCTGTGTCCAGGGCTGCCGAGAGTGCTTTTCGCTTGTGACCTTATGACCTGGGCATGCAAGTCAAGCTCCGCTCTATGATCTTTGCTCCACGGACGTCTCCCTCCTCCAATCACCGCGCTGAATCATCATGTCCCGCCCCCCTTACCGCCTCTGACCGACACCTCCCTCCTCCAATCACCGCTCTCTATCTTCAGTCCCACCCCCCCTACTTCCAGTTCTGACCGACACCTCCCTCCTCCAATCATCACGCTGAATCATCATGTCCCGCCCCCATTGCCTGCTGACCAACGTCTCTCTCGTCCAATCGGCGCCCTCCTTCGATAATCAGTCCCACCTCCACTGTCTCGCGGAAAGCGGAGATTTCACCAAGTTTTAAAATCCGGATTACAAAAATTGGGGGGGGGGGGGTCGTCCCCCACCTCTCAAAACAGGGGGGACGTGTCCCCTCTGCCCCCCCGGGATTTCCGCCCCTGGATAGATGACATGCTCTAATAGTTTACAACAAACTGAAGTGAGCGACACCGGCCGGTAATTTGCAGGGTCAGTTCTACTCCCTTTCTTAAATAAAGCAGTGATGTTGGCTTGCCACCAATCACGAGGTAGTTCACCTGAACACTCTGGGAGAAGATGATTTGCAAAATGGGTGCCACTTGTTCAGCACACAATTTTAGTATTCTTGGAGAGATGCCATCTGGACCAGAGGCTTTATTTGCATCTGATTCTGATTCTGGATGATCAGCCACGATCATATTGAATGGCGGTGCTGGCTCGAAGGGTCGAATGGCTTACTCCTGCACAGACTTTCTATGTTTCTATGTTGACATGGTGGTGCTGCCTCACAGAGCCAGCGACCTGTGTTCGATCCTGAGTCTGGGTGCTGTCCGTGTGGAATTTTCCCTGTGACCATGTGGGTTTTCTCCGGATGCTCCCGTTTCATCCCACACTGCAAAGATGTACTGGTTTGTAGGTTAATTGGCTTCAATAAGTTGTAAAATTGTCCCTAGTGTGTAAGATAGTGCTAGTGTATGGGATGATTGCTTGTCGGCGTGGACTCAGTGGGCCAAAGGGCCTGTTTCCCTAAAGTCTAAAATCTGAATCTGCCACAGCAGTTTTGAATGGGGAATGAATGTGTTGACCAGGACACATGAACGAAGAATTTATTGGTGATAGAATGTCAGTATCAGTCAGTTGCAATGGGGCTGTTGGCTGCGTCGGTTCTTAAACAGCTTATTACAGAAGCTAGTGGACGTTTTAGAGGTTGGGGGATGGAGGAAGGTTGTGGTTAGGAATCCGCTCGTGTACAATGGATATTACTAGATATATAGCACATGTGGAGGCAGGCAAATAAGCAGTTTGAAGACTAAACAGACTGTCTACATGCAGTTAGATTCAGTCTGAGTGAGAGTTTATGGAGGAGACAGTGTTTCCTTTGTTCCTCTGGTAATGTGCAGTTCTGATCGGCCATTACAGGAAGAATATGGTGGCTTTGGAGAGGGGGCAGAAGAGGTTCACCGGAATGCTGCCTGGATTAGAGGATATTAGTGATAAAGAGAGGTTGGACAAATTTATGTTATTTTCTCTGGAGCATCGGAGGCTGAGGGGAGACCCGATAGAACTATGTAAAATTTTGGGAGTCATAGATAGGGTAGAGAGTCAGAACCTTTATCCCAGGGTGGAAATGTCAAAGACCAGAGGACATACTTTAAGATGAGCCGCAGTCTTAGAATAAAGGGGAGGCCATTTTAGACTGTGAGAAAACACGTTTTCACCCAGAGAGTTGTGAATTTTGTGGAATTCCCTGCCACAGAGGGCAGTGGAGGCAAAATCACTGGATGGATTTAAGAGAGAGTTAGATAGAGCTCTAGGGGCTGGTGGAATCAAGGGATATGGGGAGAAGGCAGGCACGGGTTATTGATTGGGGACGATCAGCCATGATCACAATGAATGGCGGTGCTGGCTTGAAGGGCTGAATGGCCTCCTCCTGCACCTATTTTCTATGTTTCTATGAGGGGCACAATTTAAAGGAGATGTGCGGGACGTTTTTTCTACACAGAGTGCTGGGTACCTGGGGGTGGTCGTGGAGGCAGTTAAGATAGTGGAGTTTGTGAGGCTTTTAGATAGGCACATGGATATTTAGATAATGGAAGGATATAGATCATGTGGCAGCAGAGGAGATTAGTTTATCTTGGCATACAGATATTGTGGGCCAAAGAGCTTGTTGCTCTGCTGTACTGCTTTATACCGAAGATAGACACAAAGTAACTGGGGTAACTCAGCGGGTCAGACAGAATCTCTGGAGAAAAAGTATGAGTAACATTTCTGGTCAGAACCCCTTTACAGACCTCTTCAGTTCCTTACTACACATTTTGTACTGTTCTATGTTCTATGGAAGGCGACAGATAAGAATTGAAATAATAGTAATAGAGTCCTTTAGCATAGAAACAGGCCCTTCGGCCCAACTTGCCCACACCGGCCAACCTGCCCCATCTACACTAGTCCCACCTGCCTGCATTGGGCCCATATCTGTCTAAATCTGTCCTATCCGTGTTCCTGTCTAAAGGTTTCTTAAAAGTTACGATAGTACCTGCCTCAACTACCTCCTCTGGCAGCTCGTTCCATACACCCACCAACATTTGCATGAACAAATTATCCTTCAGGTGTCTATTTAATCTTACGCCCCCTCACCTTTAATCTATTTCCTCTGGTCCTCGATTCCCCTACTCTGGGCAAGAGTCTTTGTGCGTCTACCTGATCTATTCCTCTCATGATTTTATATACCTCTATAAGATCACCTCTATTTTGTACACCTCTATAAGATCACCCCTCATCCTCCTGTGGTCCAAGGAATAGAGTCCTTTAATCACTTAATCAGTGGAAACTAGGACTCGGAATTATGTGCCATAGTGATAATACTGGAATGCTGAGTTTAAATATAAGGTTAAATATGGACTCACTGAATGGTAAAGCAGTCACAGGAGACTGACTGGACGGTTCTAGCTCTGGACGGTGCCTGAACTAATGAACCACAGTGGGAGGGTGGTGGAGTCACAGTTCAGATCAACACCATCATCATACAGCATTCACTAAGGAATATATTTCAGGCGCAGTAACAGGGCGGCACAGTGGCACAGCTGGAAGAGCTGCTGCCTCACAGTGCCAGAGACCTGGGTTTGATCCGACCTCGGATGTTGTCTTTGTGGAGTTTTCACGTTCTCCCTGTGACCGCGTGGGTTTCCTCCAGGTGCTCCGGTTTCCTCCCACATCTCAAAGACGTGCAGGTTTGTAGGTTATTTGTGCTCTGTAAAAATTACCTCTAGTGTGTAGCAAGTGGATGAGAAAGTGGGATAACATAGAACTAGTGTGATCCGAGATCGATGGTCAGTGTGACTTGGTGGGTCGAGGGGCCTGTTTCCATGCTGTCCCTTTCAATCGTTCAATCTAAGTGTTTGTCTAATTGAACATAGTAAATGTATTGATTCCATCTTTGAGGCAGCACACTCCAAATATTAACTCCTATCCATGGATTAGCACTATGAACCAGAGCCAAACTTCTACATGTTAGTAGAAACAAAGAACTGCAGATGCTGTTTAATACATAAAAGGACACAAAGTGCTGGAGTAACTCATCGGATCAGGCAGCATCCCTGGAGAATATGGATAGGTGACGTTTCGGGTAGAGACTCTTCTTCATTTTAGTAGTTCAGTAAACGCAGACCTAATGGAGTGCCACAGCTCACTTGCAACCCTCTTGCATCTGTGTTCAAGATGTTGAGGGTTTCAGACCCATTTTGAAAACCTGAGTATTTATTTTAGACTGATGGCTTTACAATACCACCACCAATATTCTGGCATCCTTGGTTTCAGAGCTTTTCTGGATTATCCTTTTTGCTGGACCAACAGAGGTCATAGCCTCCAACGGCATTGGAACAGTCCATTTAGGCAGCCGAAGAACCGAGATACTGGCCTGCAAAGTCGGCCTCGGAAGTCGGCTATGGGTACAGATCTGCTGGTTTCGGCCATGCTGGAGATCCAGAGCCCTGGTGATCGGCCACTGAAGTCCAAATGAGGTCAAGATTGGCCGCCTCACCTACCCCAGGTGCCACATTTTCAGGGGGACTTCCAGGTGGGATTTCAAATGCGCTCCCATAATTTTGTCCAGATTAAAGGAGGTGCCAGATCACCAGTTGCTGGAAAATCGGTGGTAGACGTGTATCTGGTTTATAAAGTCATGTGTTTTCAAGCAAAACTTGGTGCCGGACTCTATAAATAAACTAGACTGGCGGCGGCTCAGTCACTCAAGCCTGTTGTGCTGGCAGCTCACCAACTCATGGCTGGTGGGCTGGCAGTTGACTCACGGCAATTCCTTGAAATTCCATTTCAAGCAGGGTGCAAGGCCACCAAATTCAAGTGCAGTTTCATACCATTTACAAGCAGGGTGCAAGGCCACTAAAGACAACGAGTCATGACCTCTCCCTCCTCCATCTTGCAGAGACTGAGCCACGCCCACACACCTGGGTTTTATAGTCCCTCCCCCCTCCCACCAGAAGTGGCGTGGCCTTCATGGCGTGATTGACAGGAGAGAGAATCTCAACATTTTTTAAACACTAATAACTCTTTTATTTTTCATTGATGGGAAAAATCCTCTTGCCCTGTGCAGCGGAGGGGGACTCTGAGTAAGATGGCCAAATATCACAGCCGTAAATAGCAGCGTTTTTTCTAAAATCAATATACAGAACAACAGGAAGTGGTCAAGATCGGACTTTTAGTAATATAGATAATATAAATGCTGATCCAATACCCTACTACATGAACCAAATGATTCACTTACCAAGATAATTACCTGGAGAATCCTTTTTCATGCTCTTGTTAGCAGAAATATTTATCTTTAAATTAGAAAAGGTAAAGCCGGTAATTGTTACAATTGGTCAAAGATCAATGATCTCAAGAGAAAAAATAACTCTGTTGAAGGATAAGCCACAATGCCCATCTCCCGGCAAGAAGGGCTCCCGCCTTACCCCAACTGCGGGCCTGGCTCGCCTGCCACGGGACTGGGGACTCGCCGGGAGAGGGAAGCCTTCGAGCCCGGCCCTTGCTCGCCCCTAAAGACCAGGAATCAGAGAGCGGGTGTAGGGAGATGCCGGCGGAGATTGATTTTGTCTTTGCACTATAATTGTTGTACTATATATATATATATATATATATATTATAATGTATGTGTGTGTATAAATATATAGGTGCTAGACACAAAATGCTGGAGTAACTCAGTGGGTGAGGCAACATCTATGGAGTATCAAAGGTAGACACATCTCTGGAGATGCAGCCTCACCCACTGAGTTACTCCAGCATTTTGTGTCTACCTTTGATCTCCAGAGATGCTGCCTCACCCACTGAGTTACTCCAGCATTTTGTGTCTACCTTCGATCTCCAGAGATGCTGCCTCACCCACTGAGTTACTCCAGCATTTTGTGTCTACCTTCGATCTCCAGAGATGCTGCCTCACCCACTGAGTTACTCCAGGATTTTGGGGCAAGCAGCATCTCTGGAGCGAAGGAATATATATAATTTATATATTGCCCAGTGGTATGTATATTGATTTCTCTAACTTCAAGTAACACCAGCATTCCCTCTCTTTCTCTCTATCCCTGCCCCACCAAAGTCGCACTAGCTTCTCGTTTTCACCCTACAAACAGCTAACAATGGCTTGATTCTTTTAACATCATTACTTTTTTGCATATCTTTCATTCATTGTTCTTTATCTCCCTACATCATCGTCTATATCTCTCATTTCCCTTATCCCTAACTAGTCTGAAGAAGGGTCTCGACCTGAAACGTCACCCATTCCTTCTTTCCAGATGCTGCCTGTCTTGCCAAGTTACTTCAGCTTTTTGTATCTATATATATATATATATATTTACCTGTATATATATATATATAATATATGTGTGTGTGTGTATACTGAACTTTTTGTTTATTATATTGTTTACAGAGTACCATGTTTACATATTCTGTTGTGTTGCTGCTAGTAAGAATTTCATTGTTCTGTCTTGGACAAATGACAATAAAACACTCTTGACTTGATTCCCTTCCCCTAGAACTTCAGGGCGAAAGCAGAGAAATAAGAGGAGTGAGAAGAAATGGACTTGAAATGAGCTTGAAATGAGCTATCCTAAGACCTCCGTTGTTGATCGATTGTTATATCACTCAGGAGGTTGCAGCTGGATGGATTTCAGGAACTTGCAATATTAATTTGACTTGACTGAGCATGAGTATAACTTGACTAAGGCTCTTTCCCTTCCCCCTGAAATGCTGCAGAATTTGGTAATCACTGATGCAGTGTCACTGCAGAAGATTGTGTTAAAGCAATTATTTATTAAATCTTCACACAGTGGCTGTTTAGTGCCATCTATGGGAGAAATACTGTAATAGTTTGAAAAGGAGATAAAGTTCATACAAAACAATTTAAAAGGCTTGAAATTGATTTTTGTTGATCAAGGATCGGCAAGTCTCCTCATCTGATAAAGTTGTATCAACTTGATTGAAAGTGGATTCAGAATACTTAATGTTAGTAATCTAAATGCTACTGAACCAACTAAATGTTACTGATCATTACAAGGATGATCCCAGAAATATTTGGGTTAAAATATAATGAGCGTTTGATGGCACTGGCCCTGTACTTGCTGGAGTTTGGAAGGATGAGGGGGAACCTCATTGAAACTTACCGAAAGGCCTGGATAGAGTGGATGTGGAAAGGATGTTTCCACAAGTGGGAGAGTCTAGGATCAAAGGGCACAGCCTCAGAATAAAAGGATGTACCTTTAGAGAGATGAGGAAGACTTTCAATGGTCAGAGGGTCATTGCCACATAACCCTCTAGTGTTGGACATTTCCACTCTGGGGAATGAGGTTCCGACTGTCTACCCATGTATATGCATACAGTATTTAAAATTCTTGAAGGGTGGTGAATCTCTGGAACTCTCTGCCACAGAAGGTAGTTGAGGCCAGTTCATTGGCTATATTTAAGAGGGAGTTAGATGTGGCCCTAAGGGATCAGGGGGTATGGAGAGAAGGCAGGTACAGGATACTGAGTTGGATGATCAGCCATGATCATATTGAATGGCGGTGCAGGCTCGAAGGGCCGAATGGCCTACTCCTGCACCTATTTTCTATGTTTCTATGTTTGATTTACATGGTCTCTTGTTTCCAATTGCCCATCCCTTAGACCCGGGCCATTGTCACCAACACATCCGCACTCACAAGGCACTTCTTCCCAGCATTCACTCTGAAGATAACAGACTCTTACTTCTTTGACAATTACAGTCTGTGAGACAAACACAATCTTCTGCTTTATGTCTACATTTTAAAAAAAAACAATGACCAAAAAAACTTCTCTTTCACAAAACACAAATATATTTAATGCTGCTATGAATCTTCTCCTGGGTATAGTAACATGAAAACAGGAAGAGGACATTTGAACTCTTGAGTATTGAAGCATTCAGTGGGATCATGACTGAACTGTGTCTCAGTTCCTTGATCCATCTAGGTTCTGTAGAACATTAACAAAATACACCTAGTCTATCTTTATATAACCCTGGGGGTATATTGCAGGTGGCCGCAGAACTAATGGACTAAGATATGTCACTATGTAACACTGGGATATAGTACTGGAGGGGACAGGTCTGTCACTGTGTAACACTGGGGTACAGTACTGGTGGATCTTGGTCTGTCACTGTATAACACTGGATACAGTACTGGTAGGGACAGGTCTGTCACTGTGTAACACTGGGGTATAGTGCTGGTGGATCTGGGTCTGTCTGTGTAACACTGGGGTACAGTACTGGTGGATCTGGGTCTGTCACTGTATAACACTGGATACAGTACTGGTGGATCTGGGTCTGTCTGTGTAACACTGGGGTACAGTACTGGTGGATCTTGGTCTGTCACTGTATAACACTGGATACAGTACTGGTAGGGACGGGTCTGTCGCTGTATAACACTGGATACAGTACCAGTAGAACACTGGGACACAGTACAGGTTGATCTGGGTTTGTCACTGTGTAACATTGGTGTGCAATACTTGGAAATTCAGGTCTGTTGCTGTATACCACTGCGGTACACTACTTGAGGGGACGTGTCTGTCACTGTATAACATTGGGGTATAGCACCAGTAGGGACGGGTCTGTTGCTGTATAACACTGGGGTAGATTACCAGTGGGGACGGGTCTACTACTGTGTAACACCGGGGTAGATTACCAGTGGGGACGGGTCTACTACTGTGTAACACCGGGGTAGATTACCAGTGGGGACGGGTCTACTACTGTGTAACACCGGGGTACAGTAATGGTGGAGACAGATCTGTCCGCACATAATAAAGCATAATAAGCCATTAACTTTGTAAATACTGTTTCTTTCCCTTTAGATTTTGTGCATCATAACTTTTTTTATTCCCTGTTCCTTACAATCTTCCTCAGTGTTTAATTTCCTTCCTTGGAAATTCAAGAATTAGGCTCCCCACGTGATCTGTAAGGGGAGAGCGACAAAGATTTGAGGGGTAGGTTTTTAACACAGAGAGTGGTGGGTGCCTGTTAACTACTGCCAGGGGTGGTGGAGGCAGGTATGATAGTGACGTTTAAGAGGCTTTTAGACAGGAACATGGATATGCAGGGAATGGAGAGGTATGGATCATGTGCAGGCAGATGAGTTTATCTTGGCATCAAGTTCATCACTAACATTGTGGGCCGAAGGGCCTTACCTATGCTGTACTTTTCTATGTTCTGCGTAGCAATGTCTGGAGGACAATCAGTATCAACTGAACATTGTAACTGGTCAAAATAATCTAGCATATAGTATTAAATGAGAAACTTAATGAAACAGAATTTCATTATTCACACCTCAATTTTTGCAGTAATTCAGTTTGCCTCAGATAGTTAATTCCTGCCATTATAAGTGTAAGCAATAATATCTTTAGTGTTTAACAACAGTTAGCTAACCTCTCTGAGACTGAAGCACAACTATTCAAAATGTAGCAGCATATTCCTTCATATTTTGAATTTTGGAGATTTAAAAATGTCCAATTTTAAAGATATTTTTCTATATCAGGGTGGCAAAGTGGCGCAGCAGTAGAGTTACTACTTTACAACCCCGGAGAGTCGGGTTCAATCCTGATTTATGGGTGCCATCTGTACGGAGTTTGTATGTTCTCCCTGTGACCATGCAAGTTTTTGCTGGATGCTCCGGTCTCCTCCCACACTCCAGAGACGAACAGGTTTGTAGGTTAATTGGCTTTGGTAAATTTGTAAATTGTTCCTCGTGTGTAGGATAGTGTAAGTGCACGGGGTTACAATCGGTTGACGCGGACTCGGTGGACCAAAGGGCCTGTTTACGCGCTGTGTCCCTAAAGTAAAATCTTAAGTCTAAGGATTTCCCGGTCCATTTTCAATCTTTTCTATGAATCCAAATGTTCTTCCTTTCTTAGTATCTTTTGGTGTTTGTAACTTGATATTGTGTCGATCCTTTTTAAATTCACCCTCCTTTTAATCCCTTCCCAAGTTTATCTTCCAATTCTAACATTAATTCTTATCAAGAGATAGCTTGCTGGTTACCCCCTTCACTGAAATCCAGGTATCTGTTGTTTAGCCATTATCAGCAAGTTTATGAGAAAATCCCTTTGAGATGAAGGGTGCAGAGACAGATGTGACTACCAGGGTGATTTGAGAGTCCTATAGGATCTAGCATATTTGCTGTGCCTCAGAGAAAGTCCAATCTTTTAGTGAGTTAGCGGGAATAATATTGTTTGATGATTCAACGGAGGCAACCCTTGTAAAAAGGACGAGAAAGTCTAAGCACAGTAGAAGAGTGGCAGAGTTGCTGCCTTACAGCGCCAGAGACCTGGGTTCAATCCTGACTACGGGTGCTGTCTGTACGGAGTTTGTACGTTCTCCCTGTGACTACATGAGTTTTCCCCGGGTGCTCCGGTTTCCTCCCGCACTTCAAAGATGTACACGTTTGTAGGTTAATTGGCTTCTGTAAAATGTTCCCTAGTGTGTAGGATAATGTTAGTGTACAGGGTGATCGCTGATCGGCGTGGACTCGGTGGGCTGAAGGGCTTGTTTCCATGCCGTATCTCTAAAGTCTAAAGCTTAAATGGAAACACATGCTGGGATCAAATAGGGACGTGATTTGTGCCGTATTCGGGAACTGTGAATTTGAACTTGCTTATCTCTAGTTTCCCAGTACCACAGGCTTGGCCAATAGCCTGCTATTGCCCAACACAGTTTGGTGATGTCCCTGCTTCAGTAAAATGGGATAGTCCCATTCCAGTCCACAACAGCTCCTTCCCACTTTGTACGGACGGTCATCAACACCGATGGAAATCTTTTCTCTGGATCACCTTCCTCCTCGTGCATCCCCTCTTCCCAATGATGGGAGTGAGTATCTACAAGGCAAGGAGGAGAAGAAATTATGAATGTTTGAGAATTTGGTTGGAAATGCAAGGAAAAGAAGACGGGCGCAAGGTCTAATAGTAGATAAGAGATTCAAGGTGCTGGAGTAACTCAGCAGGTCAGGCAGCATCTATGGAGAACATGAATAGGTGATGTTTCCGGTCAGGACCCTTCTTGGAGTAAGTCAACGGGTCAGGCAGTATCTGTGGAGAACATGGATAGATGACATATCGGGTCGGGACCCTTCTTCAGACTGAAGGTCCCGACCTGAAATGTTACCTGTCCCTGTACTCCAGAGATGTCTCCTGACCCAATGTGTTACTTTAGCACTTTGTGTCCTTTTGTGCAAACCAACACTTGTTTCTACAAGAGGCACAAAGTGTTGGAGTAACTCAGCGGGTCAGGCAGCATCTCTGGAGAAGGTACACAAAAATGCTGGAGAAACTCAGCGGGTGCAGCAGCATCTATGGAGCGAAGGAAATAGGCAACGTTTTGGGCCGAAACCCTTCTTCAGACCCGCTTCGGCCCGAAACGTTGCCTATATCCTTCGCTCCATAGATGCTGCTGCACCCGCTGAGTTTCTCCAGCATTTTTGTGTACCTTCGACTTTCCAGCATCTGCAGTTCCTTCTTAAGCATCTCTGGAGAACATGGATAAGCAATGTTTTGGGTCAGGACCCTTCTTCAGACTGATTGTATTTAAGAGGGAGAAAGTTGGATAAGATAGGTGGGACAGGACAAAGGCTGGCAAGTGATTGGTGGATGCAGAATAGGGGGGGGGGGGGGAGGGAGGATTAGGGTTGATTGGCAGATGGTTTGGACAAAGGCCAGAAATGAAATGACAAAAAGTGTGAAATGAAATGACAAAAGTGAAGCCAGAAAATGCCCACCTCTCGATTCAGGGACAGTTTCTTCCCAGCTGTTATCAGGCAACTGAACCATCCTACCAATAAGTAGAGAGCAGTCCTGATCTACCATCTACCTCATTTGAGAGTCGCAGACTAACTTTAATCGGACTTTATCTTGCATTAAACATTATTCCCTTGATCCTGTATCTGTACACTGGATGGCTTGATTGTAATCGTATGTCTTTCCGCTGACTGGATGGCACGCAACAAAAAGCTTTCCACTGTATCTCGGTATACATGACAATAAACTAAACTAAAACTAAACTGAAGATAATAGCAATTAGAATATATAAGCTTTTTGCATTGGGAATTATATAAGCATTGCCTAAAAAAGCATAAGTCCATGAACTATCTGGCAAAGAATGAAGTGAAGAACATTTGATCTTTTGTAACATTGATGGCGTAGTGACAATTGTGAATTGCCCAGGTGAGGTCGGCTGTATGATTTTATCGGGTTGTATGCAAAACAAAGCATTTCACCGGACATGTGAAAATAACGTATCATTGAATCATTGAGAAGAGAAAAAAAGCCTATGTATCACCTTTCAGAATTTCCAGATATATTTTACAACCTGCAGATTACTTTTGAAATTTAGACACAAGGAACTGCAGATGCTGGTTTGCCAAAAAAGACACAAAGTGCTGGAGTAACTGAACCCCCAATCTGAAACATTGCCTATCCATGTTCTCCAGAGATGCTGCCTGACCCATTGATTTACACCAGCACATTGTATCTCTTTCTGCATTTGAAGTATGTTCACTGTTGGAAACCTGGCAGCCAATTCATGTCGAAGAATTGCCCACAAATGGCAACAGGCAGATGATCTGCTTTTTGGCACCACACAAGAGCCAGGGTGTGCAATTTAACACTTTACTCCATGGATCCCACAATCTTATGGTTTTGAGATGAGAGGACAACTGGCTAGACAAAAGGGCAGCACAGTGGCGCAGCGGTAGAGTTGCTGCCTTACAGCGCCAGACACCGGAGTCCGATCCTGACTATGGGTGCTGTCTGTGTGGAGTTTGCACATTCTCCATGTGACCATGTTGGTTTTCTCCGGGTGCTCCGGTTTCCTTCGATATTCCAAAGACGTGAAGGTTTGTGGGTTAATTGGCTTCTGTAAATTGCTCCTAGTGTGTAGAATAGAACTAGTGAACGGGTGATCGATGGTCGGTGTGGACTAGGTGGGTCGAAGGGCCTGTTTCCATGCTTTATCTCTAAACTAAAAATAATTTGTCAGATAGAAATAGCGCAGTGGAATCAC
>CM075984.1:21568034-21666365 GCA_038087875.1 Malacoraja senta
GACAGGAGCTGCCTCTTCGTGCTGAACAGCATGCTGAAAGTACTGTTGATGTTGCAAAGCCAAATTGGCAGCTTGGGAGTTTTCAGCATGCTTCCCACCTGCAAGAAAGAAAGTCTTCAACGTCAATCCATTGCCAACCTAATGTAAAAAAAAAGACAAGTTGCTGGAGAAAGTTGGTCGACCATCATCTGTGGAGACAAAAGAACATCAACATTTCAGGTCCAGTCCCTTCATCCCTTGGTTCATTTATGGCTTCCGAGACGACATGTTCTTTAGAGATACTGCGTGGAAATTGGCCCTTCAGCCCACCGAGTCTGTGCCGACCAGCGATCGCCCTGTACACTAGCACTATCCTACGGACTAGGGACAAATTGCAATTCTACAGATGCCAATTAACCTACAAACCTGTGTAGGAAGGAACTGCAGATGGTGGTTTACACCGAAAATAGACACAAAATGCTGGAATAACTCAACGGGTCAGGAAGCAACTCTGGAGAAAAGGAATAGGTGACTTTGGGTCTAAAGAGCACTTCCAACCCCAAAACATCTATTCCTTTTCTCCGTGATGCTGCCTGACCCACTGAGTTGCTGGAGCACATTGTGCCCATCTTAACCTACAAACCTGTACGTCTTTGGAGTGTGGGATGAAACCAGAGCACCCGGAGAAAACTCACGAGTTCACGGGGAGAATGTACAAACTCTGTACAGACAGCACCCGTAGTCAGGATCAAACCCGGGTCTCTGGCAACAGTAAGGCAGCAACTCTACCGCTGCGCTGCCCTAAGGTTCGTCTGGTTACAGGTTGAGCAAGAATAATGAATGAGGGAATGATGTGGATACTCAAAGTCAGGCAGAATCAGATATCTCATGGTCGAAGCAGAGAACTGCAGATGGTGGTTAATACACAAAGGACACAAAGTGCTGGAGTAACTCAGCAGGTCAGGTAGCAGGAGAACATGGATAGGTGACGTTTCGGATTGAGACCCTTCTTCGATCTGTTCAGCGGGCAGTTGAGGGTTCTGCTCGAATCAACTGCCTGCTCCTCATCCAGGCCCATGTCCGTGCCCGCCTGTCCCTGAAGAGGGAACACACGGGAGGCTTTCTGTGCACGCTGGTCGCCATGGTGGGGGGTGGGGGGGGGGGGAATGTATAGGTCGATTGCATCGAGGATATGGATAATAATGTTCTAATTTGATGATTCATTGATCAATATTTGCAAACTGCTGGGCAGTTTTGATCTTTCCAGCTGTTTGTAACTGCGATTATTCGAGTAAATGTTCCTTGTTAAAGAAAAAAACAAGGAACTGAAGGGTCCCGAATCAAAACGTCGCCTATCTATTCCTCCAGAGATGCTGCCTGACCTGCTGAGTCATTCCAGCACTTTGTGTTCTACACTTGGAGACCAAAGAGTAGAAGTTGGACTCAGTTGCAAGGGTGAGAACATTCAATAGTTGGGGCACATTATGATCCTTTGCCAGGATAGGATTTTTGGCAATGATTGGATCAGGTAGCAATAAACAAGTTTAGTTTGGTTCAACATAAGTTTTAATTTTGTACCCGAGCTGACCTTTATTTTAGATTGTGGAGTTCATCTAGGCACATGCTCAACCACAGTCTGAAGAAAATCACTTATCCATCTCCTCCAGAGATGCCGCCTGATCCACTTATTTATTCCAGCACTTTGTGCTTTAGACTTTAGAGATACATCACAGGTACAGGCCCTTCAGCCCACCAAGTCTACACCAACCAACAATCCCCTCTTCACTAGCACTATCCTATACACTGGGAACAATTTACAAAAGTCAATTAATCTACAAACCTGTACACCTTTGGAATGTGGTGGGAAACCAGAGCACCCATAGAAAACCCAGGCGGTCACAGGGAGAACATATAAATTCTGAACAGACAGCACCCGTAGTCGGGATCGAACCCGTGTCTCTGGCGCTGTAAGGCATCAACTCTACCGCTGCCCTACTTTGCCACCCTCTCACGATGCCACTATCTGCAGTTCCTTGTATCTCCTTGTGCAACCATTTATAGGTTAATTGGATTCGGTAAATTAAATGGTAAATTGTCCCTACAGTGTCGCAATAGTGCTCGTGTACGAGGTGATCGCTGGTCAGTGCGGTCTCGGTGAAACATAGGGCCTGTTTCCGCATTGTATCTCTAAAGTCTAAAGACATGTGGGTTTCATAGATTAATTGGCCACTAAAAATTGCCCAGATTCTACCACCGAACAAATGCCTCCCTGTTTCAGTCCTCTCTTTAAGGAGCAGTACTTTCTCAAAGGCACTTGCAGCATTCCATGTGAATAACCAGAGTATTGTAAAATCTCACCTACCTGAACAAGAAACTTAGCTCCATTGCCACAAGAAGGTACTTGGAGTACCACCAATATAACATTCTTAAAATGTGTGGGATATAAGTAGAACTCTTTCATGTTTCTGGAGAGAAGGAAACATGACTCCGCGGGTCAGGCAGCAGCTTTGGAGGGTAGGAATGGGTGATGTTTTGATTTGCGACCCTTCTTCTGAAGATGTCTCCTTTTTCTTCTGAAGTCTGAAGAAAGGTCTCGACCCAAAATATCACCCATTCCAACCCTCCAGTGATGCTGCCTGACCCGTTGAGTTACTCCAGCATTTTGTGTCTACAGTTTAAACCAGCATCTGTAGTTTGTTCCTACACTCTTTCATGTTTGTTTGTGAATCACCATGTCTTACAACAAACAATTGTTGAACATGCATTCAGAGTGGTTCAGGTCAGTCTGTGCCTTTTAAGAGGATTCAATGATTGAACTTAAAAGGAGTCCTGGGAGATGTTAGGTACACATACAAAACAATAATTGATTCATATCCAACTAAATCACACACAAGTTGAGTGTAAGATGCATTTGAGAAGCCTTGAAGAATCTTGATAAAAATGTACAAATGTTCGACATGCAAATTATCAGCTTTCTTTTGGTGACATATTTGATCAGTCTTTTGTGAGTATCTTAGCAACCGGATGCCAACATGGCAGCAGAACTAGCAACTACATGCAGTACATGAGTTAAGAGTGTTGATATTACAAATACACCAGATATGAACTGGAACAATGTCTTACTGCAGATTTATAGGCACTTCAGATACACCACCATCACCCTAAATAACGTGTTACAGAGTCATATAGCATGGAAACAGGCCCTTCGACCCAACTTGCCCACAATGACTAAAATGTCCCATCTACACTAGTTTCACCTACCCACAAAATAGGACGTTGGTCTTTGAAATAGCCAGCACAGGTCTGGTGACTGAAAGGTCTCCATCTCTGTTGTAAGCTCAGATGAAATGAACACACAGAAAGCCAATATGTTTGGTTTCACGGCTTCACCTGTCTCTATCATCATTTGTTGGCAGCAACAGTGAAAGACCACAATTAGAGTCATAGAGTCACACAGCATGGAAACAGCCCACCGAATCTCTACCGACCAGCGACCACCCTGTACACTCGCACTACCCCACATACTGGGGGCAATTTTACTGGCCAATTTAACCTATGAACTTCTTCGTCTTTGGAGTGTTGGCGGAAACCAGAGCACCCGGGAAAACCCCACATGGTCACAGGGAGAATGTAAAACTCCTACAGACAGCACCCGAGGTCAGGATGAAATCCGGTTATTTGGCGCTGCAAAGCAGCAACTTTATCGCTGCGCCACCGTGCTGCCCCACAGCTTCCCGTGCTCCAAGGAATAAATTCCTAACCTGCTCAACTTCTCCCTATAACTGAGGCCCTCAAGTCCCGGCAGCATCCTTGTAAAGTTATCCAGCTGTTCTTAGTAGATGAGACCATGATATTGCATAAACCAAAGCACTCAGAATAAAACCAGCAGTGCAAATTCCGTCATGGCTCGGTGCTGAGGTAGGGTTGTGCTTAGAGTTGTGGAGGGTGGGTCAAGAGGCTGATTGTCCATGGGGACCTGGATCGCAGTGGGGAATAGACCTCTGGAACTTTGTGCCTCTCCAATGGAAATATAATCTATGGCTGTTCTTCCCTTTTGAGAATACAGAGTCCCAGTTTAACAACTTGAACGAACATGAACTTACCTGTGGGAGTTTATCATGGTCCATCTCATGTCTATTCCAGTAGAGGTAGCCCACATCACCTCGAGTAAGGATTCCATGCTGTGGATCTTTCAGCAAGTTACCCTGGTCATCAGACTGAAGGTCACCATTGAAAACGTTCGGACTGGCTCTTCCAGTGAGCATGAGATTTATAAGTGCCTAGAAAGCAAGCCAAAAGGTTCAAAAAGCTGTTGCTGAGTGGTGTTTTCGTGATGGCCAACTTGATGACTCAACAATGAAAAGGCATTCTCCTAGAAATCCAGCTACCAAACCCATTCTGTGATTGCAGGTATTTCCCTTCACTGTGCTAGTCTCTGCACTGCATTGAACTATGATGAGTTGCGTGGGATCACATGCTGGCAGCATTGGTTAGATGCAAGAGGCAGCTACCTCAGGACAATGGAACACCTGCCCCTGTGATTACTGGTATGATTTGATTGCCCTAGTGACTGAGTGATTGAGGAAGATTAAATGATACTCAATGGATTTTGGGAAACAAAACTGCTGGAGGAACTCAGCAGGTCAGGCAGCATCTGTGGAGGGAATAGGCAGGCAATGTTGTGGGTTGGTGACGAGTGCGAAGAAAGATAGCAACCTGAAACATCATCTGTCTATTCCCTCCATAAATAATGCCTGACCCGCTGAGTTCCTCCAGTGGTTTGTGTTTTGCTCAAGATTCCCGCAACTGCAGTTCCTTGTGTCTCCTTAGAAGGATGAGAGGTGGTTTCACTGAGGCATGTAGTTCTCAGAAGAGTTAACAGAATGGATACCAGGAGCTCTTTCTGTCATCCACTGTATCCATTGCTGTGGGCTCCTATATATCGGCGAGTCCAAGCATAGATTGAGCTAATGTTTCACTGAACACTTATGTTTAGTCCGCCTTGGCCTATGTGATCTCCTGATTGCCAAACATTTTAACTCTCCTTCCCATACTGACCTTTCTGTCCAGTGCCCTGTCCACTGTCAGCGTGAGGCCACACGCAAATTGGAGGAACAGCACCTCATATTTCGCTTAGACAGCTTACAACCCAGCGGTATCAATATTGATTTCTCTCCTTTCAAGTAACCCCTGCATTCCCTCTCTCCCTCCCCCACCCTAGTCGTTCTACTAGTTCCACTGTTTACATCCTTGTATCCCTTCGTTATCATCTCTACCCCAGTGAACAATGGGCCATTATGGGCTCCACCCTTCCTTGGTCATCTGTTACCGGCCCTGATTTGTTCTGGCCTTTTTCTACCGCCAGTTCCCCTCCCACCTCCCCTGTACTTTTAATCTGAAGAAGGGTTACGACCCAAAAATGTCACCTATCCTTTTTCTCCCGAGTTACTGCAGCACTTTGTGCCTACATTTGGCCCCTTCTGTCAGTCTGGACAAAAGGAGTAGACCATATATGACTGAAATGCGGAAAAATCGTTTATTGCAGCATATTTTATGATATTAATACTTACTTGCCGACAAGTGAAGTTACCGAGGCTTAACTGCAGGAGATAGGGGGTTGTATGATCTAAATCGTTATGCAGCCTGTAATAAAGAATAATTTAATTATAAGTTCAATACGAAGCCAAAGAAATCCACAGGCACACTGCACTTTACGCTGTTTGCTTATATTAATCAAACTTGCTGGGGCTTAAGACTGTGAAGTAGTTAGTCAAAATTAACTGTGCTTTCTTTCTTAGGAATGAAGCTTACTGATAGAGAAGAAAAGACATGCAGGTTTGTAGGTTAATTGGCTTCTGTAAATTGTCCGTAGTGTATAGGATAGGGTAGGGGAGGTTGTTGGTCGGTGTGGACTCAGTTACCCAGAGGGCCTGTTTCCATGCTGTATCTCTAAAACTAAACAAAAACTAAAACAAAAAGGTTTAAACAATGCAAAAGGACAAAAGCCGATCATAAATATACATTCCACCTTCTTCACTATTGTCAATAAATGGACGCAAAGCCTAACGGTGGTGTGAATGGAATGGCCCACATCTAAACACTGCACAACATGGGACTTCTAATGCGTCATCTTCCTGCAGAGGCATTTACTGGGCGGCACAGTGGTGAAGCGGGTAGACCTGCTGCCTGACTGTGTCGGAGACCCAGGTTCGATCCTGACTTCTGGTGCTGTCTGTGTGGAGTTTGAACGCTCTCCCTGTGACTGCATTGATCTCCCCCGGGTGCTCCAGTTGCATCCCACATGCCAAAGACGTGCGGGTTTGCAGGTTAATTGGCCTCTGCAAAATTGCCCCTAGTGTGTAGTGAGTGGATGCGAAAATGGGACGACGTAGAACTAGTGCGAACAGGTGATCAATGGTGGGGGCGAAGGACTAAATATGCTGGTTTACAAAGAAGATCACAAAGTGTTTGAGTAACTCAGCAAGTGAGGCAGCATCCCTGGAGAACATGGATAGGTGATGTATTGCGTCGGGACTCCTCTTCAGACCCGATCCGAAACGTCACATTTTCTCCAGAGATGCTGCCTGACCCGCTGAGTTATCTTTCAGGATACACATGTTACTCATTCATCATAAACTCAACTATAGACAAGCTTTCTTTTTCTTATTTTCCTCTGAACATTTTTCTTGAATAATTCGATCTATGGTACCAAAATAAAGTTAGTGAATTAGATGGCACAATGACGCAGCGGTAGGGTTGCTGCCTTACAGCACCAGAGACAAGGGTTCGATCCTGACTATGGGTGCTATCTGAATGGAGTTGTACGTACTCTCTGTGACCACGTGGGTTTTCTCCGGGTGCTCCGGTTTCCTCCCACACTCCAAAGCCACACAGGTTTGGAGGTTAATTGGCTTCGGTAAAATTGTAAATCGTCCCTAGTGTGTAGGATAGTGCTAGTGTACGGGGTGATCGCTGGCCAGTGTGGACACGGTGGGCCAAAGGGCCTGTTTCCACACTGTATCTCTAAAGTCTACAGTAAAGTCAAGGTCCACAGTATTGCCATCGACTCTGATCCCTTACTTTTCCAGAGTCCTTGAGAAGAGTAGACTGTAGAGGAACAGAATGGCCCCATGACTTCCCTCACCTTTAAACTAATTGCAGAGAAAAGAATGGGTTAGTTCACGTTCATAATAAACTCCACAATTTCATAAACACTTGACTACAATGTTTGTTGCAAGATTTCTGAAGCTGTCCATATCACATTCCTTTGGCTTTTGTTATTTAGCTTTTCAGAATCAGATTTTATTCGCCAAGTATGTTTTGCAACATATGAGGAATTTCACTGGCCAGGTCAGTCATACAATTAAAAGCAACAGACTCAAAAACACATTTGAACATGAACATCCACCACAGTGACTCTTACACATTCCTCACTGTGATGAAAGGCGAAATAAAGTTCAAGGCCTTCCTTTTGTTCTTCCTCGGTCGGGGGACTCGAGTCCTCCGTTGACGGAACGGTCTTGACTCCCGTAGCCGGCGGCGTTCGGGCCCTCCGCGTCGAGGCGATCTGCTCCCGCATCGGGGGGATGTCAGCTCCCCCGCGCCGGGCGATCGAACCTCGCGTCGGGGCTGGTCGAACCTTCTGTGTCATTGGAGCTTCCCGACTAGTCTCACCAGAGACTGCGAGCTCTTGATGGTAGGAACTGCAGATGCCTGTTCACAAAAATAACAAGGAACTGCAGATGCTGGTTTACAAAAAAAGATTAAAAGTGCTGGAGTAACTCAGCGATCCAGGCAGAGTCTCTGGAGGACATGGATAGGTGGCATTTCGAATTGGGACCTTTCTTCAGACTGATTGTGGGAGGTGGGGGAGGGGGAAGATGACAGGTGTGGGCGGGACATAGCTTGGCAAGTGTACATGAGGTTGGTGGGGTGGGGGCAGGAGATTAGTAGGCAGAGGGTTGGACAACGGCCAGAGTCCAAAAGCGTGAGATAAGGAGAGAAGTGGTGCAAATTGTGAGGCCAGAGGAAGGGACATAATTGGAAGGGGCTGGGGTAAGGGGAGATGTGTAGCAAGGAACTGCAGTTGCTGGTATAAATCGAAGAGAGACACAAAAAGCTGGAGTAACTCAGCGGGACAGGCAGCATCTCTGGAGAGAAGGAATGGGTGATGTTTCGGGTAGAGAGCTTCTTCAGTCTGGGGCCTTCTTGACGAATCCGGACTGGAGGCCCTGCAGCAGCACATGTGACAATAAAACACCATTGACCATGGATTGAAGGGGCAATTATATCTCGTCTTTGTACTTACACAGTGTATCTGTTCCATTACAAACTGCTGGAGCTTTGCCTTATCAGTGAAGCTAAAGAGCTGAAGCTGGGGAGAAATAAGAGAAAGATGCATTAGTTACAAATTTCTTGTGCAGGATTTAGAGATAAGTTAACACAAGCTCTTGTGAATAGAATTCTCAAAACAGTTCTCTTGCCACCCCCTGAATGTTGTTGGGAGGTGAGTACCTGGACGATATGGATAGGCGACATTTTGGGTCAGGATCCTTTTTCATCTGGTGTTAATAATAATGCACTTGAGTATCAGCAATGACTTTTATGCTTGAGGCTCGAAAGAGGATAGACACACAACGTTGCTTAACATGACAACTGGGACTTCAAATAAATTATCCTGCTGCCAATACATTTTGATTCCAGGTCAAGTAGAAACCACTTAATTCACACCACGCATCATCCATAAATTTATTAAATCTCATGCAAATGCCCAGCGGCCTTGCACCAGAGGGGGAAACAGACTTCATTTGACCCGTTTGACAGAATTATTGTTCTTTAGCAGCTTGATTTGTTGACTTTCAAAGAGGTAAATCACAGACAGTGTGCTCTATGTTTACAGGCTCCTGCACCCAAAAATTATGAGACCACCGAGACCATTTATTTTCAGTTGAGAAGCAGTGAAATGTTGCATCTGACGGTATTTTTAATGTGCAAGCAGATCGCCTGCTTTAAATGTTCTCTTAAAATAACACAGATTGTTGTGCTCTCTCCTGCTGTGTGTGTATGTTTATATAAATACTGAACTTTGTTTTTCATTTATTATATAATAACATATTTAATATATTCTTTACAGAGTACTATGTTTAGATGTCTGAGCACTTTTTCAGGTGAGGCAGAGGTTCACTTGTACCTCCTCCAACCTCATCTACTGTATCCACTGTTCCAGGTATGGACTCCTATATATCGGCGAGACCAAGCGCAGGTTCGGCGATCTTTTCACTGAACACCTCCACTCAGTCCGCCTAAACCTACCTGATCTCCCGGTTGCTTAACACTTTAACTCCCCCTCCCATTCCCATTCTAACCTTTCTATCCTGGGCCTCCTCCATTGTCAGAGGCCTTCTTTTTCTCTGTATCTCCCTCTCCCCTGACTTAGTCTGAAGAAGGGTCTCGACCTGAAAAGTCACCCATTCCTTCTATCCAGAGATGCTGCCTGTCCCGCTGAGTTACTCCAGCATTTTGTGTCTATGTTTACATGTCTGTTGTACTGCTGCAAGTAAGAATTTCATTGTTCTGTTTGGGACATATGACAATAAAACACTCTTGACTCTGCTTATCTGCTTGAAGCAACCAGCATCATCAAGGACCCACACCACCCTGGCCACGCTCTCATTTCACACATAGACACAAAAAGCTGGAGTAACTCAGCGGGTCAGACAGTATCTCTGGAGAAAAGGAATAGGTGACGTTTCGGGTCGATAAGACCTAGTCTTCACACCTACTTCCTACTCATTTTACACATACCGTCGGGAAGAAGACACAGAAATCTGAAAACAGTGAACACTTGGTTCAAGAACAGCTTCTTCCTGACAACCATCAGGCTCTTGAACTACAAAGCACGAACTAAACTATGAACCATGACTGTCTTTGGTTGCACCAAGGACTTTGGGGCTTTTTTTTGCACAAGTATTGGAGGTTACTAATTTATTGAAATTTTGTTTATTATATGTGATCTGTGATTATTGTGTTCACCAGAGTATGGAAATTGAGAGCCAGGTGACATAGGTTTAAGGTGAAGGGGGAAAGATTTAATAGGAATCGGAGGGGTAACTTTGGTGGTGGGGGTATGGAACAAGCTGCCAGAGGAGGTAGTTGAAGCAGGGACTATTGCAACGTTTAAGAAACAATTAGACAGGTACATGAATAGGACAGGTTCAGAGGGATATTGGCCAAATGCAGGCAGGTGGAACAAGTGTAGATGGGACATGTTGGTCAGTGTGGGCAAGTTGGGCCAAAGGGCCTGTTTCCACGCTGTATGACTATACTGCTGCTTGAGCATTTCACTGTTCATTCGATACGGTATACAAGACAAATAAACATTCTTGCCTCTTATCTGTAGCTTTATGTAAATATGCCCCAGATTTTTAGACAAAATTACAAAATGACAGAATGATACAGAGAGCATTTAGTCTGCAAGGTCAATTATGAGCCTCATATAAAAGCAATCCAACTAACCCCATTGTCCTGCCTTCTACCTATACAGTATATCTACAAATTCCTTCCATTCAGCAGGTAAGATATTATTTACCGATTAAATGAAATAACTTAGCTTAACAGCTGTAAGCGTGGAGTGGTCTTACCCGTTCTGTGTAGGTATCAATTTTGTAATTGATTGCAGGAGCAAAACAACATTCAGTGGTCACCAAACAAACAAAGCTCTGGGCTCCTTCTCCTGCTGCCCACAAAATGTCAGACAGTGCAGCCGCCAATGCCTTTTCTTGCTCTTTTTTGCTCACTTTTACCATGCTGTAGGCAGATACAGAAAGTGCGAGATACCGTCAAAAAACATTGTGACCCAAAATGGTCAGTAGCAGCCAAGAGCGAGATGCTCCAGTGGTATTTTTTACCTCAGGTACACAAAGATCAAAACTGGGTCTCTGGGGCCGCAAGGCAGCAACTCGACCGCTGTACCACTGTGTTGCCCTTGTTGCCAACAACTAAATGCTGGAAATGAATTTTTAATTCCTGGAGAATGTTGGATTTTCCCCAGAGTAAATGAGGAATATAGAACGTAGAACAGTCCAGCACAGGAACAGCCCACAACGTCTGTGTTGAACATGATTCCAAGTCAAACTATTCTCATCTGCCGACACGTGATCCATATCCCTCAATTCCTTGCATATCCCCTTGCCTAAATAAAAGTCTCATAAATGCCACTATCATATCTGCCTCCACCACCATGCCCAGCAGCGCATTCCAGGAACTCATCACTCTCTGTGTAAAGAAACTTGTCCTGCACATCATCAGGGATAGTGGACATTTCCCTGCATCTGTCTGAAGAAGGGCTCTCACCTGAATCATCGTCTGTCCATTCACTCCACAGACACTGTCTGACTTCCTCCAGCACTTTGTTATTTGCAGTTCGAGGTTCTAGTTTAGCAGAGATGCCTTCCAAGTGTAAGGAGATGCTCAAGATGAGAAGAGACGGTCTGGGTCTCCTTGTCTAACATAGGTTTTTTTCTTCATTGTCTTCTTTACCCTGATTTGCCTAAGGACTACTGCCCCAAGTGTGATGGGAGTATCCCAAATAGATTCATACAATCATAGAGTCATACAGCGTGGAAACATGTCCACTGGCCTGACTTTCTCACATCGACCAACATGCTCCACCTACACTAGTCCGACCTGCCCGCACTTGGCCCATAACCGTCTAAACCAATCCTATCCATGCACCTTTCCAAATGTCTCTTAAATGTTATCATAGTATCTGCCTCAACAATCTCCTCCAGTCGGTGGTTCCATACACCCACCACCCTTTGTGTAAAAAAAAAAAAAAATACCCCTCGGGTTCCTATTAAATCTTTCCCTCCTCAGCTTAAACCTATGGCCTCTGGTTTTCAATACTCTGGGCAAGCATAACGGGGATGTTAACACAATAATCTGTGCATTTACCCGATCTATTCCTCTCATGATTTTGTACAGTTCTATAAGATCACCCCTCATCCTCCTGCACTCCAAGGAATAAAGTACTAGGCTGCTCAACCTCTCCCTATAGCTCATGCCGTTGAGTCCTGGCAACGTCATTGTAAATCTTCTCTGCACCATTTCCAGCTTGACAAAATCCTTCCTATGAAATGGTGAGCAAATGTCTTAACATGACCACCCAACTACTAAACTCAATACTCTGACTGATGAAGGCCAATGTTCCAAAAGCCATTTTGACTACCTTAATAATCAGTAAGACCTCATGATTATTTGCAGTCAAGATGAGAGGATATGTTTACCGTTTATCATTGTTGTCCTCCACTTCACTATTTCTTGTGAACAGTAAGTGTTTGAGGATGAAAGCTTGCACAGCCATCTGAACAGATCTTGCACCACCCTTCAAAAAGAATGAATAATTTTACAAAACATGTAAACTAATAATATTGACATTCTCTAATACGTTGAAATCCTATTTACGGTTATTATTCTATTTAGAAACATTGAAAATTGAATACTTTAGAGGATATAATCCATCATCTTGTATGTTCATGAGATTCTTAAAACCCAGTAAAGGGCATCTTAATCACTTCATCTTAAATAGTATCTTCCCAACCACAATATATATATATATATATATATATGCAAAGAGGTGTTGGAGGAAGTAGTTGAGGCAGGTAGAACAACATATAAAATACATTTGGGTAGTTACATTGATAGGGACGATTTTAAAGGGATATGGGCCAAACACGGGTAAATGGGTAGATAGGAACTATAGATGCTGGTTTATACCAAAGATAGACACAAAATGCTGGAGTAACTCGATGGATCAAGCAGTATCCCTGGGGAAAAGGAAAAGGTGATGTTTTGGAAGGTTGGAACCCTTCTTCACACTGAAAGACAGAGAAGGCGACAGATGACCTCAGGAAGGGCGGAGTCCACAATGTCCCATTGTTGGCGGGTAAATGTGACAGGGTTAGATTGGGCAGCTTTGTTGGTATGGACAACTTGGGCCAAAGGGCCATTTCACATGTTGTATAGCTCTACAATAACCTCTTATTACCCTGAATACAAGGACACAAGAAGCTCAGGAATATAGACACCTCCAACACCTTTTTGTATATATATATATTGTGGTTTACAAGATGCTATTTAAGATAAAGTGATTAAGCTGCACATTTACTGGGTGTTAATGGAGAACTTGCAACCAGGTGGAATATATCCTTCAGTGTATTGCATTTTCAGTATTTCACACAGCAACCTAACTTTGGCAGATTTTACCCATTCCTTCGGTGTTGGGGTTTCAAATGCCTACACAAAAGCACTGTCGTAGTACCTTCTCACTTTAACTACATTAAATTATCGATTCATTGAATTACATAGGAGTCTTTTCAGCTCATCGGAACCATACCAACTCCCAGTTAGAGCAGTCACATTAGTACCATTCCCCACTTTTTCCCCCAAAACCCTATACATTAACTTCTCTCAGGTAGCTAACCAATTCTCTTTTGAAGACTTTCTGTTGCTACCATCTCACCAGGCAATAAATTCTAGGTGGTAACTAGTCACTACAGTACCAAAATAATTTCCTTACATTGCCATTATATATTTTATTATTAATATTTAATATTGGAAACGTCTGGCAAAAGAACTTTGGCCTGGATAGAGAGGATGTTTCCATTAGTGGGAGAGTCGAGGACCAGAGGGCACAGCCACAGAATAAAAGGACGTACCTTTAGAAAGGAGATGATGAGGAATTTCTTTAGTCAGAGAGTGGTGAATTTGTGGAATTCATTGCCACAGACAGCTATGGAGGCCAAGTCAATGGATATTTTTAAGTTGGAGATTGACAAATTCTTGATTAGTACAGGTGTCAGAGGATATGGGGAGAGGGCAGGAGAACGGGGTTGTGAGGAAAAGATAGATCAGCCATGATTGAATGGCGGAGTAGATTTGATGGGCCGAATGGCCTAGTTCTACTTCTAGAACTAATGACATGAACCGGCTAATTTCTAAACTCCTCATGGTTTGTGTACCTCCATCAAATTCCCTCCCAATCTTCTTTGCTCTGAGCAGAACAAATCCAGCTTCTGCAGTCTAACCCTGTTGCTGAAATCCCCCAACCCTGAAACCATTCCAGTATAAAGTCCCTACACCATCTCGCAGATGTTCATGTCTGAACCGGAGGGTTGATAATCTTAAAATTCGTGCTAGTTTGGAGATACAAGGAACTAAAGATGCCAATTTACAAAAAAACTCAGTGCTTGAGTATCTCAACAAGTCAGACGACTCAAAATGTCGCCTCTCCATGTTGAAACAGAGAACTGCAGATGCTGGTTTATGCCAAAGATCGACGCAAAGTGCTGGAGTAACTCAACGGGTCAGGTAGCAACTCTGGAGAAAAAGGATGGGCGATGTTTTGGGTTGGGATCCTTCTTCAGACTGACGTTTTGGATTGCAACCCTTCTTCAGACACCGAAGAAAAGTCTGAAGAAGGATCCTGACCCAAAACGTCACCAATCCTATTTCTCCAGAGATAATGCCCGACCCGCTGAATTACTCCAGCACTTTCAGTTTCTTTTATTATTGTTTGGAATGAAAACCATGATAAACTTTTATTTTTGAATAAATAGTTGATTCTTTCCCTTAGAGCATGTAGATGGATTTACAAATCTCAGCTTTAAGGACAGAGAGGTATAGCTGGGGGTCAGTCCTAAGGCAGGCAAAGGGATTTGAGGTGTACAACAGTAGGGCAGGCTCAACACACCGAAGGGCCCACCAATCATCCTCACACACACATGAATTGGGGCAGCTCTCCTGTTGCTGGGTGGGGGAGGGATTTCCAACTTGTTACCTAAGTATAGAACTTGTTCTCGAATCTGAAGCGCACGAGAACAAAAAAATGCTTCAACTTAACATGGACACCATATATTTAGTTTTAGTTTTGTTTAGAGAGACTGAGCGGAAACAGGCCCTTCAGCCCACCGAGTCCGCGCCGACTAGCGATCCCCGTGCACTTGCCCTATCCTACAGACGAGGGACAATTTACTATATTTTCCGAAGCTAATTAACCTGTACGTCTTTGAAATGTGGAAGGAAACTGGAGTTCCCTGGGAAAACCCACATGGTCATGGGGGGGGGGGGAGGGGAGGAACGTACAAACTCCGTATAGACAGCACCCGTGGTCAGGATCAAAGCCGGGTCTCTGGTGCTGTAAAGCAGCAACTCTACCACCTTAGCAACACTGCCACTTACTGGTTGGGACCCTTCTTCAGACTGGGTTTCGATTCAAAATGTCACCTAATCATGTTCTCCAGAAATGCTGCCTGACCCGCTGTTACTCCAACACTTTGTGTCCTTTTGTTTATTAACCAGCATCTGCAGTTCTTTGTATTTAAATAAAAATTGGACTTTGGACCGTCTAAGCGTTGACTGGTGTCCTGGAAAGCAAATCTGTGGCAGCACAGAGACGCAGTTGCTGGAGCTGCTGCCTCACAGCACCAGAGACCCAGGTTCGATCCTGACTACGGGCACTGTCTGTAAGGAGTTTGCATGTTCTCCCTGTGACCGCGTGGGTTTCCTCCCGAAATCCCAAAACCTGCAGGTTTGTAGGTTAATTGGCATCTGTAAATTGTCCCTAGTGTATGGGATAGAACTCGTGTACAGGTCAGCACAGACTCCGTGGGCCGAAGGGTCTGTTTCCACGATGCGTCTCTGAACTGTGAAAGCCATTCTAGGGCATCAGACAATGCTCCAGCCACCCAATGTCCATTTTTTACTCCATGTTAAATGTGCAGGAATTTTTGGAAACTTGAAAGTCAGAGGTACACAGTTCATTCGACAAACTTCTGTTGATTTTTTGCAGTGATAATGACTAAGCCTATCTCCAAGAACCAGACGGATTTCTCCAAGAACCAGGCATCAGGATGCAGAAACCGTCCCCATCAAATGAAAAAGACTTTAGTTGCACTGACCCTTTCTGCCTCCAGAGCATACGACAAATCTGAGTAAGGGTCTCGGAATCTGAAGTGGGATTTCCTCCATTCGTAATTGAAAACTTGAAATGCCGTTCCAAAAAGAATCTTCCTTAGGGCCTGTATTTAAGAAAAAAATAATCATAACACAATAACACTAATGATAGACACAATATGCTGGAGTAACACAGTGGGTCAGACTGACTGTTCCATCGAGTTACTCCAGCACTTTGTGTCCATCTTTGGTATAAACCAGCATCTATAGTTCATTTTTATTACAATAAGACTAATGGCTGGTATACATTTTACTAAGGCTCGTTTCAAACTACAAAATGGAAGTTTACTTTACACAACGTGTAGGAAGGAACTGCAGATGCTGGTTCAAACCAAAGATAGACACAAAATGCTGGAGTAACTCAGCGGGACAGGCAGCATCTCCGGAGAGAAGGAATGGTGACGTTTCGGGTCGTGACCCTTCTTCAGACTGAAAGTCACGGGCATCGGTTCAAATGGGGCGGCACGATGGTGCAGCGGTAGAGTTGCTGCCTTACAGCACCAGAAACCTAGGTTTGATCCTGACTATGGGTGCTGTCTGCACAGAGTTTGTACATTCTTCCTGTGACCGCGTTGGTTTTCTCCGGGTCATAAGATCATAAGTTATAGGAGCATCAAGTCTACTCCACCATCCAATCATGGTTGATCAATCTCTCCCTCCGAACCCCATTCTCCTGCCTTCTCACCATAACCTCTGACACCCGTACTAATCCAGAATCTATCTATCTCTGCCTTAAATATATCCACTGACTTGGCCTCCACAGCCTTCTGTGGCAAAGAATTCCACAGATTCACCACCCTCTGACTAAGGAAATTCCTCCTCATCTTCTTCCTAAATGAACATCCTTTAATTCTGAGGCTATGACCTCTGGTCCTAGACTAGAGGGTGCTCCGTTTTTCTCTCACACTGCAACGTCCAGGTTTGTAGGTTAATTGGTTTCGGTAAAATTTGTAAAATGTCCCTAAATTGTAATGTGCACTAGTCTAACAGGGATCGCTGGTCGGCGCAGACTTGGTGGGCTGAAGGGTCTGTTTCAGCACTGTATCTCTAAACTAAACTACCACAATAATCCTAATGATAGACATAAAGTGCTGGAGTAACTCAGCGGGTCAGGCAGCATATCTGGAGGTTATGGGCAGGTGACATTTCGGATTAGGACCCTTCTTCAGACTGATCGTACTGGGGGGGAGAATGCAGCAAGAGAGGTGGGGGCGGGACAAAGCACTGTGCCACACAGTTCTATCAGCAAGTGGCTCAAATCCTTCATCCATTTGCTTTTCACTTTGGAAATGGCAAATAGGAGACATGCTCTAAAAATACATGTGGCTATTGTTGAACAAGAGTTGGAATAACTAGAGTATTTCAATGTGACACACTCCACTATTCATGGGAAACACGTCAAACATCTCATTTACCTTTTGTCCGAGATCAAACATAGACCATTGTGAGTCACTTAGTGTTATCACATTCAGACAGAGATTGTGTTCCATTAGTTCTTTGTTGAAATTCTCAGGTCCAGGCTTAGGTTTATTATTGTCAAGTGTAACAAAGTACAGTGAAAAGTGTTGCTTTGCATGCTTTCCAAACAGGTGTACAAAAACACGAGGGGCATAGAACGAGTAGACACACAGAATCCCTTGCCCAGGGTAGTGGAATCAAGAACCATAAGTTTAAGGTGAAGGGGGAAAGATTTAATAGGAATCCGAGGGGTAGCTTTTTCACACAAAGGGTGGTTAGTGTATGGAACAAGCTACAGATAAAGAAACAATTAGACAGCTACATGGGTAGGACAGGTTTAGAGAGATATGCGCCAAACGCAGGCAAGTGGGATGAGCGTAGATGGGACATGTTGGTTGGTGTGGGCAAGTTGGTCTGAAGGGTCAGTTTCCACGCTCTGTGAGATCAAATATACCATACATAAATACAATCTGGTCAAACTCAAGTACAATAGGTAGAGCAAAAAGGGAAGATACAGAGTGCAGTACATAGTTCTCAGCATTGTAGCATATCTGTTCCAGAGACAAAGTCAAATGTCCACAGTGAGGTAGAGGAGAATTGAACTGTACCCTAGCTTATGGAAGGACCGTTCTGAAGCCTGGTAATGTACGGAGTTTGAGTGAGTAGAAATGTGCAGGATCGAAGGAACCAGGTTTTCCCCTGAGACTATCAGGAAGTATCAGAGGGTGACACTGAGGAATTTCTTGTCAGATTTAGAGTTTGATCCAAGCAAGTGTGAGGTACTGCATTTTGGTAGGTCAAATATTTTAATTTAGTTTAGTTTAGAGATACAGCGCGGAAACAGGCCCTTCGGCCCACGGAGTCCGCACCGACCAGTGATCACCCCGTACACCAGCAGTATCATACACACACGTGACAATTTACAATTTTTACCAAAGCCAAATAACCTAAAAAACAGTACATCTTTGGTGTGTGGGAGAAAACCGGAGCACCCGGAGAAAACCCATGCTGTCACAGGGATAACTTACTGTACAAACTCGATATAGACAGCACCTGTGCCCAGGATCGAACCCGGGTTTCTGGTGCTGTAAGGCAGCAACTCTACCGCTGTGCCTCTCTAAGGGGCAATTTACACAGGACCGATTAACCTATAAATCCGCACATCTTTAGGATGTGGGAGGAAAGAGGAAAATGTAAGGGGAAAGTCTACAATTAATGGCATGACCCATAACAGCATTGATGAACAGAGGGATCTTGGGGTCCAAGTCCAAAATTCCCAGGAAGTGTTAACACAAGTAGATGGAGTGGTAAAGAAGGCATATGGCATGCTTGCTTTCATTGGTCGGGGCTCTGAGGATAAGGGTAGCTCAGTGACATTGTGGGAATGAGTGATCGATGGTCGGCATGGACTCGGTGGGCTGAAGGGCCTATTTCCATGCTGTGTCTCTAAGTTAGCCTAAACTAACCAGAGGGGAAGAAGCTGTTACTGAATCTGGTGGTGTGCGCTCCTAGGCTTCTGCACCTTCTGCTGGTGCTTTCCGATTCTCACTGGTTCCTCCTCAATTGAGGAAAATTACAAGAAATGAACCGACTTACCACTGCCTCCTCCAATGTGATGGGCAAGCCACCCAGGCTGGTGGACACAAGGAATGTTTTTGGGATGGAATAGGGCGCGTTGAATGGAACGAGGTACCCACTAGGCTTGGCACTGGCACCCGGGGATGCCCCTGCACCATCTTCACTCTCACCTTCCACTTTGCGGCTGTCCGGATATTTCTGCGTAAAAGGAGAACAAAGTATCTATCAACACAGTCTGGGACCAGAGGGCAGAGCCTCAAAATGAAAAGACGGACCTTTAGGAAGAGGACGAGGAGGAATTTCTTTAGTCAGAGGGTGGTGAATCTGTGGAAATCTTGCCACAGACAGCTGTGGAGGCCAAGTCAATGGATATGTTTAAGGCTGAGATTGATAGATTCTTGATTAGCACAGGTGTCAGTGGTTATGGGGAGAAGGCAGGAGAATGGGGTTGAGAGGGAAAAATAGATCAACCATGAGGAGATGTGATGGGCCGAATTCTGCTCCTATCACTTATGAACATGAACGCAAGCATCCACTTGTTGATTTTAAAGATCAATTTGGACGCAAAAGAGATTCGGAAACATCTTTTACAGAGACACAAGGGACTGCAGATGCTGGAATCATCAGCACACCACAAAGTGCTGGAGGAACTCAGCAGGTCAGGCAACATCTGTGGTGGAAATGAACACACGGTGTTTCCGGGCAAGACCCTTCCTCAGACGGATTGTGGTAGAGGAGAGAAAGCTGGAAAAGAGAGGTGGGGGAAGGACAAAGCCTGGCAAGTGATAGGTAGTTTGACAGATTTGGTTTATTGTCACGTATACCGAGGTACAATGAAAAGCTTTTTTGTTGCATGCTATCCGGTCAGAGAAAAGATTATTCATGATTACAATCGAGCCAACCACAGTGTACAGATGCATGATGAAGGGAATACCGTTTAGTGTAAGATAAAGTCCAGTAAAGTCCAATGAAAGATAGTCTGAGGGTCTCCAATGAGGTAGATGGGAGGTCAAGACCGCTCTCTAGTTGGTGATAGGATGGTTCAGTTGCCTGATAACAGCTGGGAAGAAACTGTCCTTGAATCTGGAATGCCTTAGATGCAAGAGGGGAGCGGGGAGGGGGTGGGGGGTTTTGTTCAGCAGATGGGTGGACAAAGGATAGATATGGAAAGGAGAAAAAAAGGTGTCAGATAAGGAGAGGAGAGGAATGAACTGCAAAGCCAGATATAGAAATATGGGTGGCAGGGGATGGAGGGGAAAGGGGGCGGGAGGGAAATAAAAAGGTGAGCGGATAGAACTGAGTGTAGAAAGGGCGGGAAAGGACTGGGGCGGGATAGTGGGAGAAATGGGAGAATCTTTTATACTCACACTCTGACTCTTGATAACTTCCGCTTGTAACAGATCAATGTAATTCTGTGTGGAACCACTTGTTATTTTTTTAACTTGCAATTCATCATTACACATAGCCATGGTGTGACGGAGGTGAAAGGGAATCAGGGTCTGGCAGAGGAAGGGTCCTCGGGTGACACGGCAGGCAGCTTTGTTTTAGCTCTCGCCCTGTACTGTGTTAGTGCTGTTGCTGTCAGCCTCAAAGCACCTGAACTGCAGGTAATTAAGGAATCACTCATCACCTCTGTTTGTGGCAAAACAATGGGGCTGAACTCTCGGTGACGGTTCACAGCCAGAGAGAGAAAATATTCCAGACGTATCGTGTACTAAACTCAACAGCAGTTTCATTGATTACGTCGTCACTAAGCCGGAAGCTTCCAAGTGCTTTAGAATTTAGAGTTTAAAGATAAAGGTACATAGATAGGAAAGGTTTAGTTGGACATGGATCAAGCAAGGGCAAATGGGACTAGTTTATTTAGTTTGTTTATTTGGTTAAGTGGGGTCAAGGAAAGAGCGTTGCCCTGTTTCCACTAATCTTTCCACCACCACGCACAAGAAGCACAAGAAGCGACAAGACAGACACCATTGTATGCAGATGCCGAGAAGTGTGTTCAGCTCTGGTCTGAACAACTTCTAATCTTGTGTTTGGACTCGATAAGAATAATTTAGTTTAGAAAAACAGCATGGAAACAGGCCCTTCAGCCCACCGAGTCCCCGCCAACCAGCGATCACTAGTTCTATCCTTCACACGAGGAACAATTAACAGAAGCCAATTAACCTACAAATCTGCACATCGTGTGGGAGGAAACCAGAGCACCGGGAAACCAAAGCCGCGCAGGTCACAGGGAGAACGTACAAACTCCACACAGACAGCACCCGTTGTCAGGACCGGGCCCGGGTGTCTGGCTCTGTGAGGCAGCAACTCTACTGCTGTGCCACCGTGCTGCCGCTGTGTTTGTTTTACAAATGATACAGAACTTGCCTGCGTAATTTAACGAGACTATCATAACCTTTAAATGTACAAAACAAGGAACTGCAGATGCTGGTTTACAGAAAAAAAGACACAAAATACTGGAGTAACTTAGCAGGTCAGGGAGCATCTCTGGAGAACATGGATAGGTAATGTTTTGGGTCGGAACCATTCTTCAGACATTTAAAAGAGCGAAAGGAAAAATTGATATGAACAGGTGTCCCAGAGGGAACTACCATTTATTGTTCCAAATCCAACAGGTTTGCTTGTCTTTCTCCTCTGATATCGCAGGCAGATTTCCTCTGTTATGTTTTTTTTTTGTAAGCTGGGGCAACATAGCCACATAATGATATACGAGGAGTATTATTGTTTGTGATGGACACAAAGTGCTGGAGTGACTCAGCAGGTCAGGCAGCATCTCTAGAGAACATGGATAGGTGACGTTTTGGGTCACATAATGTTTTATGTGTCATTCCTAACTGTCACTGTATGTCATGTTGGCACCTGCGGGCAGAGCACCAAGGCAAATTCCTTGTTCGTGAATACTTGGCCAATAAACTTATTAATTCATTCATTCTTCGTCTGAAGAGTCCCAACCCGAACCTTTACTTATCCATGCTCTCCAGAGATGCTGCCTGACCCGCCGAGTTACTCCAGCACTTTGTGTCTTTTTGGGTAAACCAGCATCTGCAGTTCCATGTTTCATAAGGGAACTCAAGGTAAAGGAGCTATTAGGAGGTAGTGACCATAATATGATAAATTTTAATCTACAATTTGAGAGGGAGAATGGAAAAGTGTCAGTATTACAGTTGAGCAAAGGGGACTATGGAGGGCTTGAGGGAGGAGCTGGCCAAAGTTGACTGGAAAGACATCCCAGCAGAGATGACAGTGGAACAACAATGGCAGGTATTTCTGGAATAATACAGAAGGTGCAGGATCAGTTCATTCCAGGGGTCAAGGAAAGAGCATTTACGTCGCAGCCCTGTTTTCACCAATCTTTCACCAAGGCACAAGAAACACTAGAAGCGACAAGACAGACACCATTGTATGCAGATGCCGAGAAGTGTGTTCAGCTGTGGCTGAGCAACTTCTAATCTTGTGTGTGGACTCGATAAGAAGAAGTTCATTCCAAAGAGGAAGAAAGATTCTAAGGGTAGTAAGAGGTGACCGTGGCTGACTAGGGAAGTCAAGGACAGTATAAAAGTAAAAGAGAAGTATAACATAGCAAAGATGAGTGGGAAGCTAGAGGATTGGGAAACTTTTGAAGCGCAACAGAAGATAACAAAAAAGGCAATACGGGGAGAAAAGATGAGGTACGAAGGTAAGCTAGCCAAGCATATAAAGGAGGATAGTAAAAGCTTCTTTAGGTATGTGAAGAGGAAAAAAAATAGTTAAGACAAATGTGGGTCCTTGAAGACAGAAACAGGTGAATTTATTATGGGGAACAAGGGAAACGGCAGATGAGTTGAACAGGTACTTTGGATCCGTCTTCACTAAGGAAGACACAACAATATCCCAGATGTACTAGTGGCCAGAGGACCTAGGGTGACGGAGGAACTGAAGGAAATTCACATTAGGCAGGAAATGGTGTTGGGTAGACTGAAGGCTGATAAATCCACAGGGCCTGATGGTCTGCATCCCTGGGCACTTAAGGAGGTGGCTCTAGAAATCATGGACGCATTGGTGATCATTTTCCAATGCTCTATCGATTCAGGATCAGTTCCTGTGGATTGGAGTGTAGCTAATGTTATCCCACTTTTTAAGAAAGGTAGAGAGAAAACAGGGCATTATAGACCAGTTAGCCTGACATCGTGTGGGGAAGATGCTGAGTCAATTATAAAAGATGAAATAGCGGCACATTTGAATAGCAGTAACAGGATCGGTCCGAGTCAGCATGGATTTACGAAGGGGAAATCATGCTTGACTAATCTTTGAGGATGTAACCAGGAAAATGGACAAGGGTGGTCCAGTGGATGTAGTGTACCTGGACTTTCCAAAAGCATTTGATAAGTCCCGCATAGGGGATTAGTGGGTAAAATTAGAGCACATGGTAATGGGGGTAGGGTACTGACTTGGATAGAAAATTGGTTGGCAGACAGGAAACAAAGAGTAGGGATTAACGGGTCCCTTTCAGAATGGCAGGCAGTGACTAGTGGGGTACCGCAAGGCTCGGTGCTGGGTCCACAACTATTTACAATATACATTAATGATTTAGATGAAGGATTAAAAGTAACATTAGCAAATTTGCAGATGACACAAAGCTGGATGGCAGTGTGAACTGTGAGGAGGATGCTATGAAGATGCAGGGTGACTTGGACAGGTTGGGTGAGTGGGCAGATGCTTGGCATATGCCGTTTAATGTGGATAAATGTGAGGTTATCCACTTTGGTGGCAAGAACAGGAAGGCAGATTATTATCTGAATGTTGGCAGGTTAGGAAAAGGGGAAGTACAACAATATCTGGGTATCCTTGTACATCAGTTACTGAAAGTAAGCATGCAGGTACAGCAGGCAATGAAGAAAGCGAATGGCATTTTGGCCTTCATAACAAGAGGAGTTGAGTATAGAGCAAAGAGGTCCTTCTGCAGTTGTACAGGGCCCTGGTGAGACCACACCTGGAGTATTGTGTGCAGTTTTGGTCTCCTAATTTGAGGAAGACATTCTTGCTATTGAGTGAGTGCAGCGTAGGTTCACGAGGTTAATTGCTGGGATGGCGAGACCGTCATATGTTGATAGAATGGAGCGGCTGGGCTTGTATACATTGGAATTTAGAAGGATGAGAGGGGATCTTTTGAAACATGTAAGATTATTAAGGGATTGGACACGCTAGAGGCAGGAAACACGTTCCTGATGTTGGGGGAGTGCAGAACCAGGGGACACAGTTTAAGAATAAGGGGTAGGCTATTTAGAACCCAGAGAGTTATGAATCTGTGGAATTCTCTGCCTCAGAAGGCAGTGGAGGCCGATTCTCTGGATTCTTTCAAGAGGAAGTTAGATAGAGCTCATAAAGATAGCGGAGTCAAGGGATTATGGGGAGAAGGCAGGAACCGGGTACTGAATGTGGATGATCAGCTGGCTCGAAGGGCTGAATGGCCTTACTCCTGCATCTATTGTCTATACTATGAGGTGGTGTGACGACACTTTGAACAGAATATTTAAATCACTTACCTTCATAACCGTGTCCTTGAATTGTAATCTGTGAATAAAACAAATAATACAATTTAGTTTCAAAGTCAAGTTTGCTAGCAGATATTTGCTATCAAAATGAGCTTCCCATTCTTGGTTTAGAGGTACAGCATGGAACCAGGCCCTTCGACCCACTGAGACCATGCTGACCATCGATCACCCATTCACACTAGTTCTATGTTAGCCCACATTCATATCCACTCACCACACACCATGAACAATTTACAGAGGCCAATTAACCTACAAACCAGCACGTTTGTAGTGGGAGGAATCCAGATTACCTGGAGGAAATCCAGGTGGATTTTCTCCAGCTGCTCTGGGTTCCTCCCACTTCCCAAAGACATACAGGTTTGTAGGTTTGTTGGCTTCTGTAAATTTCCCCTAGTGTGTAGGGAGTGGATGAGAAAGTTGAATAACATAGAACTGGTGTGAACGGGTGATCGCTGGTCAGCATGGACTCGGCGGGCCGAAGTCCCTTTCCTGCTGTATCTCTAAACTAAAGTGCTAAGGATTTCCAGCAGATGGGAGAGAGAAAATTGGGGGGGGGGGGGGGGGATCACATATTACCCTTGTTGGCTGAAGATTCCTCGCCACTTGCTGAGATTGCCAATCTTGCTGTGATTGCATCCAAGTCTTGTTCATTGAAGTGGCCATCTCGCTTGCCCAGTTCCTTGTCCATCTGTGGGTTATACACACGCAGCAGTGACCACTGTCAACAAGCAACATCCCACTTCTCACTGCCCTGATGCTGGTCAGCCATGCAGTTTAGTTAACAGTGCGACTGATCTACTAACATCAAGCCAGCTCAGGGATCTCAGGTACTCTATCATATTGCGTTAAATAATTCACCGCCTCTCACAGAATTGCTCCTCTCCTCCAACCATCTCTAAATGAATAGTGAAGACGAGGGCAGATGATTTTTCATTCAGAAAAGATGTATCTAGTCTCACCCAGTTAAATAATTCAACCAAGAGAGGTGTATTAAAGTCTTAAAGTTACGTGCACAGTGGCGCAGTGGTAGAGTTGCTGCTTTACACGCGGCAGAGACCCGGGTTTGATCCTGACTATGGGTGCTGTCTGTACGGCCATTTGGCAAGTTTGGTTAGTTTAGTTTAGAAATACAGCATGGTAACAGGCCCTTCGGCCCACCGAGTCCACGCTGACCAGTGATCATCTATAACATAGTTCTACCCTACACACTGTGACAATTTACAGAAGCCAATTAACCTACAAACCCGCACGTCTTTGGAATGTGGAGGAAACCTGATTACCCGGGAAGAACCCTACGTGGTTACGGGGAGATGTAAACTCCATACAGACAGCAGTAAGGATTGAACCCGGGTCTCTGGCGCTGTACGGCAGTAACTCTTTTGCTACGCCACTGTGCCGCCCTTGTTGCTAACAACTCTGTCCTCAAGTTTAGATTTATTATATCACGTTGTGCCGAGGAACTTCGAAAAGCTTTGTTTGGCATGCTAGCCAAACAGATCAAATAATACTATACATAATCAAGTCCAACTCAAGAATGATAGGTAGAGCAAAGGGGAAGATACAGAGTGTAGAATATAGTTCTCAGCATTGTAGAGTATCAGTTCTATAGACAAAGTCCAAGTCCACAATGGATAGAGATGAATCGGACAGTACCCTAGCCTATAGTAGGACTGTTCAGAAGCCTGATTACAAAGAGGACAAAGCTGTTCCCGAGTCTGGTGGTGCGCGCTTTCATGCTTCTGCTGGCAGGACTGGGGAGAAGAAGGAATGACAGGGGTGGGACAAGTCATTGATTATGTTAGCTGCTTTTCCAAGGCAGCGTGAAATGTAGATGGAGTCAATGGTGGGGGAATTTGGTGTGTGTGATGGACTGGTCTACATCTACAACTTTGCAATTTCTTACGATGTTGGGGCTAGAAATACAAGCTGTATGGCAGCAACACACCACCACCCACATTCATTGAACTATTTTCGAAATGCAAGATTGCAAACACCTAATTAGAAGCATCTGGAGGAAGAGTTACTATTTCATTTGAGACCTCGCTTCCCTACTGTACCTTTATTTCAGATTTTCATAATCTGCAAAAGGGCACTAAATGCTGGAGTAATTTAGCAAGCCAGGGAGCATCTCTGGAGAATATGGGTAGGTGATGTTTTGGGCTGGGACCTTACATCCGACCTGACCCAAAACATTACCTATCCATGTTCTCCAGATGCTGTGTGACCTGTTGAGTTACTCCAGCACTTTGTACCCTTCAGGATATATACAAGTTACTCATTCAGCAAGTACTCAATAATAAACAAGATTTCTTTTTCCTATTTTCCGTTGAACAATTCTTGATTAATTCATTTGTCACAACAGTGACTAGTGGGGTGCCGCAAGGCTCGGTGCTGGGACCACAGCTATTTGCAATATACATTAATGATTTAGATGAAGGGATTAAAAGTAATATTAACAAATTTGCAGATGACACAAAGCTGGGTGGCAGTGTGACCTGTGAGGAGGATGCTATGAGGATGCAGGGTGACTTGGACAGGTTGGGTGAGTGGGCAGATGCATGGCAGATGCAGTTTAATGTGGATAAATGTGAGGTTATCCACTTTGGTGGCAAAAACAGGAAGGCAGATTATTATCTGAATGGTGCCAAGTTAGGAAAAGGGGAAGTACAACGATATCTGGGTGTCCTTGCTCATCAGTCACTGAAAGTAAGCATGCAGGTACAGCAGGCAGTGAAGAAAGCGAATGGCATGTTGGCCTTCATAACAAGAGGAGTTGAGTATAGGAGCAAATAGGTCCTTCTGCAGTTGTACAGGGCTCTAGTGAGACCACACCTGGAGTATTGTGTGCAGTTTTGGTCTCCAAATTTGAGGAAGGACATTCTTGCTATTGAGGGAGTGCAGCGAAGGTTCACCGAGGTTAATTCCCATGATGGCGGGACTGTCAAATGTTGAAAGAATGGAGCGACTGGTCGTGTACACACTGGAATTTAGAAGGATGACAGGGAATCTTATTGAAACATATACGATTATTAAGGGATTGGACACGCTTGAGGCAGGAAACATGTTCCCGATGTTGGGGGAGTCCAGAACCAGGGGCCACAGTTTAAGAATAAGGGTAGGCTATTTAGAACGGAGATGAGTGAACACTTTTTCACCCAGAGAGTTGTGAATACGTGGAATTCTCTGCCTCAGAAGGCAGTGGAGGCCAATTCTCTGGATGATTTCAAATAGAGAGTTAGATAGAGCTCTTAAAGATGGCGAAGTCAAGGAATATGGGGAGAAGTCAGGAACGTTCTACTGATTCTGGATGATCAGCCATGATCACAGTGAATGGCGGTGCTGGCTCGAAGGGCCGAATGGCCTACTCCTGCACCTCTTGTCTATCTGAAGAAGGGTCTCGACCCGAAACGTCCCCTATCCCTATTCTCTCGATATGCTGCCTGACCTGCTGAGTTACCCCAGCACATTGTGTCCTTTTGTATAAACCGGCATCTGCAGGTCCTTGATCCTTTCATCATCTGCAGTTTATTTGATATACAGCTCGTAAAAAGCAGTGCACCTATTCCTTTGCAATGGTTTAAGATAAAAACTTAAAGCACTTTGAAAGAGCCATTAAATGTTGTTCACATTTCTCAAAATGTGAACCTTATCGATCAGTTGTTCATGTGCCTGCAATTCACTCTCCACCCACAGGGTGTTGTTCTTTGACTTTGTAACCTGGCAACCTGGTTTATGTCAGTGTGATGCAAAAAGTTCCTCTGACTGTTTCTTCACGATTATTGCGATGGAAACCCTTACATCTGGCAGTGTGGAACAACTCTTGTCTGGCACAGCAGTGTCGATGGAGATTGAGGCACAGTTTCCACTAGTGGGGGAGTCTAGGACCAGAGGGCACAGCCTTAGAATAAAAGGACACACCTTTAGAAAGGAGATAAAGAGGAATTTCTTTAGCCAGAGGGTGGTGCATCTGTGGGATTCATTGCCACAGGTAGCTGTGGAGGCCAAGTCTTTGGGTGCTTATAAAGCGGACGTTGACAGGTTCTTGATTAGCATGGGTGCAAAGGTAACGGGGAAAAGGCAGGAGAATGGGGTTGAGAGGGAAAGATATTTCAGCCATGATTCAATGGCAGAGTAGACTCGATGGGTTGAATGGCTCAATTCTGCATCTATGATTTATGAACTTATGGACTTAAATGCACAGATCAGGCAAGTTGCAACAAGGACAGGGCTGCTTCAGTGAGGAATCACAACTTTAACAGAGATGGTAGAAAGGCTGAGCACATCATGTGTAAGATACTGAATAGAGTTCTATAGCAGAGTTCATATTGGACGGCAGGGCAGGCTTGCTGGCTCAAGCAACATACTTGTGCTGGAGACACAAGGAACTGCAAATGCTGGAATATTGAGCAAAACATAAAGTGCTGGAGGAACTTGACCTCATTTCCTTTAATTCCGCCCTCTTTCCTCTCTCCACGTTCCCATTCCACCCAAATTCCTCCCCCCAACTTTATATTTCACTCCTCCTCTCGTTATCTGACACACTTTTGTCTACTTTTCACCTCCAGCCTTTGTCACTTACTTCACCCATCTTCCAATCAACCCCTTCCCGCACTTGTATCCATCTATCATTTGCCAAGCTTTCCCCCACTCCTCTTTCCAGCTTTCTACCCCCATTCCAATCAGTCTGAAGAATGGTCCCGACCCAAAATCGTGTGTCTATTGCCTCCCCAGATGCTGCCTGGCCCACCCGAGTTCCTCCAGCCTACTTACAGTGCATTCAGAAAGTATTCAGACCCCTTCACTTTTTCCATATTTTGTTACGTTACAGCCTTATTCCAAAATGGATTAAATTCTTTTTTTTTAATTTATCATCAATCTACACACAATACCCCATAATATAAAAGTGAAAACAGGTGTTTAGACATTTTTGCAAAGTAATTAAAAAGAAATAACTGAAATATCACATTGACATAAGTATTCAGACCCTTTGCTATGACACTCAAAATTGAGCTTCGGTGCATCCTGTTTCCATTGATTATCCTTGAGATGTTTCTACAACTTGATTGGAGTCCACAAGTGGTAAATTAAATTGATTGGACATGAATTCGAAAGGCACACACCTGTCTATATAAGGTCCCGCAGTTGACGTTCATGTCAGAGCAAAAACCAAGCCATGAAGACGAAGGAATTGTTCGTAGAACTCCGAGACAGGATTGTGTCGAGACACAGATCTGGGGAAGGGTATAAAACAATTTTTGCAGCATTGCAGGTCCCGAAGAGCACAGTGGCCTCCATCATTCTTAAATGGAAGAACTTTGAAACCACCAGGACTCTTCATAGAGCTCGCCACCCGGCCAAACCGAGCAATCGGGGGAGAAGGGCCTTGGTCAGGGAGGTGACCAAGAACCCGATGGTCACTCTGACAGAGCTCCAGAGTTCCTCTTGGAGATGGGAGAACCTTCCAGAAGGACAACTATATCTGCAGCACTCCACCAATCAGGCCTTTATGGTAGAGTGGCCAGACGGAAGCCACTCCTCAGTAAAAGGCACATGACAGCCCGCTTGGAGTTTGCCAAAAGGCACCTAAACAAGATTCTCTCGTCTGATGAAACCAAGATTGAACCCTTTGGCCTGAATGTCAAGCATCACGTCTGGAGGAAACCAGGCACCGCTCATCACCTGGCCAATACCATACCTATGGGGGTGGCAGCATCATGCTGTGGGGATGTTTTTCAGTGGCAGGAACGACTAGTCAGGATCGAGGGAAAGATGAACGGAGTAAAGTACAGAGAGATCCTTGATGAAAACCTGCTCCAGAGGGTTCAGGACCTCAGACTGGGGCAGAGGTTCATCTTCCAACAGGACAACGACCCTAAGCACACAGCCAAGACAACGCAGGTATGGCTTTGTGACAAGTCAAAAAGTCCTTGAGTGGCCCAGCCAGAGCCCGGACTTGAAACCGATCGAATAACCCTGGAAGGACCTGAAAATAGCTGTGCATCGACGCTCCCCATCCAACCTGACAGAGCTTGAGAGGATCTGCAGAGAAGAATGGGAGAAATTACCCAAATACAGGTGTGCCACGCTTGTAGCGTCATACCCAAGAAGACTTGAGGCTTTAATCGCTGCCAAAGATGCATCAACAAAGTACTGAGTAAAGGGTCTGAATACTTATGTAAATGTGATATTTCTGTTATTTCTTTTTAATTTGCAAAAATTTCTAAACACCTGTTTTCGCTTTTTATTATGGGGTATTGTGTATAGATTGATGATAAAACAGATGCATTTAATCCATTTTAGAATAAGGCTGTAATGTAACAAAATGTGGATAAAGTGAAGGGGTCAGACTACTTTCCGAATGCACTGTATGTTCCAATTATCATATTTTTATGTTCTTTGCAATTATGTGTCCTAGGACTAAGATGACATATGAAATGTTGTGCTGTTCGTTTACTTTAGAGCATAACATCATAAGGTACAGGAGCAGAATTAGGCCATATGGCCCATCAAGTCTGCTCCACCATTCTTTAGACCTTAGACTTTAGATTTTAGAGATACAACGTGGAAACAGGCCCTTCAGCCCACCAAGTCCACACCGACCGGCAATCACTCCTGCACTATTTCTCTCCTACACACTAGGGACAATTTACAGAAGCCAATTAACCTACAAACCTGTACGTCTTTGGAATGAGGGAGGAAACCGGAGCACCCAGAGATAAGCCATGTGGTCACAGGGAGAACGTGCAAACTCCATACAGGCAGCACCTGCAGTCAGAATCAAACCCAGGTCCCTGGAGCAGTGAGCAGCAGCTCTACCATTGCCCCACGGTGCCTCTGTGTTCCTATTTTAATTTCTTTGCAATTATGTGTCCCTGGACTAACCAGACATTTTAAATTTTATGTTGTTCCTTTAGATTATAATATCTTAAGACATACGAGCAGAATTAGGCCATACGGCCCATCTGGTCTGCTCTGCCATTCAATCATGGCTAATCGACCTTTCCCTCTCAATCCCATTCTCCTGCCTTCCCCATTGTAACTTTGACATCCTTACTAATCAAGAACCTATCAATCTCCACTTTAAAAATACGCATTGACTTGGCTTCCACACCGTCTGTGGCAATGAATTTCACAGGTTCACCACTCAAGAAATTCCTCTTCATCTCCATTCTAAATCCACACCCTTTTATTGTGAGGCTGTGCCCTCTGGTCCTAGATTCACCCACTACCAGCCTGTCCAACCTCTCCCTATAGTTGTAGTCCTGGCAACATCCTAGTCAATCTTCTCCACACTCTTTCCAGCTTAATGATATCCTTCCCATAGCAGGGTGACCATAACTGGACACAGCACTTGTTAGCCTCTTGTTATCAGACCTTCCCCAGCCAACAATGGGCCATTATGGGCTCCACCCTTCCTGCGGCCATCTGTTGCCCTGATTTGTTCTGGCCAGGGTTCTGGCCTTTTCTAGCCTCTTGTTTATTCTCCTGCACACACCCTCCTCTACTTTCAGTCTGAAGAAGGATTCTGACCTGAAATGTCACCTATTCCTTTTCTCCAGAAATGCTGCCTGATCCGTTGCGTCACGCACGCATTTTGTGGCCTCTTGTACAACTGCTACAGTCAATAAGCCGGCATAGGTTCAGTGGGCCAAATGGTCACCTTTGGTTTGTAAAAGTTCATGATTGATTTCCAAATGACTTGCAGTCAATGTAATCAAGCGAAAACAAAGACTAGTCAGTCATAGGGAGATGCACGATGGAAACAGGCCATGATGTATCAGTACCTATTGCCCACCAATTGTCAACCACTCCTTTACATCAATTCTACACAAATCTAATCCAACGTTATTCTCTCCACATGTTTAAGAAGGATCTGCAGATGCTGGAAAATCGAAGGTAGACAAAAATGCTGGAGAAACTCAGCGGGTCAGGCAGCATCTATGGAGCGAAGGAAATAGGCAATGTTTCGGATCAAGACCCTTCTTCAGACTGATGTGAGGGTGGGAAGAAGAAAGGAAGAGGGGGAGACAGTGGGCTGAGGGAGAGCTGAGAAGGGGAGGAGAAAGCAGGGACTACCTGAAATTAGAGAAGTCAATGTTCATACCGCTCCCCACCCCCCCCACTCGTAACAAGGGCAGAGTCCCCCTTGTCCTCACCTTCCACCCCACCAGCCGTCACATACAACAAATGATCCTCTGACATTTTCGCCACCTCCAACGGGATCCCACCACTGGCCACATCTTCCCATCTCCTCCCCTGTCTGCTTTCCACAGAGACCACTCCCTCCGTAACTTGCTGGTCAATTCGTCCCTTCCCACCCAAACCACCCCCTCTCCTGGCACTTTCCCTTGCAACCGCAAGAAATGCTACACTTGTCGCTTTACCTCCCCCCTTGACTCCATTCAAGGACCCAAGCAGTCTTTCCAGGTGCAGCAGAGGTTCACCTGCACCTCCTCCAACCTCATCTATTGCATCTGTTGCTCTACATCGGTGAGACCAAGCATAGGCTTCGCGATTACTTCCCCCAACACCTCCGCTCGGTTCGCATTCACCTACCTGATCTCCCGGTGGCTCAGCACTTCAACTCCCCCTCCCATTCCGAATCTGACCTTTCTGTCCTGGGCCTCCTCCATGGCCAGAGTGAGGACCACCATAAATTGGAGGAGCAGCACCTCATATTTCGCTTGGGCAGTTTGCACCCCAGCGGTATGAACATTGACTTCTCTAATTTCAGGTAGTCCCTGCTTTCTCATCCCCTTCTCAGCTCTCCCTCAGCCCACTGTCTCCGCCTCTTCCTTTCTTCTTCCCGCCCTCCCCCCCTCACATCAGTCTGAAGAAGGGTCTCGACCAAAACGTTGCCTGTATCCTTCGCTCCATAGATGCTGCCTCACCCGCTGAGTTTCTCCAGCATTTTATTCTCTCCACGTGGTCAGCAATTTCACCAGATTTTGCCATCTGCTGGAAATTCTTGTCACTTCAGTTGAGTTTATTGATACAGCATTATTACAGCCAGGCCCTTCAGCCTGCCGAATCCACGCCGACCATTGGTCGCCCGTTCTATGTCATCCCACTTTCTCATCCACTCCCAACACACTGGGGGAAATTGATTATCCTACAAACTGCATATCATTGGGATAGGAGGAAACCCAGGCAGTCGCAGGGAGAAAATGCAAACTCCACACAGAGGGCAGGATTGAACCCGGGTCTCTGGCGCTGTGAGGCAGCGGCTCTACCAACTGTGCCACTGTGCCCCCTTTGAGCTTTAAAGTCAGAAGGAGATGTGCTGGGCAAGTTTTATTACACAGAGAGTGGTGGATGCCTGGAACACACTGCCAGGGGTGGAGGTGGAGACAGATACGATAGTAGCGTTTAATAGGCTTTTAGATAGACATGTGGATATGCAGGGAATGGAGCGATATGGATTATGTGCAGGCAGAAGAGATTAGTTTAATTTGGCATCACTGGAGGACCTGTTCCTGTGCTGTACTGTTCTATGTTCTGTGTACACACCTACTCTACTGCAAATAAAAAGCAAGGCAGCTGACAGGGTGCTTAGCAAAGTAACCACACAAAGTGGGATAGGAATACTATATGCTATAGTTATAATAGAGGTGTAACAGCACACAAACATAGACACATTTGCACAGACACACACAGGTACACAGACAGACACACAAACATATGCACACATACACAAGTACACACACATGTACGTATACACAAACATACGCATACAAACAAGCACACACACATACAAACATAAACATGCGCGCATACACACACACTTACACATACACACGCACACGTGTGCGTACGCACATATACACAAAAGCATATACATGCATATGTACACACACGGGTACACACAAACATATGCATGCATACACTCTCTCTTTCTCACTCACCCACCTGTGAGCAATATCCGGAGGAGAGTACAGATGGAGACTGCAGGTGCCACTGGGGACTGAATGCTGAACAATCAGCCTTGCCTCTGCGATCCCCAGCAGTGTGTAACTCTGGCGAGTGCAGGCACGCAGCTCCCGTAGCGGGTGTGACCTGCGCTGAGTTCACTCTGAGCTGTGCCCGGGAAAATAAAACTCTCTCCGACTTGTCGGATTTAAATATCTTGCTTTATTTATTATTACAAAGGAGGGGTGTGTCTCTTATCAGGAGCTGACCACTTGTAACCCTGTGGGTGAGCTTTAAGATGGTTTAAGAGAGGAATTTCATTCCAACATTATTGCAAGAAATCACTGTGATTTAATACTTAATTTGTTTGGGTTGAAGGAAGTGATGCCAAGGAACAAATTAAATTATGGCCGAGGTAAACAGTTTACCACGTTCACTGGGCAACTAATCTCAGATTACATCTGCAGTATCATTAATGTGTTAGAGTTGTACCGAACAATGGACAAAGGCAGCAGCAGCTGGTAAAAGGTTTGAGCAATTAATCTTGTTTTACGGACCACTTTGTAATGGATTTTGGTTATAGCGGAACTTCACCGCCTCCTCGTCCGCTTCCTGGCCGCGCCTGTCACCGCCGCCCCTTCCCCGCACTCCGGCCGCGACCATAGACCCTGCCGATCCACGCCTCTCCCCCGAACCAGCAGGTCGGGACCATCAACTCACCTGGATTCCAGGCATAGTTTCCGGACCGAGAGTCTGAAGAAGGGTCCCAAGTCAAGTATCTAAGGACCATATGACAATAAAACACTCTTGCCACTTGACTCTTGCTCTGAGTGCCCCTCTGAGTGAATTTTGACAAACCTGACCCCTTCCGTCGCTTCTTGGACTAGAGCAATGCGTGGAAACAGACCCTTCGGCCCAACTTGCCAACGCTGACCAACATGCCCCATCTACACTAGTCCCACCTGCCTGTGTTTTGCCCACTTCTCTCTAAACCATATAACCATATAACAATTACAGCACGGAAACAGGCCATCTCGGCCCTTCTAGTCCGTGCCGAACACTTACTCTCACCTAGTCCCATCTACCTGCACTCAGACCATAACCCTCCATTCCTTTCCCGTCCATATACCTATCCAATTTATTTTTAAATGATAAAATTGAACCTGACTCCAGCAATTCCACTGGAAGCTCATTCCACACAGCTACCACTCTCTGAGTAAAGAAGTTCCCCCTCATGTTACCCCTAAACTTTGTCCCTTAATTCTCAAATCATGTCCTCTTGTTTGAATCTTCCCTACTCTCAATGGAAAAAGCTTATCCAAGTCAACTCTGTCTATCCCTCTCATAATTTTAAAGACCTCTATCAAGTCCCCCCATAACCTTCTGCGCTCCAAAGAATAAAGACCTATCTTGTTCAACCTTCCTCTGTAACTTAGTTGCTGAAACCCAGGCAACATTCTAGTAAATCTCCTCTGTACTCTCTCTATTTTGTTGACATCTTTCCTATAATTTGGCGACCAAAATTTGTACACCATATTCCAGAATTGGCCTCACCAAAGCCTTGTACAATTTTAACATTACATCCCAACTTCTATACTCAATGCTCTGATTTATAAAGGCCAGCACACCAAAAGCTTTCTTTACCACCCTATCTACACGAGATTCCACCTTCAGGGAACTATGCACAGTTATTCCTAGATCCCTCTGTTCAACTGCATTCCTCAATTAGCGACCATTTACCATTTACCATATAGCACCACACGCTACCAATCCCAGTTGTGGAGACATTGGTATCGTTGTCTCGTTGTAGGACACCGATCTCTCTTTTTATTCTGGATTTTAAATCATGTATTGTGTTTTTGTATATAATTTATGATGCTCTTATAAGTAATATACTAAACTTTTATATGTATTTTATGGTGTGTTTATATGCAATGTATTTTATGTAATGTCGTCTCTTGTCTGGACCTTGAGTCTGAAATAAAGTTTAATTATATATATATATATATATATATATGCAACAGATAGACACAAAGTGCTGGAGTAACTCGGCGGTACAGGCAGCATCTCTGGAAAGAAAGAATGCGTGACATTTCGGGTTGAGACCCTTCTTCAGACTGATGTCAGGGGAGGGGGAGATACATAAACGTCACCCATTCCATCTCTCCAGAGATGCTGCCTGTCCCGCTCAGTTACTCCAGCATTTTCGGTTTAAACCAGCATCTGCAGTTCCTTCCTATTTATGTTTGCAATGCCTTGAATTATTAAATATTTTTTTTTGCCAATTTGCTAACTTTGACTCACAGTCGCCACCATGTGCTCTGATAACAAACTGCAGGTTATTTTTTTTACATGCCACTTTCACATCTGCTGCCAGCACAGATGTCCAACACCAACTCGTTCAGAAACGGCTACTTCCCTACAACTGCCATGTTCTTGAACCAACCCAAGGGATGTGGATCACGTGCAAAAAGATGAAATCAGTTTAACTTGACATCACGTTCGGCGAAACGGAAATCTAAATTTATAAAGAAAACATACGTGCAAAATAGTGCAGTAAAAATTGTATTTTTACTGCTTTAATAGTCTTTTTATTAATAATTATTTTCAGCAAGGTTTTGGACTGATGGGTGTTTTTCTGCACTAACTTCTTTGTGAATTTTCATGTATAGTTTATGTTCTTGACTTTAACTTTAGACTTTAGAGATACAGCGCGGAAACAGGCCTTTCATCTCACCAAGTCTGCACCAACCAGCGATCACCCCTCACACTAAAGTACACACACTATGGACAATTTTACAACTTACAGTAATCAATTAACCTACAAACCTGCACGTTTTTGAAGTGTGGGAGGGAACCGTAGCACCTGGAGAAAACCTACGTGGTCATAAGGAGAACGTACAAACTCCGTACAGACAGCACCCATAGTCAGGATTGAACCCGGTTCTCTGGTGCAGTAAGCAGCAACTCTACCACTGTGCCACTGTGGTCGCCCATTTGCACGAGTCTACTTAGCTGTGATGCTGCTGCGAGCAAGAATTTCATTGTACCTGTACCTCACCATACTTGTGCAAATGACGATAAACTTGACTTGACTTGACTAAAGAGATGAACTAAGAGGATGTAGGCTGTTGCGTGGTTCATAAGTGATAGGAGCAGAATTAGGCCATTCAGCCCATCAAGTCTACTCCGCTATTCAATCATGGCTGATCTATATCTCCCTCACAACCCCATTCTCCTGCCTCCTCCTCATAACCCCTGACACCTGTACTAATCAAGAATCTATCAACTTCTCTACATCTGTGAGACCAAGTGCAGGCTCGGCGATCGCTTCGCTGAACACCTCCGCTCAGTCTGTCTTAACCAACCTGATTGCCCGGTTGTTCAGCACTTCAACTCCCCCACCCATTCCCAATCTGACCTTTCTGTCCTGGGCCTCCTCCATTGCCAGAGTGAGGCCCAGCGCAAATTGGAGGAACAGCACCTCATATTTCGCTTGGGTAGTTTACACCCCAGCGGTATGAACATTGACTTCTCTAATTTTAGATAGCCCTTGCTTTCTCCCTCCTTTCCCTCCACCTTCCCAGTTCTCCCACAAGTACTACTGTCTCCGCCTACTTCCTTTCTTTTTCCCACCCCCCCCCCAACATCAGGCTGAAGAAGACATCGTCTCGCCCCGAAACTTCCCCAATTCCTTCTCCCCATTGATGCTGCCTCACCCGCTGAGTTTCTTCACCATTTTTTGTCTACCTTCAATTTTTCCAGCATCTGCAGTTCTTTCTTAAACAAGAATCTATCAATATCTGTCTTAAAAATATCCATTGACAGCCTCCGCTGCCTTCTGCAGTAATGAATTTCACAGATTCACCACCCTCTGACTCAAGAAATTCTTCCTTGTCTCCTTCCTAAGAGTATGTCCTTTTATTCTGAGGCTATGGCCTCTGGTCCTAGGTTCTCCCACTGTGTGAAATTAGAGATAGGCCAGTGGAACTGATTATGTTTTTCCATATGAAACATTTTTATAATTTTATATCAGTGTAAATATATAAATACAGGTTTTAAATACAGGTTCACCACTGATTTTCCGGCATCCTTGGTTCCAGAGCCTTGCTGGATTATCCATTTTGCCGGACCATCTGAGGTCATGTTCTCCGAGAGGAGTTGAACGATACCAGAGCAGTCTGCCTAGACACCGGGTGGTCAAGATACCGGCCTGCTAAGTTGGCCTCGGAAGTCACTTCTGGGAACAGATCTGCTGGCTCCAGCTGGGCTGGAGTTCCAGAGCCCCGGCTTCAGGTGGCAAATTTGACCCGCCGATTGGAAATTTGACTACGGAAATCCCGATGAGGTCGAGAGCGGACGCCACATCTGGCCTAGGCACAACATTTTCGGGGGGGACTTCCAGGAGGAGATTTCAAGTGTGCTCTCAAATTTCGTCCGGATTGGAGGAGGTGCCGGACCATCAGTTGCTGGAAAATCGGTGGTGGACCTGTGCTTCACTAGTTAGTACCTAAAGATGATTCATATTAACATTAGTTTTTTTCATCGCCCTGAAGATTTGCTGGGTTTCAATGGTAGTAGATAGTAGGTGTGTCTTCTCCTAATTTACTTTTATTCCGCCAGAGGTATTGCAATTAGTTAATAGGTGCCCTGATATCATGTCATGTGACATGTTACATATAATTGCAAGGCGTGCTTAATTTTTTATAACAATTTATTTAGGACAAGGTTAGATACCACATTAGAAATCAACTGCATAATACTGTGAGATACTGTCATCAAATCTCATCCTGGATTGGTTTGCTTAGGATGCTGACAAATTGGAATTCAGCTTTCATCACTGATTGTTTAGTTTAGTTAAGAGATAAACCACGGAAACAGGCCCTTCGGCCCACCGAGTCCGCACCGACCAGCGATCCCTGCACATTAACACTATCCAACACACACTATGGACGATTTACTCTTATAACAAGCCAATCAACCTACAAACCTCTACTGTCTTGGGTGTGTGGGAGGAAACTGAAGATCTTGGAGAAAACCCACTCGGTCATGGGGAGCACGTATAAACTCTGTACAGACAGCACCGGTAGTCGGGATCGAACCCTGGTCTCCGACGCTGCAAGCGCTGTGAGGCAGCAACTCTACCGCTGCGCCACCGTGCTGTCCTTGAGCTTCTGTGTTTGATTTATTGACTGACTGATTGATTGATGGAAAGATACAGCATGGAAACAGGCCCTACGGCCCACCGAGTCCACGCCGACCATCGAACACACGTTCACACTCGTTTGCTATTATCCCACTTTCACATCCACTCCCTACACACTAGGGGGAAATTACAGAGGTCAATTCACCTACAAAATCTGCACGGCTTTGGGATTTGGGAGGAAACCGGAGCACCCGGTGGAATCCCACGTGGTCACAGGAAAAATGTGCAGGCTCTGTACAGACAGTACCCGAGGTCGGGATTAAAGCTGACTTTTGATGCTCTGAGATAGAAGTTCTACCAGCTGTACCACTGTGCCGCCCATAACAACAATTACAACAAATTGATAATGAAGATTACACAGAATTACAACAGTTGAATCCAACAGTATCTTGTAGTCAGTCAAATTTGACCCATCAGCCAAACATTAGATTATTCAACCATCGCAAAAGAACTACTTTCTTCCCCAAGGGACTCCTCTGGAACATTAATCAGCTATACATTGGCATGTTTCATCATTATCTTCAAAGACAAGAACACATACGTTATCTGAAGGGTCTTGACCCGAAACGTCACCTATCCATGTTCTCCAGAGATGCTGCCTGACCTGCCGAGTTACTCCAGCACTTTGTGTCTTTTCTTGTAAACAAACTTCTGTAGTTCCTTGTATCAACATCTCTGATGGATGTGGATAGACGATGTTTCGGGCCCAGACCCTTCTTCAGACTCATTAGATAGGTGACATTATAGGTCAGGAGCCTTCTTCAAACTCATGGATGGACGATGTTTCAGGTTGGGACCCTTCTTCAAACTCATGGATATGTAAACCCCAACTTTATATTTCACACCTCCTCTCCTTATCTGACACCCTTTTGTCTCCTTTTCATCTCCAGCCTTTGTCACTTACTTCACCCATCTTTCTATCAACCCACTTCCACACTTGTATCCACCTATCACTTGCCAAGGTTTGCCCCACCCCCAACTCCCTTTTCCAGCGTTCTTCCCCCCCCCTCCCATTCCAATCAGTCTGAGGAGTAGTCCTGACTCAAAATATCATCTTGCTATTCCCTCCCTAGATGCTGCCTGACCCGCTGAGTTCCTCTAGCCCTACTTATGTTCCTTCGGGTTAGAGATACAGCTGGAAAACAGGTCCTTCTGTTTGCACTGACTAGCACTCACCCCCGACACTATCCTACACACCAGGGATAATTTATGGAAGCCATTTAACCTATAATCTGTACGTCTTTGGTATGTGGGGAGAAACCCGAGCACCTAGAGGAAACCTATGTGGTCACAGGGAGAACGTACAAACTCCGTACAGACAGCACCCGTAGTCAGGAATGAGTCCGGGTCTCTGGCGCTGGGAGGCAGCAACTCTACCGCTGCGCCACTGTGCTGCCCATTAATTTCAACCCTGTGATGTGTCTTAGACACTTGCATGCTACATTATCCAGAGAACCAGTTCGTATACACTTCAGGATCACACAGCACAGGATGGTCAGAATCATCAATCCATAAACATCAGGCTTTCCGGAGCTCAGGGGATGCGGAAATGTGACTGGGAAGTTCCGGGGGTAGAGAGGTTCAGTACATAAGGTCAACTCCCCCATCGCTCGAATTGGTACTTTTTGACAACGAGAAAGGAAACTGGATTCCTATTGACCTTATGAGCAGTATGTTACTGCAGTGTATCATCGTGCATGCAAAGACAAGCCAGAAGGAATATCCAAACACTTCAGTGTACGTCTTGAAGACAAAGCTTTCTTCTTTGTAATTTGCAATTTGCTCAGATAGACGATGAATCTTCACTTCGGAGGTAAACAGTATCATCACCATAAAACCACACGAACCTAAAGTGGAAAAAGAGAACCAGGCCAGTTAAAAGAATACTTGAAAGGAAAAGAGAGTCTGTCTCATAGAGGCATGGAATCACACAGCGTGGAAACAGGCCCTTGGGCCGAACTTGCCCATGCCGACCATCTACACTAGTACCACTTGCCTGTGTTTAGCCCATATCCGTCTAAACTCTCAATCCCATGTACCTGTCCAAATGCATTTTAAATGTCATAGTACCTGCCTCAACGACTTCCTTCGGCAGCTTGTTCCATATACCTACCACCCTTGGTGGAAAAAAAGTTGTCCCTCAGGTTCCAATTAAATCTTTCACCTCTTCACCTTAAACCTATGTCCTCTGGTTCTCGATTCCTGTACTCTGAGTAAATTAAACTGCATTTACCCAGTCTATTCCTCTCATGGTCATACACCTCTATCCTCCTCATCCTCCTGCGCTCCAAGGAATAAAGTCCTAGCCTGCTCAACCTCTCCCAATAGCTCAGGCCCTCGAGTCCTGGCAACATCCTAGTAAATCTTCTGTGCACCCTTTCCAGCTCGACAACATCTTTCTATACCAGGATGTCCGAAACAGAACACATATAACATATAACAGTGAAGGAAATATGTTTCAGCACATATTTATGGCCATATAACAGTGAAGGAAATATGTTTCAGCACATATTTATATTTTAGAGAAGTTCAGAACATTCTTTTATTTTCATTCTATTTTTTTGAAACAGGAGGTGAAGTGTCCTTTGATTTTTCCAAAGTAAAACTTCATACAACATGTTGGTGAGGCCGCATTTGGAGTATCGTGTTCTGTGTTGGTCACCCTGCTGCAGCAAGGATGTTGTTAAGCTGCAAAGAGTGCAGAGGAAATTTACGAGGATGTCGCCAGGTCTCGAGAGGCTGAGCTATAGGGAGAGGTTGATCAGGCTAGGGCTTTATTCCTTGGAGCAGCGGAGGCTGAAGAATGATTTCATAGAGGTGTACACGATCATGAGGTGTATAGGTAGGGTGAATGCGCAGTCTTTCACCCTGAGCAGGGTAATCAAGAACCAGAGGACATAGGTTTAAGGTGAGGGGAAAGATGTAATAAGAACCTGAGGGACAATGTTTTTTACACAGAGGGTGGTGGGTACATGGAATGAGCTGTCAGAGGTAGTTGAGGCAGGTGCTATAATAACATTTAAAAGGCATTTAGATTTTTTTTTTTAAAGGACAAAGGACATTTATTGTCACATACACCAATTGGTGTAGTGAAATTTGACTTGCCATGCAGCACACAAATAAAGATAAGACACAACATTAAAGAATTTAACAATAAACATAAACATCCCCCCACAATGGTTCCCACTGTGGGGGAAGGCAGCAAAGTCCAGTCCCATCCCCAGTTCACCCATAGTCGGGGCCTATTGAGGCCTCTGCAGTCGCTGATACAGCAGCCCAATGCTTCAGGCCCTCTCGCCGGATGATGAAGCTTACATGGATAGGAAATGTTTAGAGGGATATGGGCCAAACAGGCAGGTGGGACTAGTGTGGAGGTTGGCATGGGCGTTGGGCCGAAGGGCCTGTTTCCATGTGGTATGACTCTATGATTCTAGGACCTTCATCCAGAGAGTGATTCCATGTTCTCTTTCTCGATGTTGGGGTCAGTCACTTCAGGTCTCCTCTGGAAACCGGCCCTTTTATCCATATGGACCAAAGCCGAGAAAGAGTTTGGAGTCTGCAAATATCAATAAATGCTCACAGGGACTATAAAACTAAAACATCTTGGGGTGAACATGTAATGTGCTGACTGTAAATGTGATTGCCATTACAGAAACTGAAAGAGACAAAAACAAATTCATTTCCACACCAGATAATCTACCAATAAGATACCTTACTATTAACTAACAATATAACTTACCTTGATATAAGATACCTTGTAACAATATATCTTACCAAAAAAACAATAACTTATCAAGATACCAAAATCTTACCAAGATACCTTTGCTTCTGTTGCTTGCTACCCAGTCAGCAGCAAGACAATACAGCGAGCCATTCACAGTGTACAGATACATGATAAGGGAATAATGTTTAGTGCAAGACAAAGACAGTAAAGTCCGATCAAAGATCGTCCGAGGGTCTCCAATGTGGTAGATGGTAGTTCAGGACTTCTCTCTAGTTGCGGTAGGATGGTTCAGTTGCCTGATAACAGCTGGGAAGTAACTGTCCCTGAAACTGGAGGCCCTTCAACCCACCTAGCCCATGCCGACCAGCAATCACCCATGAACTAGTTCTATCCTACACACTAGGGACAATTTACACTTTTAACAAAGCCAATTAAACTAGAAACCTGGACGTCTTTGGAGTGTGGGAGCAAATCGGAGAACCTGGAGAAAACCTGGTGGAGGCCTGGAACGCATTGCCAGGGGTAGTGGTAGAGGCAGATGGGAAAGTGGTGTTTACGAGGCTTTTAGACAAGCACCTGAAAGTGCAGAGAGATATGGATTATGTATTTTTAAGGCGGAGATTGATAGATACCTGATTGGTAAGCTTGTGTAGGTTTATGATGAGAAGGCAGGAGAATGCGGTTGAGAGGGAAAGATACCGGCCATGATTGAATGGCAGAGTAGACTCGATGGGCCAAATGGCCTACATCTGTTCCTATGACGTATGAACATGTATAGGCAGATTAAATCAGTTTAACTTGGCATCATATTCAGCCCAAACATTGTGGGCTGAAGGGCGCGTTCCTGTGCTGCACTGTTCTATGTTGCATGTTCTAAAGGGCCTGTCCCACTTACACAACCTAATTCACGACCTCTGCCAAGTTTGCCCTTGACTCATACTCGCAGGATGAGTCGTCACGAGGTGGTAGGAGGTGGTAGGAGGTCGCAGGTAGGTCGTAGGTAGGTCATGATGCTAGTCGTAGGTACTCGTGGCATCAAGTAGGTCGGGGCGTTTTTCTAGCCTGATGAAAAATGTCCAAGAGTAAAAAAGGTCGTGAATTAGGTCGTGAAAGTGGGACAGGCGCTTAAGTCATTTGTAGTCTTGTTGTGTTTACCAACAAATTTCAGCTACATCACTGCCACTCAGTGCTGCAAAAGGCTCAGTACTGTGGATCTGAACAACATGAGTGATTTTATTACCATGTGAAGTGGCAATAGTGGCAATCTCCCAATGAAGTGGTGCACTGGTGTGGTATCTCAAGTGGCTTTCATGGAATGTACTCAAAGAGAGAGACAAATTGAGTGGTTTATATAACATTATCAGACCAAAAACATTTGCAGATGTTGTAAATCACCTTGACCAATTTAGCACTTGGTTACATGTGTATCTTTCATGGGATAAGACAAAAATAATTCATTTCTTTCCAATCTGATGACACACAATCAACCACTTGTTATCCAAATCAACTGGAGAGGTTTTCAAATTCAATCATGTCTTTTTTTTTTGGTGTTGCTCAATTCACTTGGAGTGCAAAATGTGATCAGCACTTTTCGTCTCAGAGATACAGCATAGAAACAGACCATCGATCACCCCGTACACTTGTTCTACGTTATCCCACACACTAGGTGGATTTACACTACAAAAATACAGAGGCCAATTAACCTGCAAAACTGTACATCTTTGGGATGTGGAAGGAAACCAGAGCACCCAATGGAAACCCACGTGCACACAGGGAGAACGTGCAAACTCTGCACGGGCAGCATCCGAGGTGAGGATCGGTCTCTGGCACTGTGAAGCAGCAGCTCTACTGCTGGGCCACTGGGCCACTTTTGTACAATTCAGTATTGGATCTATCTGGGTTTGACCTGGTTGTGTTGACAATTGTCAGGCAACGTATGCTTTACCTCTGTTACTTTACCTCTTTACGTATGCTTTACCTCTTTACCTCTGCTCTCATCCCAACAACAGACTGTTTACCCTCCTACCATCCGGGAGGCGCTACAGGTCTCTCCGTTGTCGGACCAGCAGGTCCAGGAACAGCTTCTTGCCTGCGGCTGTTACACTACTCAACACTGTACCTCGGTGACTGCCAATCACCACACCCCCCCCCCCCCCGGACACTCCTCCCACCAGGATTTATTAGATTTATTTATTGCTCATATTTATGTCGCTCTTCTAGGGAAATGCTAACTGCATTTCGTTGTCTCTGTACTGTACACTGCACAATGACAATAAAGTTGAATCTGAATCTGATCTGAATCTGAATCTGTTGCGAGCTTGAAGCCTTCACACCTGCTGAAGAAAGCATGTACATCGCCTGGCAAAGGGAGCACCATCATGTTGATCCCCAAGGTACTTACATGCAATGGCATTCCAGAGATACAAGCCCACAGGACCATGGAGGGTCTCGTAAGGTCTTCCAAAAGCATTGAACATGAAGAATCCAGTGGCCACCAGCGCAAACACAATGACTGCTGCAGCAAACAGTAGAACCAGTACGTGAAGACCTGCGGGTATGCCGTCCAAAAGGGTTGGAAAAACTGCAAAAGAGACATCATGTGTTTAGGGAGCTGCATTGTTTTATTGCCTTCCCAGTTGTGCGGGTACATATGCTGCTGAGTTCATTGTACAGATATCCAAATCAAATTTACACCCTCCCAATGCCTGAAAGATGAAAGAAAGTTTCTAAGGGCATCACGGTGGTGCAGCGGTAGAGTTGCTGCCTTACAGTACTTGCAGCACCAGAGACCTGGGTTCGATCCTGACTACGGGTGGTGTCTGTACGGAGTTTGTACGTTCTCCCCGTGACTGCGTGGGTTTTCTCCGTGATCTTCGGTTTCCTCCCACATTCCTTCGATTTTATCCTTTAAAAATAGATTGGATGGGTATATGGACGGGAAAGGAATGGAGGGTTATGGTCTGAGTGCAGGTAGATGGGACTAGGGGGAAGTTTTAAAAAAAGTGTTCGGCACGGACTTGAAGGGTCGAGATGGCCTGTTTCCATGCTGTTATGGTTATATATGGTTATATGGTTATTCCAAAGATATACAGGTTTGTAGGTTAATTAGCTTGGTATAAAATGTAAATTGTCCCTAGTGTGTGTGGATAGTATTAGTGTGTGGGGATCATTGGTCGGTGCGGACTCGGTGCGCCGAAGGGCCTGTTTCTGGGCAGTATCTCTAAACTAAACTAAAACCAAACTTACTCAATTTCAATCATTCTATGAATCAATGATTCAATTCAATGATTCAATGATTCAATGATACTTTATTGTCACATGTACCTCGGTACAATGAAATGTTTTGCTTTGCATACAACCCGGTAAAATCATACAGCTGACCTCGCCCAGGCAGTTTACAAGTGTCGCCACGTTTTGGCACCGACAAGATTATAAAATCTCATCGAAGAGTCCTATCTACTGCCTACCGCCACTCGTGGTATATCCTATATCTAAAGTCTAAGTAAAGTAAATCCAACAAATTTATAACGACGTAGCTAACAAATATCCCTCCAAGCACCTTCAGGAAGCTGAAAGACATTGAATGCCTTCAACTCATTCACTCTTTGCAAATGTAGAACATGTGTTTATAGATAATTACAGCCTTTCCCAAGGCAGCAGGTGGCCTTTGGAGATGAATCAGTGACCCAGAAGGAGACTCAGAAGAGCAGCATTTACTATCAGCTGTTAATTAACCGTGACACGTCGTTCTTTTTAAAGTGACTGCTTGTCCATTTTTCTCCTCGTCTGGCAAATAATCTCCCCAATTTTAGTTTAGTTTGGTTTGGAAATACAGCGCAGAAACAGGCTCTTCAGCCCACCGAGTCTGCGCTGACCAGCGATCCCTGCACAGCACTAACACTATCCTAGTCACACTAGGGACAGTTTACAAATTTACCAAGCCAATTAGCCTTCAAACCTGTACGTATTTGGAATGTGGGAGGAAACCTTGGAGGAAATGTGGGAGGAAATCTTCTCTGCACTCTTTCTGGCTTACTATACATCTATCCCATAACAGGGTGAACAATACTGAACACAATACTCCAAATGTGGGCTCAGCAATGTCTTGTACAACAATTCTTAAGGCAGAGATAGGTAGATTTTTGATAAGTACGGGTGTCAAGGGTTATGGGGAGAAGGCAGGAGAATGGGGTTAGAAGGAAGAGATCAATCAGCAATGATTGAATGGTGGAGTAGACTCGATGGTCCAAATGGCCTAATTCTGCTCCTATCACTTATGGCCTTATAACAGTAACAAAACCTCCCAATTTCACTTTTGTTGCCATGTATTTCCTGTGTTTTGGGTTGAATTTCAGATCTCCAGTACCTGCTTTCTTTTGTTTATGAATGACTAATCCAGTGCTGTTTGTGGAAACTTTCTGTGTACAAATTGTCTGGCTCGACTCCAAGATGAATGAATGGACCAACTTCACTTCAAGTCTCATTGGGTGCAGAGGGCTTTGGGATGTGAAAGTTGAAATCTAAATGCAAGTCTTTGTTTTTGCAGAGCCTCCACCTAAAGGGCTGCGCAGCGGTAGAGTTGCTGCCTTACAGCATCAGAGACCTGGGTTCGATCCAGACCCCGGGTGCTATCTGTACGGAGTTTGTACATTCTACCTGTGACCACGTGGGATTTCTCCGTGTGCTCCGGTTTCCTCCCACACTGCAAAGACGTACAGGTTTGTAGGTTGATTAGCTTCTGTAAATTGTCCCTAGTGTGTAGGACAGAACTAGTACACGGGTGAACACTGGTTGGCGCGTACTCAGTCGGCCGAAGGGCATGTTTCTATGCTGCTTCTCTAAACTAAACTAAACAAAATATATTAGCAAGAGGGTGCTTTATTGCATGTTACAAATTCATCTGTTGGTACAGTCTTACTGAGCCGTCCGCTTGTCAAAAATACAACTTAACTTCCTTATTAATTATTTTAATGAACTCAACCTTATTCACAAGCCATGTCAGATTCAGTGAAATGCCATAATGCAGGCACTGAATTACTGGGCTGCATTTAAATTCACGGATGAAAACACAATATGAATGGCAAAGGAAATGAAGCAGCAAAAATTAATGGAGGGCAGGGCTGGCTGTAGACGAAATGTAATTTCTGCTCAGCTGCTGTAGGAGGTACTTCTTTCTAAACTGTTTATCTGAAATCTCTTTTTTTTTCTGGAGAAAAATAGTGAGAATCTAAAGCAAACTGGCGTCATATACGAATGGTGAATGTTAATGGATGACAGGTAAAAAAAAAATAGATTGTGATCTTCCTGGCGTTTACAGCAAATGACATTCTCTCAACATGTCCACTGTAAATATATAATACATTTTATTACTTTTAGTTTTTGGAGATACAGTGGAAACAGGCCCTTCGGCCCACCGAGTCCGCACCGACCACTGATCATCTCATTCACTAGCACTATCCTATACACTAGGGACAATTTACAATTTACAGAAGCCAATTAACCTACAAACTTGAAAATGGACACAAAATGCTGGAGTAACTCAATGGGTGGGCAGCATCTCTGGAGAAAAGGAATAGGTGACGTTTCGGGTCTCAACCCGAAGTGTCACCTATCCCTTTTCTCCAGGGATGCTGCCTGACCCGCTGAGTTACTCCAGCATGTTGTGTCTATTTTCGGTGTGAACCTGCATCTGCTGTTTCTTCCCTTACAACCTTTAAACCTGTACGTCTTTACAGTGTGGAAGGAAATTGGAGCACCCGGAGAAAACCCATGCAGTCACAGGGAGAACGTAGAAAATCTGTACAGACAACACCCATAGTCTGGATCGAACCAGGGTCTGTAGTGCTATGAGGCATCATTCTACTGGGCCACCCTAAATCTTCTCGTGAGGAAAAAAAGAATTCCCTGCAGTTGCCAGCAAGGATGGAGTGTATTGCTGCTGTGATCACTAGTGCATCATGATACATGTTAGAAACAAAATGGCAGGAAATAGTACAGATCATTCTTGATGGTGGGCTGAAGGGCCTGTTTCTATGCTGTATAACTATATAATGTGTAATTGTTATAATTATCTGGCAGTGACAGCTTAACATCAGGGCTTTGACGCATTTATGTTTAAAGTGCAAAGATCAGTGGATGATGCTGGATGCCCCGAATTTGTATCTTAGATGCTGTTCCAGTTTAGAATGGCAGTATCTCAAACACAAATTGTGGATTCTCTAATTCAGAATTCATATGTGTATAGTTCATAAGTTCATAGGTTATAGGAGCTGAATTCGGCCATTTGTCCCATAAAATCTACTCCAACATTCAATCATGGCTGATCTATCTTTCCCTCTCAACCCCATTCTCCTGCCTTCTCTCCATAAGCCTGACACCCTTATTAATCAAGAACAAATCAATTCCCACCTTAAAAATATTCATCAGTGGCAACAAATTCCACAAATTCACCACACTCTGACTAAAGATATTCCTCCTCATCTCCTTTCTAAATGTACATCCTGTTATTCTGAGTCTATGCCCTCTGGTCCTAGACTCTTCACTAATGCAAACATCTTCTCCACATTCCCTCTATCCATTTAAAGCGAGAAAATACTTTAATGCAATGTAAAATTCATGTGGGATGGAAAGTGAGATGTTGTACACGACCAACTATAAACAAACATGAATATAATAATCTGAATATCAAATCTTTATCTTCCTGCTGGCAAGATGGATCGATGAAACCAATTTGGAATATTGGTCTCATCCCATATAAATTGGTCTCAAATCAACTCAAAAAGAGATGTAAAAGGTGCTTGAAAACACTTGGAACATACAAACTCTGCACTGACTCGAACCCGGGCCTCTGGCGTCGAGAGGCAGCAGCTCTACCGCTGCGCCATTGTGCCGCCCAATGCCGATGTTTATATTTCTGACCAGATTAAATAATTTAAAACATCCATTCCCCCACCAATTCATGATGACTTGGCTAATCTGGAGGGAAGGCATGTTGTTCACGGATTGCACGACCTCACTGATTTCCTCTGAGATGTTAGTTAGCCAATTCATAAATTTTGAGTGACACTTCATCTTCATTGAAAAACCATAAAGCTGGCCCCGGGGATCTGACAACAAGCGGTAAATTCAGCATCTTGTTTATGCACATCCAAACCTGATATCCTTTGACTGCCAGCAGCACTACATCACCCCAAAGGGAATAGCTGCCCCCAAGTGATATGAATTTCAATCACCCATTAACGCGTGCCTGACATGTTCAATGTAATCCATAGGCCAATTTGGTAGCTTCAATTTACAGAGATTTGTGCCTTGTAAACCATCCTGTTTTTTTTCCAATTATTCTTCCAACTTAATGATGTGATATAACAGCTGTCAATACATTATTTTACTAATCTAAAGGAATGGTCCTTATTGATTAAGGAATTGGATTTTTTAATTGGTTTACTAAGCATATTTTTATACAAAAGCTTTGCCTAATAGAGTAACCCCTCGCTATAATGTAGCGATGTTACAATACTCACCTTCAGCGGCTCTGCAGTTCTGCCACTGGCCGTGTGCGCGACTTTGGCGCCTTTGAGGGGTTAGCAGGATTAAAATGCCGTTTTCTCCTGCCTGTCGGAGTCGAACTTTCTCAGGCTGTTCAGCTGCTGCAGAAAAATCGTTCCGACTTCCGTTCTCGGAAGTTTTTTTTTAAATCGCGGGGCAATTTAATCCCTGGAGTAAAATAAAAAGCTACTTCTAACGCCGTCAACGCCTACAACGAGACAGATCTCACGTAGGGGACAAAACATAAGGTAAGTCGTCTATTTTACATATAAACTTGCTTCTTAGGATGACTTTAATTTAAATTTCATTGGCGAAAATGTGATTTTGGCCCCATATGAACCGGCAGTGTTTTTCCTGCCGATATGGGGTTCAAATTCACTGCAGTCGCAACGTTCCAATCGATCGTGTTCCACAAAAACCCACTTGCAAGATGATTAAAATGCCCATTAATTTACGGGAATTAAACATTAAATTCCTTCCATTTGGCCTATAAATTCATGACGATGAGATTTAAAAATCATGTTATATTGTGAATTCTTGTGTGAATGTTATTTGGACACTTAGGCTATTTAAAAACGTTAACCTTTTCTTAAGAAATGGATAGATGTTTAGATCTTGTAATTGAATTTTGTAAGTAGCTACAATTAGGTTAACTAATTATATGCTTTAATTTCAGGTCATCCAAGTAAGATTGTTTCATATTTGTTTCAGAATGCTTCAATCTACAATAACTGAAAATTTCATTCAGTTCTCTTAATTTTTAAGAAGGTTATGGGCTTTTGACTGTCCTCGATCACAGCTTTTGAGTTAAGTCAATGGAAAAGCAATCGGGAACAAGATACTAATTTCAGAGTATGAAAATGGCCATAACTTTTTTAATACTGAAGATATGAAAGTGAATTAGGTGTCAAAATAAACTTATTTTTATGCTTTATCTGATGGGATAAATTGCAGACTTGATTTTTAAAATCGCAAAATTTTGTAACATTGCTATATAATGGACCATGGGCGGGGGAGGATGGTATCCGTAATTGCCGATTATCTGCTATAACTGAGTGAGGGGGTAAAAGTTTAAGCCAAGGCCTGGAGGAAAGATATGCGCTGTTGGGGAGGGAATGTGGGGGGGGGGGGGGGGAGAGGGGGTGGAGAGCCGCAGAACCACTGGCCCCACATGCACTGCGCCAGGGACGGGCCCGGTACTCACGCCGCCTCCCTGCTGCTCACTCTCTCCGCAACCGGAAGATCTCGCTACGTGGCGCCAGCTCGTAGGGTAACTGGTGGAAGTAAGGGGCCGTGTAATGGGAACCTCGGTCCGCTATCACTTAAATCTACTATACAGAGGTCCGTTATTGAGAGGGTTTACTGTATTCAGAGAATTGACAGCACAGATGCAGACTCTTTTGGCCCTCTTTCCCCAAGCTAATTGTGGTGCCTATCCACACCGAATGTAGACAGAAGTGAAATTGTACACACTTTGATCAAAATTTGAAAGACATTTAGACAGGTACAGAGATTCAAGAATCAGAGGACAGAGATGATAGACAATAGACAATAGGCAATAGGTGCAGGAGCAGGCCATTTGGTCCTTCGAGCCAGCACTGCCATTCAATGTGATCATGGCTGATCATCCCCAATCAGTACCCCGTTCCTGCCTTCTCCCCATATCTCCTGACTCCGCTATCTTTAAGAGCCCTATCTAGCTCTCTCTTGAAAGTATCCAGAGAACCGGTCTCCACCGCCCTTTGAGGCAGAGAATTCCACAGACTCACAACTCTCTGTGAGAAAAAGTATTTCCTCATCTCTGTTCTAAATGGCTTACAGCTTATTCTTAAACTGTGGCCCCTGGTTCTGGACTCCCCCAACATCGGGAACATGTTTCCTGCCTCTATCGTGTCCAAACCCTTAATAATCTAATATGTTTCAATAAGATATCCTCTCATCCTTCTAAACTCCAGAGTATACAAGCGCAGCCGCTCCATTCTCTCAGCATATGACAGTATTGCCATCCCGGGAATTAACCTTATAAACCTACGCTGCACTCCTTCAATAGCAAGAATGTCCTTCCTCAAATTAGGGGACCAAAACTGCACACAATACTCCAGGTGTGGTCTCACTAGGGCCCTGTACAACTGCAGAAGGACCTCTTTGCACCTATACAATGTAAGGTGAAAGGGGAACAATTTAATAGGATTCTGAGGGGCAACCTTTTCACACAGAGAGTGGTGGGTATATGCAACAAGCTGCCATAGGGAGTGGTTGATGCAGAAATTATAACAATATTTAAAAGGCATTCAGACAGGTACAAGGATAGGAAAGGTATTGAAATATATCGACAGGTGGGACGAGAGTGGACGTACCATGGGCAAGCTGGGCTGGAAGGCTGTTTCTGTGCTGCATGACTCTATGACTATGATAGGAAAGGTTTAAAGGGACAAGGGTCAAACACGGGCAGGTGGGACTACTGGAGATGGAACACCTTTGTCAGCATGGGTAAGTTGGGCCGAAGGGCCTATTTCCGTGCAACATGATTCTACGATAGGAAAGGTTTAGAGGGATATGGGCCAAACGAGGCCAGGTAGGGCTAGTGTAGATGGGGCATGTTTGCCAGCATGGACATGTTGGACCAAAGGGCCTGTTTCCGTGCTGTATGGCTCGATGACTCTCGATTACATTATCCATGTCTGAATTCAGTTTGTGATGTTTGTTGAGGATCTACTCACCCTGATTAGTATCATGCTTTTGTACAGAGTGCTCCAAATCCATTATAGACAGTTGCCTGTACCATAAACTGTACATAAATTTAGTTTAGTTTAGTTTAGAGATACAGCATGGAAACAGGCCCTTCGGCCCACTGAGTCCGTGCTGAGCAGCGATCATCCGTACTCTATCCTATACACTAGGGACAATTTACAATTTTAGCGAGGTCATTTAACCAACAAACCTGTACGCCTTTGCAGTGTGGGACGAAACCATAGCATCTGAAGGAAACCCATGCAGGTCACAGGGAGAATGTACAAACTCCGTACAGACAGCACCCGTAGTCAGGATCGAACCCGGGTCTCTGGTGCTGTAAGGCAGCAACTCTACCGCTGCACCACTGTGCCGCGCCCAAATTATATCACCCATAAATCATAGGCGAGCTGTCGGTTTGGCTTAGAAAGAACACAAAGAAGATGCGTTTGTGAAACAACCAATTTGTATAGTGAGGACATTGAGTGCAGCTTTAGTTGATGAAACTGGGGCATGTTGTGGTACTGAAGAGTAAGGGGTGTAAATAAAGCTGTGAAGTACAGCACAGGAACAGTCTCTTCGGCCCACAGTGTCTGCACCAAACATGATGCCAAGTTAAACTAATCTCCTTTGCCTGCACATGATCCACATCCCTCCATTCCCTGCATATCCATGTGCCTATCTATAAGCCTCTTAAATGCCAGTATTGTATCTGCCTCCACCACCCCTGACAGCACATTCCAGGCATCCACCACTCTTTGTGTAAAAGACTTGCCCCGCACATCTCCTTTAAGCGTTGCCCTTCTCACCTTTAAAGCTGTGCCCTTGAGTCTTTGACATTTCCACCCTGCGGAAAAGTTTTGGTCTATTCTGATCTGACTGTGTGTGGTTAATTAAAGTCCTCCTAGGTCATTTACCACCATCCTACCCTGTCCACCACAAGTCCAAACTCTCTCTGTCTCTCCCCCACCCTAGTCGTGCTACTAATTTCACTGTCGTCCTGTTGAATTTCACTGATTGTATCACTCGTTATCATCTTCCCCACAGCCAACAATGGACCGTTGTGGGCTCCACCTTTCCTTGATCATTGTTGCTGGTTTTAATTTGTCCTATTGCATACCTTTCATTCATTTGTTCTGTGTACCTTTTCACATCTCCCGTTTCCCTCTCCCCTGACTCTCAGTCTTGAGAAGGGTCTCGACCCGAAACGTCACCTATTCATTTTCTCCAGAGATGCTGCCTGACCTGCTGAGATACTCCAGCTTTTTGTGTCTATGCTGCGGTATCCACAAATACACATGTTTGGTGTCATATTCTAAGAGGTTTCCACGCTAAGACAATTGTCAGACGAGTTAAGCGCGGACTCACCGAGTCATCGTATCCCCGATTGTACATGTCATGATAAGTAGTACAGATACTCACAGGTAATTTGGAAGTGTCGTCCGCCGAGACCACATTCTCGGAGTCTCTGGCCGTGGAACATGCCGTAACTGATGGCCCCAATGAATTTGTGAAGCTCTGCTCCCGAGGCGTTGACAAGTTGCACGCCGGTCTTGCACAGCAAGGTTCCTTCGACCCAGGACTGAGTGCCGAGAGCCACCAGGGCGGTCAAAACAGAGGCAAAACTCAACAAAGCTCCGCCGGTGAAAATCACCCGCTTTTGCCTATTGGCCATCTCACCCCTCGCCTGCAAACTTTCCCAAACTGTCACTTTACAGTTTAGTCCTCAACTGTATCGAATATCGAGCTCCCTCTCAGCCCGCTACAAGAAGCCATTGGACGAACATCTTTAAGCTGCTGGGTGGATGATGGACCAATTCAATAGCCCAGCTACATTGTGCTGCTTGCAGACTTTCTAAACGAGTTTACTGTCGCTAATTGTCCACAAGATCTCCCGACCTTCACGGGGTAACAACAAGAAGGCTTTAGGTTACATCGAGAAACCTCTCTCGTGTAATGTGACCATGTCGCTTTGTCCCTGCCTCCTCCCCGTCCTAGTTTGCTACCGATCTGATTGGACCAGTAGACCAGAATGGAGAGCCCTCCTCATTTCCACAAGAAATATATCAAGCGTCAAGAATATCTAACTGTCAAATCATCCATGGGTAAAGGAACAATTACCATCTTACTCGCTGCAGCTATGCAGGCACAGTAATGCAACGACACAACTAATACAAGAAACATAAATGCAATAAATGAAGATACAAAGTGTCTTTGATGTCTTGGGCGTCATGGTGGCGCCGCTAGTGTTGCTGCCTCACAGCGCCGGGTTCGATCCTGCATTTGTTCGTTCTCCCTGTGACCGCATTGGTTTTCTCCGGGTGCCCCGGTTTCCTCCCACACTCCAAGGATATGCAGGTTTGTAGGTTAATTCGGTGACAATTGTAAATTGTCCCTAGTGTGTAGTGTATGGGGAGATTGCTAGTCGGTGCAGACCCGGTTGGCCGAAGGGCCAGTTTCCGAGTTGTATCTATAAAAGTCTTTAAATGTCTAAAAACTGAACAACGTTAAACTGGTGCATCTTCAGATGATCTTCAGCGAAGAGAATCCTCAGCTATGGGCTAATCCTTGAATTGTGTCATTTTGGTGGGGGGGAAAAGACACAAAGTCTTGGAGTAACTCAACGGGTCAAGCAGCATCTTTGGAGAACATGGATAGATGATGCTTCGGGTCTGGGTCCTTCTTCAGTCTGAAGAAAGGGTTCTGACCTGTAACATCACCTCTCCATCTCCTCCAGAGATGTTCCCTGACCCGCTGAGTTACTCCAGCACTTTGAGCATTTTTGTTGTAAACCAGCATCAGCAGTTCCTTGCGTCTCATAATTTTAGTGGTGTTTTCAGTGGTGTGTGTCAAAGAAACATGCGTGACTCACTCGGTGGCGCTGCGGGTAGAACTGCACCTCACAGTGCCTGAGACCCAGCCTCAAAGGTCTGAGGAAATATGCATTGTCATATATTAACTGTGCCGCCTGGTGGCACTGGGTCGATGAAGTAGGGGTCGGCCTGGCCCAGTGTGATGCCCTCGGCTCCTCCCACCTCCATTCCGTGCAGCTGCCACAAGCTGCTCTCGATTCACTCGCTCGCCCAGATGCTGTAAGACCTCAGCCAACAACACAACCCCTGAACACCGCAACCGTGCCATTCATCGCCTCCAGCAGCCACCTCTAAGATCCCGTGCATTAAGGCCATTACGCTTTGGTTTCTGAGCTGATTAACCCTGGGGCGCAGGAGGTGAATTCACCGATCAGTCACAGCCACCGACTTTCCCCTTCACCTTCCTCTGCTGCCATTTTGGACAGCTTTCTTCTCTTCCCCACAGATGTGGCCTGACCCACACTGTATCTTAGATTTCCAGCAACTGAAGTTATTTTGACTTTCGCTCTTCTTTATAAATGTTGACTGAGGGATAACTGGCCAGGAATGCATCACATGGTTTGGGAACTGCTCCATCCAAGAAAGCCGAGAGATGTGGACGCAGTCCAGACCATCACGCAAACCATCCTCCCTTCCATTGACTCTATCTACACTTTACGCTGCCTTGGCAAGGCCACCAACATAACCAAGGACCAGTCTCACCCCGGGTCCCTCCCTCTTCTCCCCTCTCCTATCAGGCAAGAGGTACAGAAGTGTGAAAACGCACACCTTCAGGTTCAGGGGCAGTTTCTTACCAGCAGGCAGTTGAACCGTCCTCTCACCAACTAGAGTGCAGTTCTGACCTACCATCTACCTCATTGGAGACCTATGAACTACCTTTAATCGGACTTTTATGGACTTTATCTTGCACTGAACATTAGACCCTTTATCCTGTATCTGTACACTGTGGACGGCTTGATCGCAATCATATATAGACACAAAAGGCTGGAGTAACTCAGCGGGTCAGGCAGCATCTCCAGAGAAAAGGCATAGGTGACATTTTGGGTCGAGACCCTTCTTCGGACTGATCTGCAAAATGGTGGCTGAAGAATGATCGACCCGAAGCGTCACCTATTCCCTTTCTCCAGAGATGCTGTCTGACGCGTTATTCCAGCTTTTCGTCTCTATCTTCGGTTTAAACCAGCATCTGCAGTTCCGATCTACACTTGTAATTATGTATAGTCTTTTTACTGACAGGGTAGCACACAACAAAAAGCTTTTCACTGTATCTCGGTACATGTAACAATAATAAAGTTAAACTAAACTAAAGTTGACCCTATCGGCTGCACTATGCCATCTTAACTGTTAGCCTGAGGGAGCAGGTGGGATCTCTGTTTACATCTCTTCTGAAAACCAAGGTCAAAGGGCAACAACCAGTAATACGAAAAAGAAAATTGCATATCCTGAAAATTGATTTCTACACTATTGTTATGACATTATTAGTTTACACGCCATTCATTCTGTGGGAATATGTCAATAATGCTAAATTATCGTGTGCTGCTTAAATCTTAATTTCAAGTGTAATTCTCACCAACAGTGTTGTTGAGTTTAGTTTAATTTAGAGATACAGCATGGAAACAGGCCCTTCAGCCCACTGAGTCCGCACCGACCACCGATCACCCATTCACACAAGTTCTATGTTATCCCAATGTTACATCTACTCCCAACACACTAGGGGCCAATTAACGTCTTGAGATGTACAAGGAAACTGGAGCACCTGGAGGAAACTCACACAGTCACAGGGAGAACGTACAAACTCCACACAGGCAGCACCTGAGGTCAGGATTTAACCCGGGTCCCTGGCGCTTAGGCAGTAGCTCTACCAGCTGTGCCACTGTGCCGAGAATTGAAAGATAAGACATTCATTCTATTGATGCTAACCAGTATCAAATCCAAATTCTGGGGGTTAGCTACACACATGGCTCCTTGAAATTTTCCGTTTTCTAGGCCCCAAATCCGTCATGTTCACCATGGATGTCCAGTCACTGTACACCTCCATCCCCCACCAGGAGGGTCTCAAAGCTCTCTGTTTATTCCTCAACCGGAGAACCAACCAATCCCCGTCTACTGATACTCTCCTCCGCCTAGCGGAGCTGGTCCTTACCCTTAATAACTTTTCGATTGACTCCTCCCATTTCCTCCAAATACAAGGCACTATTGGCACGTGCATGGGCCCTAGCTATGCCTGCCTCTTTGTAGGGTACGTCGGACAATCCTTGTTTGAGACGTACCGTGGCCCTATCCCCGAACTCTACCTCCGCTACATCGACGACTGCATTGGTGATACATCCTGCACCCATACACAACTCACTGACTTCATCCATTTCACCACTAACTTCCATCCGGCACTCAAATACACATGGACCATTTCCGACATTTCCCTACCATTTCTTGACTTTACTATCTCCATCGCAGGTGATAGACTACTGACTGACATCCACTATAAACCCACTGACTCCCATGGCTATCTGGACTACACTTCTTCCCACCCTACTTCCTGTAAGGACTCCATCCCCTACTCCCAATTCCTCCGTCTACACCGCATCTGCACCCAGGATGAGGTGTTCCACACCAGGGCATCGGAGATGTCCTCATTCTTCAGGGAACGGGGGTTCCCCTCTTCTACCATAGATGAGGCTCTCACCAGGGTCTCTTCTGTACCCTGTGACTCTGCTCTCACTCCCCATCCCCCCACTCGTAACAAGGGCAGAGTTCCCCTTGTCCTCACCTTCCATCCTACCAGCTGTCACATACAACAAATAATCCTCCAACATTTTCGCCACCTCCAACGTGATCCCACCACTTGCCACATCTTCCCATCTCCTGCCCTGTCTGCTTTCCGCAGAGACCGCTCCCTCTGTAACTCCATGGTCAATTTGTCCCTTCCCACCCGAACCACACCCTCTCCGGGCACTTTCCCTTGCAACCGCAAGAAATGCTACACTTGTCGCTTTACCTCCCCCCTTGACTACATTCAAGGACCCAAGCAGTCTTTCCAGGTGCGGCAGAGGTTCATCTGCACCTCCTCCAACCTCATCTATAGCATCCGCTGCTCTAGATGTCAGTTGCTCTACATCGGTGAGACCAAGCGTAGGCTTAATGATCGCTTCGCCCAACACCTCCGCTCGGTTCGCAATATCCAACCTGATCTCCCGGTGGCTCAGCACTTCAACTCCCCCTCCCATTCCGAATCCGACCTTTCTGTCCTGGGCCTCCTCCATGGCCAGAGTGGCCGACTTGGGGTTGCTGAACATCCCGCGATCTAGGCATAAGCTCAGGGGCGACCGCGCCTTTGCGGTTGCAGCTCCTAGACTGTGGAACAGCATCCCTCTTCCATTCAGAACTGCCCCCTCCATCGACTCCTTTAAGGCGAGACTTAAAACTCATCTCTATTCCCAAGCCTTTCTCGACGTCCTCTGAGCGAGGGCTATATGTATGTAGCGATGTTTGTATTTAATCTATGAACCACTGTTGTTTGTTATACTATTCTTATACCAATGTAAAGCACCTTGGCCAACGAGAGTTGTTTTTTTATATGTGCTATATAAATAAAAGTGACTTGACAGAGTGAGGACCACCATAAATTGGAGGAGCAGCACCTCATATTTCGCTTGGGCAGTTTGCACCCCAGCGGTATGAACATTGACTTCTCTAATTTCAAGTAGTCCTTACTTTCTCCTCCCCTTCTCAGCTCTCCCTCAGCCCTCTGGCTCCACCTCTTCCTTTCTTCCTCCTGCCCCCCCCCCCCCCCCCCACCTTCACATCAGTCTGAAGAAGGGTATCGACCCGAAACGTTGCCTATTTCCATCACTCCATAGATGCTGCCTCACCCGCTGAGTTTCTCCAGCATTTTTGTCTATCCTTGAAATGCAGATGTTCACTTGGTACATTTTAGAGGATTAGTGTGAGACCTGGGTGGAGTTCCAAAAGAGACAAAATAGGCATTTTAAAACACCTAATTGCTAAACTTGAAAGGATGAACAGCACTCCTACAGGGGGTGAGTAATTATCAGAGTGCTCACATGCCTCTCAATGAAGTTTAAGCATCTCTCCCTGGTAATTGAAACTCTAGCCAGACGTGACAATCACAGCCGGGGATGTGGTATAAATGTCTACACTGGTGCCTTTATCAACCATACATAACTCTCAATTTTAACAGTTGAATGCTTGCTTTGAAGAGAGAATATTCCCGATGCATGATAGAATAAAGCAGCGCCAATGATGAATTATATTTAAAATCAGATCCAGCAACATGTTCGGCTTTTTGATTTTCTCTCTACTTTGTACCAGTGTTTTTAAGTCTGCAGTGCTAAAAGGGGTCTCAAAGTGGTCAATGGTCAATAACTTTATTATAACATGTACAGTGAATTTTTTTTTTCTCAGTAAAGCATATATTGTTGCTCTCTGGGGAACATGGATAGATTACGATTTGTGTGTAGACCCTTCTTCAGACCGATTGTAGTGGTGGGGTGGGGGGGGAGAAGAAAACTAGAAAAGGGGAGAGGAGGACAGACAGTAAAAGGTAATAGCACATTGTGTATATTTGTGTATTAAGCAGCATCTGCCAGTTTACAAAAAAAAAGACACAAAGTGCTGGAGTAACTTAGCAGGTAGACAAAAATGCTGGAGAAACTCAGTGGGTGAGGCAGCATAAATGGAGCAAAGGAATAGGTGACGTTTTGGGTCGAGACCCTTCTTCAGACTGATGTGGGGGTGAGTGGGGGCAGGAAGAAGAAAGGAAGGGGCAGAATCAGTAGGCTGTGGGAGAACTGGGAAGGGGAGAGGAAGGAGGGAGAAAGCAAGGCCTACCTGACATTGGAGACGTCAATGTTCATATCTCTGGGGTGTGAACTACTCAAGCGAAATATGAGGTGCTGCTCCTCCAATTTGCGGTGGGACTCACTCTGGCCATGGAGGAGGCCCAGGACAGAAAGGTCGGATTCAGAATGGGAGGGAGAGTTGAAGTGCTGCCACCGGAAGATCAAAGTCAAAGTCAAAGTCAATTTTATCCCGAAGGTGCAGTGAAATGAATTTGCCAGCAGCGATACACTTAAAAAGAATACATAATACACAATAAGATTTAACACAAACATCCACCACAGCATTCTTCACTGGGTGGAAGGCAACAAAGTTCAGTCAGAGCCTCCTCCTTTATTCATCTGTGGTCGGGGACATAAACCCTCTGTAGTTGTCACTACGGACAGCCCAATGTACCGCTACGGACGGCCCGAGATTGGTTAATGTGAACTGTGCGGAGGTGTTGGGTGAAGCGATCGCCAAGCCTGCGCTTGGTCTCACCGATGTAGAGCAGTTGACACCTAGAGCAGCGGATGCAATAGATGAGGTTGGAGGAGGTACAGGTGAACCTCTGCCTCACCTAGAAAGACCAAAGATCCTATAGCAAGCAAGATAGATCACTTGATGAAAAAGACGTAGTACGGTCAAGTTCAAGTTCAAGTGAGTTTATGGGCAGTTCAAGTGAGTCATGGGCAGATTCATGGGTAATTTTCGGCCCCATTTCCGTAACCGGCTTCCGTCTCCGCACCAAAGATCCCATAGGATACGAGTGCGGAGACGGAAGCCGGTTACGGAAACATCCTGGTAAAAATAAAAGTTATTTGGTAAAAATCTTCTCCTCATTTTCAGAATATTAATTTATTAACACAAACTGTTCCCCCGCAACGTTGATTACACTGCGAGTCAGGTCGGGTCGGGTCGGGTCGGGTTACGGAAATGGATGAAAAAAAGGCCCACGTTTCGCTCCGATGCGTACTACACGTCAGCCCATTGCATTTAGAAGGAGTGATCTATCTTGCTCCGCTATAGGATGTTTGGGAAAGACTGCTTGGGTCCTTGGATGGAGTCGAGGGGGGAGGTGAAGTGACAAGTGCAGCATTTCCTGCGGTTGCAAGGGAAATTACCAGGGGAGGGGATGGTTTGGGTGGGAAGGGACGAATTGACCAAGGAGTTACGGAGGGTCTCTGCGGAAAGCCGAAAGGGGAGGAGATGGGAAGATGTGGCCAGTGGTGGGATCCCGTTGGAGGTGGCGAAAATGTTGGAGGATTATCTGTTGCATGTGATGGCTGGTGGGGTGGAAGGTGAGGACAAGGGGGACTCTGCCCTTGTTACGAGTGGGGGGGTGGGGAGTGAGAGCGGAGCTATGGGATATAGAGGAGGTCCTGGTGAGAGCCTCATCTGTAGTCGAAGAGGGGAACCCCCGTTCCCTAAAGAATGAGGGTGCCGATGCCTCTCATCCGATGCCCTGGTTTGGAACACCTCATCCTGGGTGTAGATGTGGCGTAGAAGGAGGAATTGGGAGTAGGGGATGGAGTTCTTACAGGAAGCAGGGTGGGAAGAAGTGTAGTCCAGATAGCCATGGGAGTCAGTGGGTTTTTGTAAATCAGCAGCTCAGGCGGCATCCCTGGAGAACATGGATTGATGACGTTTCGAGTCGGGACCATTGGTCAAATGCTGCCTGACTTCCTTCAGCAGTTCCTCCTCAGTCTGAAGATAGCCCCTGACCTGAAAAGTCACTTATCCATGTTTTGTAGAGATGCTGCCTGACCTGCTGAGTTCCTCTAGCACTTTGTGTCTTTAAATAATAAACCTAAACCTATCTCCCAGCGTTACTCCTCCGCCCACATCCTTGCTGGACTCTGGAAAGTAGAATTGGAATGCAAAGGTTAAAGAGTGCAAAGTTGGATGTCTAATGGTTAACGTATAAATATTAATGCTACTTGATTTGCACTTTGAGAGTGATGTCACCTTAATGAAACGTTTTCCAGCAGATTTTTGTTTCTGGAACAATCAGGAACAACCTGCTGTGAAATTTCTCTTGCTTGGGTGCTACCAGTCAACTTTCACACTTAAATTCACAGCATCTGCTCCATCAGAGATTATCAATGCAGATTTATTTTCTCTAAAATCTCTGGTTTTATGAAAATCCAAAGATCCAAGGAATTGGGCTAAGCAGCAGGTATCAGTTTAGACGTTAGACCTGGCATGGAGGGGCGGAGGGGGGGGGCGGGGGGTAACATCTACTTGCCCTTCACACATGTAACAATAAAAGCACCATTGAACCATTGAACCATCAGGGCGTGAATTAACCATGGGCAGGTGTGATGATTTTTACAGTATGGATCAAAGTTGAAATTAAAGTTTTGTCTTAATGTCTGCTAGGCCGACAAGATCACTGCAAAAATAAATGGTACATTCTTCCAATTCTGAAGTTCTGTGCATCTCTGATTCCCTTCAATTTGCCAGGTGTCAGTTGCAAATTTAGCTGTCTGGGTCCAATCCAGAGCTGGAAGTATGTTGATATGGTAGAGCAGTAAGATAGTCTAGTTTAGTTTTAGTTTAAATTAGTTTAGTTTAGAGATACAGTGCGGAAACAGGCACTTCGGCCCACCGAGTCCGCTCCGACCAGCGGTCCCCATTATACTAGTATAGTGTAGGGTAGTGCTAGTGTTCCGCGCTGTATCTCCAAACTAAACTAAACTAAACGGAACTAAACTAAGCCAAACTAAACTAGCACACACTACACACTAGGGACAATTTACAATGTTTACCAAAGCCAATTAACCTGAAAACTTGTACGTCTTTGAAGTGAGGGAGGAACCGGAGCACCTGAGGAAAACCCACGCAGTCACAAAGGAAGGCACATGTGGAGTTAAACAGTTTGTTGAAACAAAGAAGTGCAGTTGCTGGTTTATACCAAAGATAGACACAAAGTGCAGGAATAACTCAACGGGCCAGGCAGCATCTCTGGAGAAAAAGGATGGGTGTTTTTTCGGGTCGGGACCCTTCTTCAGACTCAAGAAAAAGGATGGGAGACATTTTGGGTCGGGTGCCTTCTTCACACTGAGGAAGGGCCCTGACCCGAAATGACACCCATCCTTTTGCTCCAGTGATGCTGCCTGATCCGCAGAGTTACTCCAACATTTTGTGCCTATCTTTAGTTAACAGGTTTTCTGGATTGTCCTGCATTAATCTTCCATGCCACTCAGGTAAGCAAGTTAGAGACAAATGCCTTGAAATTAGATTCTTTGAGTAATCAAGCCTCTTAGAGCCATAGAGTCATAGAGCTAGGAACATGCACTTCGTTCACCTTGCCCATTCTGACCAAAACGCCCATCTACACTAGCCCATCTGCCGTCATTTGGCACACATCCCCCTGAACCTATCCATGTACCTGTCCAAATGTATTTTAAATGTCTTGTAAATGCTGTTATAGTATGCTATTATGCTCATGTGAAATTCCATTGTCCACTGTTTCAATGGAGTTATCAATTGAACTATAGAAATCAATGGAACTCTATTGGCGACCAATACTCTTCCATGTTTTTAATACTGGTAACCAAAAATACATTGTTGACTATATTGTTCTGTATTAACATCCAGAGAAGAGAATTCAATGCAACTGCAGAATGTTTGTTCATATAACTAGAGTTAAAGAGTCATAGAGTGATACAGTGTGGTAACTGGCCCTTCAGCCCAACTTGCCCATACCAGCTAACATGTCCAAACTACACTAGTCCCACCTGCCCGCGTTTGGTCCATATTCTTCCAAACCTGTCCTATCCATGTACCTGTCTAACTGTTTCTTAAATGCTGGGATAGTTCCTGCCTCATCTGCTTCCTTCAGCAGCTTGTTCCATACACCCACCACCCTTTGTGTGAAAAAGTTACCCCTCGGATTCCTATTAAATCTTTTTCCCTTCACCTTAAACCTATGCCCTCTGGTCCTCGATTCACCTAGTCTGGGCGAGATACTCTGTGCATCTGCCTGATCTATTCCTCTCATGATTTTATACCTCTACAAGATCACCCCTCATCTTCCTGCGCTCCAAGGAATAGAGGCTGAGCCTAGTCAACCTCTCCCAATAGCTCAGACCCTCTAGTCCTGGCAACATCCTCATAAATCTTCTCTGTACCCTTTCCAGCGACAATATCTTTCCTATAAAATGGGGCCTAGAACTGAACACAATACTCTAAATGCGACCTCACCAACGTCTTATACAACTGCAACCTGACCTCCCAACTTCTATACTCAAAATTCTGACTGATGAAGGACAATGTGCCAAAAGCCTTTTTGACCACCCTATCTACCTGCAACTCCACCTTCAAGGAACCATGCACATGCACTCCTAGATCCCTCTGCTCTACAATGCTCCCCAGAGCCCTACCATTCACTATGTAGGACCTGCCCATGTTAGACTTCCCAAAATGCAACATCTCACATTTATCTGCATTAAACTCCATCAACCATTCCTCAGCCCACCTGGTTAATCCATCAAGTTTTTGCTGCAATTTTTCACAACCATCTTTACTATCTGCAAAATCACCCACTTTTGTATCGTCTGCTATTACTATTATTGGAAGCTGTAAAATTCATTATTAAATTAATTCCCTTTTCCACGAGGAAGATAGAATTAATTGGATATTCCACCATGAGGCAGTAATGACGTGATGGGGTGAATGGTCCATGTGAATCAGTTTGTAGTTCTGTGACCTGAGTGTTGCATAGCTAGCTGGAGAATAAACACAGATTGATTTTATTAGTTTAGTTTAGTTTAGAGATAGAGTGCGGAAACAGACCCGTTGGCCCACCGTGTCCGCTCCTACCAGCAATCCCCATACACTAGCACACACTGCACACTAGGGACAATTTACAATTTTTACCGAAGCCAAGGCCTACTACAAGCCTGTACGTCTTTGGAGTGTGGGAGGAAACTGGAGCACCCGGAGAAAATCCACGTGGTGACGGGGAGAATGTACAAACTCCAAGCAGACAGCACCCGTAGTCAGGATCGAACCCGGGTCTTGGACACTGCAAGGCAGCAACTCTACCACTGCGCCACCATGCTGATATGCAAATATACATCTGATGGAAATAGTAGATTAGATATGAAGTAATTTACATTAACCCAACATTAAATATTCTGTTATATAACTACTACTCCTACGTGGTATTGTTAATGGTCCTTGGCATGTCATCAGTGGAGGAGTACAGAGATTATACAGGCTAGACCCTAGTAAGTAAATAAAAAGAATCTGCACTGACTCACCTCAATGAACAAAGAAAACATTAGCATTTGAATCACCGAGAATAGGTAATTAATCTGCTCTTAGGTTTGCATAGACTGAAACACAAAGACCTTGTTCATTGAAATTATTAAAAGGGAAAGTAAGTGAAGGATAGAACATTTACAGCATAATGCAACCTACCACAATCCCTAACCCCTTGATAACAGATTTTATTGACTTTCTTATCCTACCAAGTACCATTCATTCAGGTGTCTCCTGAGGTGTCGTTAATCAAGGACCAGCTCTCCCCAGCCACTACCTCGTCACCTCTCTCCCATCAGGCAAGAGATACAGAGATGTACAAAACGCACACCTCCAGATCCAGGGCAGTTTCTTCCCAGCTGTTATCAGGCAACTGAATCATCCTATCACCAACTAGAGAGTGGTCCTGATCGACCATCCACCTCATTAGAGTGCCTCGGACTATCTTTAATTGGACTGCTGGATTTTATCTATTAATCTGCTGGATTGCACTAAACTTTATTCCCTTTTTTCATGTATCTCTACACTGTGGCGGCTCGATTGTAATCATGTATTGCCTTCCCCGCTGACTGCTTAGCTTGCAACAACAGCTTTTCACTGTACCTCGGTACATGTGACAATAAAGTAAACTTCAACTGAACTTCAACTAAACGTCACTTCAACTTCCTTCCTTTAAGGACCTGGACTACTAATGCCAATAGATATCATAGAATCGGCAAAAAGCAGCCATTCTGCTCACTGTATTTGTGTGGACCATCAAACACTCATTTACACAAACCCAACACTACTCCAATTTTATTCTCCCTATCAATTCCCCCACTCATCTACAAGCCATGGACAATTGACCGTGTCCAACTAACATGCCTTTGCGATGTGGGAGGAGAAAGAAGCATCTTTGCAACATGCCCCATCTACACAAGTCCCATCTGCCTGCATTTGGCCCATATCCATCTAAACCAATCTTCTTGGGCATAACTTTAAAGTGCGAGGGGCAAAGTTTAAAGGAGATGTACGGGGCAAGTTTTGTTACACAGAGTATGGTAGGGTTATGGGTGTAGGTGTAAGGGTGCAAGGGTGGTGGTGGAGGCAGATATGATAGTGGTATTTAAGAGACTTTAGGCAGATAAGAGTTGGTCTTGGCATCATGTTCGGCACAGACATTGTGGGCCGAAAGGCCTGTTCCTGTGCTATACAACCCAGACAACTCACGAGGAGAACGCACATACTCCACACAGACAGCACCCATAGTCAGGATCGAACCTGGGTCTCTGGCGCTGTAAGGCAGCAGCTCTACCACCGTGCCACCCTCTAGAACTAGAGTGCACAGGTTAAAGATGAGAAGAGAAATTTAGAAGGGATCTGAGGGATAGGTTTTTCACTCCGCAAGTGGTGATTCTCTGAAACAAGCTTTCAAAGGGGGTAGCGGACGCAGGCACAATTACAACGTTTAAAAGGCACTTACTTACACAGGTACTTAGACAGAGAAAGCATAGAGGGATATGATATGTGGGCAAATGGGATTAGTGCAGATAGGCAGAACAGTCAGGATGAACAAGATAGGCCGAAAGGAAACAGTGTCTGCTCTATGATTCCATTATTCTAAAAATATATATATATTTCTTTCTCCTCAGTTACAATCTTTTTAGCATTTTCTGTTGCAATTTTAGATTTACACCATCTACAATTTTTCTATTGCCTGCTAAAAAAAAGTCTCCGGGTGGTGCCAGCAATGGCTGCCTCGCCAACAGTCTGTCTGCCCCTTTCTTATTCTTTGTTTTTTTAGTATGTGTTAAATGTATGTTTTTAGTGTTCTTTAGCTTGTTTTATGTGGGGGGTGGGGGGAAACTGTTTCTAATCTCTTACCTCGACGGAGATGCGATTTTTTTCCCCGTATCGTATCTCCGTCTGCACTGCGGCCTAACATCGAAGAGTTGGCGGCCTTTGCTGGAGACCAATTTCAAGAGCTCCACCGTGGGTGCCTGCGGGACTTTAACATCACGGAGCTCGCGATCCCTTTGCCAGGGATCGACCTCTGAGCTGCACCGTGGGTGCCTGCGGGACTTTAACATCGTGGAGCCTGCGGTCTTTGGTCAGAGACCAGCTTCGGGAACTACAAGCCGCAGCAGCTTTGACTGCCCCGATGCAGGTGCTTCGATTGCCCCGACGCGGGGGCTTCGACCGCCGGATGCGGGAGTTTTGATCGCCCCGATGGATGGTTCGACTGCCCCGACCGCGGGAGAAGAATGAGGGAAGAAGATTGGACTTTATTGCCTTCCATCACAGTGAGGAATGTGGGGAATCCGCTGGGGTGGATGTTTATGTTAACTTTTATGTATTTGTGTGTCTTGTTGCTTTTTTTAGTCTGGCTGTATGGTAATTCGCATATCACTGTACCTTAATTGGTACACGTGACAATAAAAGACCTTTGAAAACTTTGAAATGAATATCTTTTTTCTGGTTGACTGCTTCTTAGAAAACATTAGGAAACATTCCCACATCTTTTCAAATAATCATATAGGCCCAAGAATGTGATAACTGTTAATTGAAGGTAATATGGATTTGCATGTGATGGTAGTAGTAAATAGTTTAGTTCAGTTTAGAGATACAGGATATTAGAAATACAGATATTGGAGATACAGATATTAGAAGCAGGCCCTTCAGCCCACCGAGTCCGCGTCGACCATCGATCACCTGTTCACACTAGTTCTATGTTTTTCTACGTTCTCATCCACTCCCTACACACAAGGGATAATTTACAGCGACCAATTAAACTACAAAGCCGCATATCATTGGAGTGTGGGAGGAAACTGGAGCACACGGAGGAAACCCATGCGGTCACAGGGAGAAAGTGCAAACTCCGCACTAACAACACCTGAGGTCAGGACTAAACCTGAGTCTCTGGAGCTATGAGGTCGTAGCTCTACCAGCTGCGCCACGATGCCATCCTATGTGGTGAGCGCCAATGCAAGCAACAGCTTGAATTAATATAGTATGTATTTTAAAATTTCCTTGTAGAGGTTGATCATCAAAGACACAAGACAAAACATTTCTGGACAGTAGGAAGTTGGAGGAAATTGAAATCATGCTTAAAGGGACTTATTTTGGAGACTTTTGAACAGAAGGAGGAAGGGAGATGAACAGGATAGACACAAAACGCTGGAGTAACTCAGCAGGTCAGGCAGCATCTCTGGAGAGAAGGAATAGGTGCATTTATGGATCGGAACCCTTCTTCAGTCCGACCTGAAACGTCGCCTATTCTTTTTCTCCAGAAATGCTGACTGACCCGCTGAGTTACTCCAGCATTTTTGTGTCTATCTTCAGCATAAACCAGCATCTGCAGTTTGTTCCTACACAGGGAGATGAACAAATTGATTTGGAGAGTTCCAAAGAGTACGTGGGTATAACTACCCTCTGATGGTGCAACAGCAATACCAGAACATTGCAGAGGAGGGCGCATGCCCCTGTGAAATTCTTTCAGATGAACTAGTTCAAGACCCAGGTAAACTTGAATATTCAGATGGAGGATGCTTCTCACTAACTTGTTGGCTGCATTGGCCTACTAGGATAGGATGGGTGGGGAGGAGAGAACGGTGATCGTAATGGGGACAGAGTCATTCAGAGTTACACAGCATGGAAACAGGCTCATCGGCACAACTTGCCCATGCCGATCTACATCTACACTATTCCCTGACCCATATCCCTCGAACCCTACCCTATCCATGTACCTGTCTAAATGTTTTTGAAACGTTACGATAGTACGTGTCACATGTACCTCCTCCAGCAGCTCGTTCCATACCCCCACCACCTTTTGTGCAAACAAGTTGCCCCTCAGGTTCCTATTAAATCTATCCCCCCTCTCGTTAAGCCTATAATCGTACGGTTCTCGATTGCACTACTCTGTGTATTTACCCGATCTATTCCTCTCATGATTTTATACACCTCTATAAAATCATCTCTCATCCTCCTGTGCTCCAAGCGATAAAGCCCAAGCCTGCTCAACCTCTCCCTATAGCTCAGTCCCTCGAGTCCTGGCAAAATCTTCTCTGAACCCTTTCAAGCGTAACATCATCTTTCCTACAACATGGTGACCAAAACTGAATGTAAAACTTTAAATGCGGCCTTCCCAACATCTTATACAACTGCAACATGACCTCCCAACTACTACACTCAATAATCTGACTGATGAAGGCCAATGTGCCAGAAGCCTTCATGAGGGGATAACGGGCTGCTATTGAGTTTTGATTTGAGAAAAGAACTTCAAAGTCATTCCATTAACCCTTTGTCTATGGATGTCACACGCCATTTGGAATTTCTGTCTTGACAGAACATGGTTGCCAGCCATTATCATATCACCAAGTCTATTCCCGGAGTGTCAGTTATGGAATATGCCCAGTTTCAGGTCAGCCCATTAATTTGGAGTCACAAGGAACTGCAGATGCTGGAATCTAGTGTAGAACACAAAGTGTTGGAGTAACTCAGCAGGTCACGCAGCTTCTCTGGAGAAGATGGTTAGGCAACATTTGGGGTCTGAAGAAGTATCCCGACCTGAAACGTTGCCTATCAATGTCCTCCACAGATAAGTTCATAAGTTCATAAGTTATAGGAGCTGAATTAGGCCATTCAGCCCATCAAGTCTACTCTGCCATTTAATCATGGCTGATCTATCTTTCCCTCTCAATCCCATTCTCCTGCCTTCTCCCCATAACTACTGACACCCGCACTAATCTCTGCCTTAAAAAATATCCATGGACTTGGCTTCCACAGCCTTCTGTGGCAATGAATTCTACAGATTCACCACCCTCTTGTGCTGCCTGAGCCGCTGAATTACTACAGTACTTAGTGTTCTACTGCCATTAATTTTTTTTAATTCATTTTTGGGATGTGGCATTGTTGGCATGCAATAAAAAAATTATCATGCATCCTTAACTCGATCCAAAATGGCGCCGGAGCATGGCAACCCTTTGACTGCCGGTCCCTGAAGAGGACCGGCTAACATCCATTACAGTCATTGCACTCTTTTAAATCTTTAATTATCTGGGCACTGTGGATGGCTATTCACGTATAGTCTTTTTTTTTACTGGATAGCAAGCTAACAAAAGCTTTTCACTGTGCATTGGTACACGTGACAATAATAAACTAAACTAAACTAATTGAGAAGGTAGAGAAAAAAATATGAATTGAGTCACTGTCTAGCATTGCTGCAGTCCTGGTGTTAAAATCCCTCCCACGCTGTTGTTGGGTAAAGAACTTGCTGTATTACCTCTCTACATTCACATCTCCATTGGAGAGATGTTTGATGGAGTGAGCATTGCCACATTATTTAACTCCATGATCACAACTGAACCTGATCCTGCCCAATTCCAGAGCTCTATGTCCTGTGATTCTTTGTCAATGTATTTATATTTATTTTGCAGAGTTTTCTTCTATTTTTACTCTGGAGGTCCTTTGAGATTGTGGGTGATTTGCTTCCTACCTATTTGTTGGGTCCTGAGATGACCTATATAGAAATCATTAGCCTTACCACGGGTGTGGAAGGAGATCCCAGTGGGGTGAATGGCTGGACAGTTTAGTTTAGTCTAGAGATACAGCGTGGTAACAGGCCCTTCGGCCCACCTAGTCCAGGCTGACTAGCAATCACACATTCTATTCTACACACCAGGGACAATTTACAGAAGCCAATTGACCTACAAAGCTGCATGTCTTTGGAATGCGGGAGGAGCTGAGGTTTCGAGGGATATGAATCAAAGGGAGGTGGATGGAACTGGCTTAGATTGGGCATCTTGTTTTGCATGGATGAGTTGGGCCTAAGGGCCTGTATATGTGCTGTATGATTCAATGACTTTGAGTGTGGAGATACAATAGATGTCGGAATGAAGATAGACCCAAAGTTCTGGAGTAACTCAGCGGGTCAGGCAGCATCTCTGGTGAAAAGGAGTAGGTGATGTTTTGGGTCAAAACCCTTCTTCAGCCTGGAATGCTGGATTTTGGAATCTTGAATAAAACGCAAAGTGCTGGAAGAACTCAATTGGTCAGGCAGGAGCTGTGGAGGGAATGGACAGGCTATGTTTTGGGTCGGCAGCCTTCTTCAGACAGAGGAGGACTTGCTCGAGGAACTTAGCAGGTCAGTCAGCATCTGATGCAGGACCTCAACCTGAAACATCAACCATCCCCTTGCCTCCACAGATACTACTCAACCCACTGAGTTCCTCCAACATTTTGCTATTTGCTTCTTGGTGTGTGACTGGTTTCCACCAGAGTCATGGTTCCTTACAACCATCAGACTTTTAAACAGTACAACTGCTAAATAAGCCCTGAACTACAGAGAAGTGGGAGCATTGTTTCTGTCTGCACTATGATCGTTTCTTTATTTTGTTATAAATACTGACATTTTTAGGTCGTTTTTTGTTGTTGTGGTGACACAGTGGCGCAGCAGTAGAGTTACTGCCCTACAGCGCCCTTGACTATGGGTGCTGTCTGTGCGGAGTTTGCACGTTCTCCCTGTGACCGCGTGGGTTTTCTCCTGGAGCTCTGGTTTCCTCCCACATTCCAAAGGCGTGCAGACTTGTAGGTTAATTGGCTTCAGTAATTCGACCCGGGTGTGTAGGATAGAACTAGTGTATGGGTGATTGCTGGTCGGAACGGACTGGGTGGGCCAAAGGGCCTGTTTCCAATCTGCATCACTAAAACTAAAACCAAAACCCCAATATTATGGTATTTGCTGTGTACTATGTTTACATATCTGTTGTGCTGCTGCAAGTAAGAATTTCTTTGTTCCATATCAGGACATATGACAGTAAAACACTCTTGACTCTTGACGGTTTGAAAGGTGTAGAAGAGAGACAAAGGCATATTAGATTACAAATACATATCTTCTACAGCTCTTATGGTTAAAAAATCCGTACAGGTTTATGAAGGAAATGTCAGAATTCTTTTTGGGGACGCTCCCTTAACCAGCCCCTTTTATTCCACTGCCATTATCTTTGGCGAAATATTTTTCTGCCGACCTGATATGTCTGCTTCCTTTCCCTTTAATTGGGGGCTTGCCTTGAAGAGCTGTTTTGTACCGGTATCGAGTCTGGCTTAATACGGAGGGTAGATCTGCGTTGAGGAAAAGGGCAAATGCATAGAATTTCTTATACAAAAGAGGAAACAAATTATCCTTTTAATTACCAGGAGAGCGAGGCGTTCTTTGCTGATAGGGGACTGTCACCAGGGTGGATTATGATCACCAATACACCATTGACTAGTTTACTGCACAGAATATAGCCCTCCTTTCTACAAAGGTAAGGACAGCATTAAGCAACCTGCGCCGGCCCTGTCACGTTTATTTCGGCTGTTTCTCTGCACAAGATGAATGAAATTCAAACATTTGCAACTGGCTTAATTTTCCGACCCTCATGTTAGCAAATGCAGAATCTCTGACTGATTAATTTAAAAGACAAACAAAAAGAGCTAAATCGTTCAGGGAAGCAGAAAAAAAACGAATGTTTGCCAGGAGTATGGTCATCTTTCTTTCAATCTTGCAACAAATAGTTTTATTTTCTCATATTATCTTATTTTTCAAAACCGACTGACAGATTGAGTAGATTTAAATAATTAATAGCCAACAGGAGACAAAAAATGTATAATTGATAGCAATAGTTTTCACCATATTTTGAGATACATTGATCACAGTGGCCAGTGGATTAAGATGTATATAATACAACATTGTATAATATTCCTGGACGACTTTCTCTTCCCCCCCCCCCCCCCCGTAAAAAATGCCAACAAAAAATTGCTGCTAGTGCAACTGTAGACAAATTTCTATATAATGCTTGACAAAGAATGTGGGAATTTATGAAATGAGTATGGAAAATTACCTATACACTATAGGTGTGTATAAATATAACAGAAATCATTTTAAACAGAGACAATATCTGTAACTGCATGTAATGACAATTTTATAAATCCTCTATATCTATATAATAGACAAGTATATCTCATCCTGCAAATCTATCATACAATTATCTCATATATCTATATCATGGACTATCCAATTCTGTATATCTATATCAAGGACAATTATCTCTCATACTGCATAATTATATCACAGATAATCCTCTCATCATGTGTATCTATATAATAGATAATTATTTTTCATACTGTATATCTATATCATAGACAATTATCTCTCATATATATGTTTACGTGTGTGTGGGCGTATAGAACACGTGTATATATTTATAGGACGTATAAGTATATCGGAAACTATTTTGTACATATATTTATACATATCGTTCATATTTGTGCCTGACAAATATTGCAATGTAGATTTATGCATAATCTATATGACAATATTTGTGTATCTAAGAATACATGAATATTTACGTGTTTCTATATTACATTGATATTTGCACATGTTACAGTTATATAGGTTCACATTTGGTATGGAGTGCATCTCGGTGAATGGAACTCTGTGGGGACTGTCATTTTTCTTGTTGCTATATTTGCGCCGTAATCGTTCTTTTGGTGCAATGCAGCCCGTATTTGGGTTTCCATAATTTTAGTGTATATTGTTAAAATGTGTGCCCCTTCTTTCTTTAATTAGCCGGGAGCGGGCTGGAGCATTGTGGGAAGCTGCTCTCCAAACTCTGCTCTGTTGCTGGGATGCAGGATGGCGGCGTTCGGTTTCTTAAGCTACGAGCAGAGACCGCTCAAGCGACCCCGGCTCGGACCTCCGGACGTCTACCCGCAGGACCCCAAGCAGAAAGAGGTGAGAGCGACCTCTGCTTTCTCAGGCCCGCAGGGCTCTTCTGCCCGCCCCTCTTCTCTCCTCCCTTCCCCCAGCGTCAGCCGGCAAAACAAGCTCCATCTCCTTCCAATGTCTTTTTTTTTTAAAAACACAGTTACTTCCCAACGCCAAGGTGATCCCTGCAGTAACATCTGTCATCCTTTAGATCTGCTGCACAGTTACTGCCCCTCTCTCCCGCTCTCGGGAGGTTGGAATGAATATTATTTTTCTCTCCATCCCACCCCCAACTCCTTTTTAGTTTAGAGATACAGCATGGAAACAGGCCCTTCAGCCCAACAAACTCATGCTGACCCGTTCACACTAATTCTATGTTATTCCATTTTCTCATCCGCTCCCTACACACTAGGGACAATTTACAGCAGCCAATTAACCCAGAAACCTGCACATCAATTGGGATATGGGAGGAAACTGGAGCACTGTGAGGAAACACAGGGAGAACGTGCACAGCACCCAAGGTCTTCTTGAGAATCTATTTGGGGTTGGATGACAGTTATGGTATGGTTGGTGGCGTTCTCTCTCCAGCTATGAGTCAGCGTGATTCTCTAGGGGACTTGAGCACAGAAACCTAGCCTGCTGTTTCTATGTAGTCTGTAGAAAGATCACAACTTGAAATGTCTTCTATTCATATTCTCTATAGATGCTGTTTGACCCACTGAGTTACTCCAGCACTGTTCAAAATTTGAGCATCTGCAGTTTCTTACATTCATACATTTCCTTCCATCCAATCCATCTTAACAATGCATGGCATTAAGTAAATTTGGATGTATATTCAAGGATTTAACAAAAAACAAACTACTTTTAAAAAGCGGGCCAGGCAGCATCTGTGGACGGAAATGGATAGATGACGTTTCGGGTCGGTACCCTTCTTCAGACTAATGATCCACTGAGTTCTTCCAGCAGATTTTTTTTGAACTTGTGATTCCAGCATCTGCAGTTTCTTGTGTCTCCAGTACTTTCAGGCCTGTCGCCCTGGGCACTTCATTTTTTATCATCTACCTTCTGGGGGAAGATATCGGGGCTTGAATGGTCAGATATCCAGACTTAAGAACAACTACTTCAATAGTTCAAGGGTACTTTATTGTCACATGTACCTAAGTACTATGATTTTTTCTTTGCATTAGTTCAGTGACAATCTTGCTACTCATTAGGCTCAATCATACGAAGTATAATAGCATAAGACTACACCACATTGAGTCAGGACACAAGAGTTGCCGCGTTTTACGTACAATCTTCTAATCTTCAAGTACAATTCTTTTTTAAGGTGTGTGAGTCTTAACTTGGCCATAAAGGCCCGTTGTCCTTTACTACTATCCATGGTTCGGGAGTCTTTCACACTACCTCTTAGATGTGCAGCCATGTAACTCTACCTTATTTGGTCATTCTCAAATATTTAGTTTAGAGATACAATGAAGAAACAGACCTTTCGACCCACCGAGTCCACACCTAGCAATGATCACCTGTACACTAGTTCTATTCTACCCACTAGGGACAATTTACAGAGGCCAATTGACCTACAAACCTGCACGTCTTTGGAACGTGGGAAGAAACCAGAGCACCTGGAGAAAACCCACATGATCACAGGGAGAACGTACAAACTCCGTGCAGATAGCACCTGTGGCCAGGATCGAACCCGGGCCTCTTGTGCTGTAAGGCAGCAACGCTACCGCTGCTACACTGTGCCGCCCTATTCTATTATTGTACTTGAATATTCATGTTAATAAGTTATAGGAGCAGAATTAGGTTATTTGGCCCAAGTCTATTCTGCCATTCAATCATGGCCTACCTTTCCCTCTCAACCTCATTCTCCCGCCTTCTCCCCACAACCCCTGACACCCTTACCAATCAAGAATCTGTCAATCTCTGCCTTAAAAATATCTTTTGCACAAATTGGATTTTGCAATATGATTTTGCACCATTCTGTTTTTTTGCACTTGTACTTATTTTTGTAACTTATTATTACTGTATGCACCCAACTTGCTCTGTGAGCTTCTGAACAAGGAATTTCAATGCACCCTGATGTATATGACAATAAACTAATCTAATATTTACAAGTCTCCTTAGACTGTCTAATGCTCTTTTTACACAGTCCTTCAAAGCTCACCACTAATTTCATAACCTAGTTTTCAGGCAGTTAGACATATTACCTTTATACTCTGAATAATTATCAGATGGATTGGGATTGAGAATGAAAGGTTTGTTTAGTTTAGTTTAGAGATACGGCGTGGAAGCAGGCTCTTCGGCCCACTGAGTCCATGCTGACCAGCGATCACCCGTTCACACTAGCACTATCCTACACACCAGGGACAATTTACCGTTTTACTGAAGCCAATTAACCTACAAACCTGCACATCTTTGGAATGTGGGAGGAAACTGGAGCTCCTGGAGAAAACCCATGCGGTCACGGGGTGAACGTACAAACTCTGTGCAGATGGCACCCTCAGTCAGGATTGCACCGGTTGTCTGGCAATGTAAGGCAGCTACTCTACCGCTGCGCCATTGTGCAGCCCCTTGTGTTGAAAGGGGAAAGTTAGGTACTTCAATTCTGCAACAGATATTTTAAATTGAATAATGATCTGTGTTGCCTTTAGAAAAAAAAAAGATTCCACTAGTATGCATTTTGACGAAGATCTTTATTACACTTTTGGTATCTAATGCTGTGTAGGGAGGAACTGCAGATGCAAAAATAGTCACAAAATGCTGGAGTAACTCAGCGGGGCAGGCAGCATGTCTGGAGAGAGGAATGGATGATGTTTCGGGTCGAGACCCTTCAGAATGGTGAAGTGTGTTGGTTCAAACCATGTAAACGTTTGCTTAACTTAAACAGTGACGGAATTACATTGTAAACAAGTGGTTGGCAAATGCAAGCCTGCTCTAATTTTGGCCGTGACAATTGAAATTGAACAGTGTTCCACCCCTGTTCCTTTGTTTGATACTGATGCCCCATTTAGCTGGTGGAGGCAGGAGGCTTGTAGTTTGTTGAGGAGTTGGGTTCATGATGAGGGTGGGTGGGATGGACTGCAAGAAAAAAGGGATGGGATTCTGCATGTGCGCATTTTCATGATCAAATGGCGGAATAGACTCAATGGGCCGAATGGCCTGATTTGTTCCCGTGTCTTATTGTCTTATGGTCTTTTCAGGAGGATATATTAGCTGATGAACCTGCATTTTTCCCTTTTCCTGACTTTTTTTGTTACTGTTATAGGATTCCATTGCTAGAGCCCAATTTTATTCTTTCAGCATAGACTCTAGGTCAATCATCTGACTAGTTTAATTTAGAGATACAGAATAGAAACAGGCCACCAAGTCCAAGCTGACCATTGATCACCCATTTCACACTGGTTTTATCTACCCCACATTCGCATCTGCTCCCGCAGCACCCGGCGAAAACCACTCACGGTCACAGGGAGAACGTGCAAACTCCACACAGGCAACGCCCGAGGTCAGGATGGAACACGGGTCTCTGGTGCTGTGAGGCAGCAGCTCTACCAGCTACGCCACGGTGCTGTTCTTTGTCCCTATTGATCCATGAACGCTGCACTCATACCATCGTCATAATTGTGGCAATTTATCAGTGGGTTCAGCGGACACATGGCAGTCAAGAACTATCTCATTAAAGTGGCTTTGAAGTTGTATTTTGAAGGATGGATTCCAACTTCCTCTGTCTTAAAAGTTTAAAGCTCATTCGAATGTTTTTCTCATATCTAGCAGTCCCATTAAAACAAATCTTTAAAACAAATCTGGTTAGCAAGCAGCAAAAGCTTTTCACTGTTCTTCAGTACACGTGACAATAAACTAAACTAAACTAAATTTTGCTAAACTAAAAGTTTCGATTAACTTTTTAATTTTGAGGGTTAAGATAAAATTTACATTAATTTCTCTCATTGACAGTGATTTGTGTGTCACATAATGGAGCGATTGGACTGTGTGTCTGTGTCTGTCTGCTGAAGGAGACAGACGGATATAGATGTCCGTTTCACCATATATTTATATCTACATCAACTTGGTGGATTAATTTTAACTGGTGCAGTGTGGCATTCTGATATCCTGAGCCGTAGGGAAATGCAAGTCAAATTGTTCAAGATCATCAGTGATTTTCACCTGAAGACTAATGAGAGGTTTGGCAGAGGCTCTCGGCTAAATAGATTATAAAAAAGCTATTACAGGTGCTTCCGAGGAGAAATAGCAAATTTATGGAGAACGCCAGGAACTAACTGCTGGAATCCCAAGCCAAACCCAAAGTGCTGGAGTAACTTTGTGGGGTGTGGCAATGGTGTGGGGGTGGTGCGTGGTGGGGGTCATGTGTCGGTGGGGGGGTGGGGCAGGGGGAGGGGGGAAAGGGGAGGGGTATGGGGAATGGGAGGTGGTGTCTAGGCAGCATCTGTGGAGGGAATGGGCAGGCGACGTTCCGGGTCAGAGACCCTTAATCAGTCTGAAACATTGTCTGTGTGTTCCCTCCACGGATGCTGCCTGACCCGCTGAGTTCCTGTAGTATTTAGTGCCATTGTAATCTATAGAGAACATTTAAGAATTATTGGTGGGTGTCCTGAATTTGCTGCTGCTTTGGATACAAACTTTAGTCAATTGCTGTCCCTGGTGGGTCCAAAGCTTTAATGGCCTTTGCTAATGAAAATAAATTTCAGACTCAGCTGAATATAGGTTCCTAAACAGAGGTGTTTGGAATTTAATAACCAATATTTCGCTACGTCAGATGCACGGCCTAATCCTAGTTTTATTTCTACCAGATTGTGAATGTTGTACCTTTTATAGTAAAATAACTGCCCTTTCCACTTCTGTATTGGTGTATCACGACTTTACAGTGATCTTCAAGCTCTGACAACCTAAAGCCGTGTATATCCTTTTAATTTTACCTCCCTACCAAAAATAAGCTGATGAGCCAATGTTTAAAAAAAAAAAAAGCATAACCTTGACATAGGAGTACCAAATGTATTTCTTTCTCCATCAACAATTCTCATCCATTGTAAGAATGTAGTGAATCTGGGCAGGGTGCAGACAATTTTGATATTGAATTGTGGCCCATCGTTAAGCGGTGGATTATTACTGTGCCGATTGTGAAATAACTCCCTCCAGACTTTGCTAGTGCCTCTCTCTGGTTTCATGATCTGGACTCGTGCTCCTCTCTTCTGAAGAGGGGCAGTATGGTGGCGCTGTGGTAGAGTTGCTGCCTTACAGCGCTTACAGTGCCAGAGACTCGGGTTCGATCCCGACAACGGGTGCTGTCTGTACAGAGTTTGTACGATCCCCCTGTGACTGCATGGATTTTCTCCAGAACTTCGGCTTCCTCCCACACTCCAAAGACGTGCAGGTTTGTAGGTTAATTGACTTGGTAGAAATGTAAATTGTCCCTAGTGTGTGTAGGATAGTGTTAATGTGCAGGGATCACTGGTTGGCACGGACCCGGTGGGCTGAAGGGCCTGTTTCTGCGCTGTATCTCTGAACTCCAAACTTTAAAAAAGAGAGTCAGCTTGCATGCTTGTATACCTGCTTACGCGTTTAATAGCCATTTGAATGACAAACAACCAATGCTGATAGAAATTTAAGGATTAGGTTTATTATTGTCACGTGTACTGAGGTACAGTGAAAAGCTTTGTATTATATGCTATCCAATCAGATGAGATAGAGAATTTCACTGTACCTGGGGACATGTGACAATAAAGTATAATTGAATAATACTATACATCACTACAATCAGGTCAAACTCAAGTACAGTATGTAGAACAAAGGGGAAGAATATAGGTCTCAGCATTGCAGTACATCAGTTCCACAGTCAAAGCCCAATATCTTCAATGGGGTAGAGGTGAATTGTACAGTACCCTAGTTTATGGAAGGACCATTCAGAAGCCTGATAAAAGAGGGGAAAAAGCTGTTCCTGAGTCTGATCGTACACACTTTTAAGCTTCTATATCTTCTGCCAAAAGGGAGAATGACTGGGTGGGACAAGTCATTGATTATCTTGGCTGATTTTCCGAGGCACCGTAAAGCGTAGATTAAGTCAATGGTCTGGTCTGTGTGATAGACTGGGCTCCATCTACAACTGTCTGCAATTTATTGCGTTCTTGAGCAGAGCTATTCCCAAACTAAGCTGTGATGCCACCTGATAGTGTGCTTTCTATGGTGTATCAATAGACAATTGGTGCAGGAGTAGGCCCTTCGGCCCTTCGAGCCAGCACCGCCATTCAATTTGATCATGGCTGATCATCCACAATCAGTACCCCGTTCCTGCCTTCTCTCCATATCCCTTAACTCCGCTATCCCTAAGAGCTATCTGAAGGAGTTTGTAAGAATCACTGGAGACATGTTGAATTTTCTCAGTCTCCTAAGAAAGTAGAGGTGTTGGTGTTCTTTCTTGGCTGTTGCATCAATGTGGTTTGTCCATGACAGATCGTTGGTAATATCAACGCCAAGGAACTTGAAGCTCTCAACCATTTCCATTTTGGCACCATTGATGCAGATTGGGCATTACTCTGCCATGCTTCCTGAAGTCAATAACTAGCTCTTTCATCTTGCTGACATTGAAGGAGAGGCTATTGTCCTGATACCATGTTACTAAGCTCTCCATCTCCTTCCTGTACTTTGTCTCATAATTAGTTGTGATCCGGCAGTGGTGTCATCTGCAAACTTATAGATGGAATTGGTGCCGAATTTGGCCACACAGTTGAGAGTATATAGGTGGTATAGTAAGGGACTAAGAAAGCATCCTATGGGGCACCGGTGTTGAGAATTATTGTGGAGGAAGTGTTGTCACCAGTCCTCCATGCTTGTGGTCTGTGGATCAGAACGTCAAGGATCAAGTGGCAGAGGGATGGGGAGAGGGAGAGGGTGCTAATTTCTAGGTCCAGGAGTTGCAGTTGACTTTGAGTTTGAAGGTGGAGCTTTTAGCTGACTCCTATTTATCGACTCCTACTCATTAACTATGAGTCCTTGTTGTCTAGGTGTTCCACGGATGTTTAGGGTCAGGGAGATGGTGATGGAGGAGTAAGAGGTTAAAGATGTCTGTGAATACTTCGGCCAGCTGTTCCGTACAGGTCCTGTGGACGTGACCAGGGACTCCATCCGAGCCAGTTGCTTTCTGCCGATTCATTCTCAAGAAGGCCGATCTTGCATCTGCCGCAGTAACTGTTGGTACAGGCGGCACAGTGGCGCGCAGTGGTAGAGATGCTGCCTCACAGAGCCAGATACCCGAGTTCAGTCCTGACTATGGGTGCAGTCTGTGCGGAGTTTGCACGTTCTCCCTGTGACCGCATGGGTTTTTTCTGGGTGCTCCGGTTTCCTCCCACATCCCAAAGACGTACAGGTTTGGAGGCTATTTGACTTCTGTAAACAGCCCCTCGAGTGTAGGATAGTGTATCGGTGATCGTTGGTCGGCATGGACACGGTGGGCTGAAGGGCTTGTTTCCAAGCTAAACCAGAGATTGGTGGGGTGGGTGATGTTCCTCCACTGACCTTCTGTTCAAAGCAGGTGGAGAATGCACTGAGTTTATCGGTGAGGGACCTATTGTTGCAAGAGATGCTTTGCTTCGTAGCCCATTATAGTGGGCAAGCTTTGCAACAATCTATGAGCATCTGCTTCATTACCTCAGGATTCCAGCTTGATCCGGAATTTCCTCTTGGCATTCTTAATGGCTCTGCGCAGATCAGTCCCCCCCATATGGTGTTGATCTAGTGGCACATTAGCCTTCATCAGTCAGAGTTCTGAATATAGAAGATGGAAGGTCATGTTGTAGGTATATAAGACGATGGTGAGGCCACATTTAGAGTATTGTGTTCAATTTTGGCCACCATGTTATAGGAAAGATATTGTTGAGCTAGAAAGGATATAGAGAAGATTTATATTGCCAGGACTCGAGGGCCTGAGCTATAGGGAGAGGTTGAGCAGGCTGGGACTCTATTCCTTGGAGTGCAGGAGGATCTTATAGAGGTATACAAACCCATGAGAGGAATAAATTGGGTGAACACGCAGTCTTTTGCTTAGAATGGGGGAGTCAAGATCCAGAGGACATAGGTTTATGGTGAGGGGGGAAAGATTTATTAGGAACCTAAGGGGTAACATTTTTACACAAAAGATAGTGGGTGTTTAGAATGAGCTGCTGGAGGAGGTGGATGAGGCAGATACTATTGCAATGTTTAATAAACATTTGGACAGGTACATGGATAGGATAGGTTTAGAGGGATTTGGGCACAATGCAGGCAGATGGGACTAGTGTAGATGGGACATGGTGGTCGGCATGGGAAATTTGGGCCGAAGGGCCTGTTTCCACGCTAGATTTCATAGTCTATCCTAAAGGAACGTACAACAGGCAGCATTATTCCTTCATTATTGCGGTGCTCTTGATACTTCCCTGACCAATAATATGACTCACTGCTGTGAGGGTATAAGGATAATCACAATAACTAATGTATGATATTAATTTCATAGCAATAATACCAGGAAGTAACTGTGCCTTCTATAGGGTAAGTGAACTTGCATGTCCAGTATTCCTTGAGTTGGTGCTTAATCTTTGTCACTAAGCAAGTTTACTAATTGTGGCGCAGCTGGTAGATTTGCTGCCTCATGGTGCCAGAGACCCGGGTTCGATCCTGACTTCAGCTGCTGTCTGTGCGGAGTTTGCACGTTCTTCCTGTGACCGCATGGGTTTCCTCCTGGTGCTCCGGTTTCCTCCCACCTCCCAAAGACTTGCAGGATTGTAGGTTAATTGGCCGCTGCAAATTTCCCCTAGAGTGTAGGGTTTGGATGTCAAAGTTGAACAGCAGAACTTGTGTTCAGGGTTGGCAGAACTTATGATCAATGGTTGGCATGAACGTTGGTGGGCCAAAGGTCCTGTTTCCATACTGTATCTCTAAAACTAAAAAACGAATGTATCATATGATCAGCCCCTTTCCATGCTGTAGGACTCTATAACTTCATTCTAACAACTTAAAAAACATGCATGGTGAGATGTGTGATTGGCTATAATTTTCCAAAATTCCTTGCATTCATAAAAGGTTCCATTGTATTCAAAGTTGGTAGATGTAACACATTTCAATAAAAAGGCAAGGGATAATGTTGGAAATCGTTTATTGAAGAACATAGCCACGTACAGAAATATTAGTACAGAAAGAAGGAAACTGTATGTATAGGAAGGAACTACAGATGCTGTAGACACAAAATAGACACAAAATGCTGTAGTAACTTGGCGGGTCAGGCAGCATCTCTGGAGAAATGTCACCTATTCCTTTTCTCCAGAGATGCTGCCTAATCCCTGAGTTACTCCAGCATTTTGTGGCTACCTAGGGAGGGAATTGTAGCCTGTTGGCTTAACTTCAGTCACAGGAGAATGTTGGAAATTGTTTCTTTAAAAGTTCATAAGTTCGAGGAAGTTCTAAGAATTAGGCCATTCTGCCCATCAAGTCTACTCCTCCATTCAATCATGGCTGATCTATCTTTCCCTCTCAACCCCATTTTCCGCATACCTCTGACGCAAATCTGTCAATCTCTGCCTTAAAAATTGACGGTCTCCACAGCTGTCTGTATCAATGAATTCCACAGAATTCCACAGATCCTGCTAAAGAAATTCCTCCTCATCTCCTTTCTAGAGGTACTTTTTATTCTGAGGCTATGGCCTCTGGCCCTAGGCTCTCCCACTAGTGGAAACATTCTCTCCACATCCACTCTATCCAGGCCTTTACAATTTGGTAAGTTTCAATGAGATCCCCCCTCATTCTTCTAAACTCCAGCGAATACAGGCCCAGTGTCGTCAAACACTCATCATATGTTAACTCAATCATTCCTGGGATCATTCTGAGTCTAGAGCTTCTAACACTGCACAAGAAAAAATACTGTAATGAGAGCATGTGTTGTGGTTAACGGGAACAGGTGGAAGTGCTAAGAGTTCCAGAAGGCTTTTTATAAGGTGCAACATCAAAGATTATTGCAAAAAATAAAATATCATTGTGTGGGAGGTAACATATTGTCGTGGGTAGAAGATTGGCTGCCGAACAGGGAGCAGAGAAGGCATAAATTAGACACAAGAAGCTGGAGTAACTCAGCGGGACAGGCAGCATCTCTGGAGAGAAGGAATGAGTGATGTTTACGGGTCGAGTCCCTTCTTCAGATTGATTTGGGATAAGGGAAACGAGAGATATAGATGATGATGTAGAGAGATTAAGAACAATGAATAGCGATGCCTCCCATAGATGCTGCCTCACCCGCTGAGTTTCTCCAGCATTTCTATCTACAGCCCAGTGGTATGAATATTGATTTGTCTCACTTCAGGTAGCCCTGGCATTCCCTCTCTCTCTATCCATCCCCCACCCAAGTTGTACTAGCTTCTCGTTTTCACCCAACAAACAGATAACAATGGCCTGTTTCCATTACTTTTTTGCATATCTTTTATTCATTGTTCTTCATCTCTCTACATCATTGTCTATATCTCTTGTATCCCTTATCCCTAACCAGTCTGAAGAAGGGTCTCTTAGCTTTCTGCGCTTCAAGGAATGCAGTCCGAGACTGTCCAACCTTTCCTTGTAGCTCAGGCCCGCAGGTCCAGGCAACATCATTGGAAATTAGGACTGCACGGCGGCGTAGAGGTAGAGTCGCTGCCTTGCAGCGCCAGGGACCCGGGCTTGATCCTGACTACGGGTGCTGTGTGTATGGAATTTGTACGTTCTCCCTGTGACCTGCTCTGGGTGCTCTGGTTTCCTCACACATGCCAAAGATGTACAGGTTTGTAGGTTAATTAGGTTTGGTAAAATTGCCGCTAGTGTGTAGGACAGTATAAGTTTAGGGGGTGATCGCTGGTCGGCGCGGACCCAGAGGGCCGATAGGCCGATTTCTGTGCTGTAACTCTAAAGTAAAGTTTAAAGCCTAAATCTTCTTTGCACTCTTTCCAACTTAATAACACCATTCCTATAGCAGGGTGGCCAAAACTGTACTTCAAATGTGGTCTGACCGACATCATAACATAAATTTCCAACTTCTAATTCAGTACCCTGACAGATGCAGGCTGATGTACCAAAAGCCAGTTTCACCACCCTCTTTGCGTAAAAGCTACTTCCTGGGAACTCCGAGATCCCTCTGATGTACAACATTACCCAGTTTCTTCATGTTGAGTGACTGAGAGAGTGTTTTATCCTGTCACAAGTTTCTTGTACCACTCCAATTAGTTGTATGATTTTAAAAGCCATCAAATGCATTAAGTTCACATTAAGTTCTGTGCAAATCCATGATTGTGGAATCTGCTCGAATCGCATGCATGCTTATAGCTGCAGCTACATTGTATTTAGTGAGGGAGTGCTTCTTGTCAGAGGTACTGTCCTTTTGATGAGCTCTCAAATAGCTTGATCTAAAAGCTCCCGGGCAGGTTTTGAAACCTGGTCAATATGTGGCCCTCAAGCAATGACACCTAATGGATAGAGTGTTTGTTAGGTTAGAGGAAACAGGCCCTTCAACCCACTGAGTCCTCGCCGACCAGCGATCACCCATACACTAGTTCTATGTTATCCCAGTTTCGCATCCTATACACTAGGGACAATTTTACAGAAACCAATTAACCTACAAACCTGTACGTCTTTGGAATGTGGGAGGAAACTGGAGTACCTGGAGAAAACCCACGTGGTCACAGGGAGAATGTGCAAACTCCATACAGACAGCACCCATGGCCGGATTGAACCCGGGTGTCTGGCGCTGTGAGGCAGCAAGTTCAAGTTCAAATTCCAGTTTGCGGTTATTGTCACTTAACCAATTAAGGTACAGTGAAATTTGAGTTACCATACAGCCATAATAAGTGAAAAGCAACAATACACACAGCCACATAAAATGAACACAAACATCCACCACTGTGGAATCACCATTCCTCACTGTGATGGAAGGCAATAAAGTTCAGTCATCTTCCTTCTTTGTTCACCCCTGGTGGTCGGGGCCTTTGAACCCTCCGCAGTTCGCCGCTGCCGACGGCCCGATGTCCAAGCCCTGCCGTCGGGATGATGGAAACTCCGGCGTCGGGACAGATTGGAACACTCCGCGGCATTGCGCAACTGTGCCAACCTGTTCTTTTTCTGGAAGTTTTCTGTGCACAAATTGGCTGCCTCGTCTTCGGCATCACACAGTGGTTACATCTCAGTGACTCTGCAATGACTTTGGCTAGGAAAGGGTTAGAGGGATGAGGATCAAACACGGGCAGATGGGACTAGCTTAGATCAGGGCATCTTGGTGGGTATAGACGGGTTGGACCCAAGGGCCTGTTTCCATGCCGTATCCTCAATGACCCAATGGTGTGAAAGATGCTATATAAATGCATGTCCTCCCTTTTATTGATCAAATACACCACAGTAATTAGCTTTGGAACCCTGCTGCACCACATAAACCTTTTGTCCTCTCATCGTTGTTTTAAATGACTTGTTCCAGAACAATAAATTTAATAAACTATGGAAGATTAAATTAGGCATATTTTCTCTTGGAAGTACTTTAAGAGACAACAGTTTGTTTTTAACCATCTAATTGTGTATAAAATCATGAGAGGAATAGATCGGGTGGATGCAGGGAGTATCTTGCCCAGTGGGGAATTAAGAACCAAAGGGCATAGAAGGTGAAAGGGGAAAGATTTTTAAAAGAATCTGAGGTGTAACTTTTTCACACAAACGGTGGTGGGTGTATGGAATGACAGAGGAGATAGTTGAAGCAGAGACTATTGCAACATTTAAGGGGCTGTCCCACTGCTGCGACCTAATCTGCGAGTTTAGACGAGTTTGCCCTCGACTCAAACTCACAGCATGGTCGACACGTGGTCCTAGGAGGTCCTATGAGGTCACTGGAACTCTCCTCATGCTCGAGGGAAGTTCCCGAATACTCGCGGCCTCAGCTAGGTCGCGGAAAATTTTCAGCATGTTGTAAAATTTTCCGCGAGTAAAATTTGGTCGGCATGGTTCTTTTGAACTCGTAGTGCAGTGCAGTGGGGTCGCTATTTAGTTACAGGCAGTCGAGGGCAGCCTTAGGCAATTTCCTTCACTGACCGGGTATTTTGATTGGCTCATTGGAGTTTGCAAGACCCAGGAAAACCGACCGGTAGGAAAATGCCCGCTAAACTTTATTATACTTCTAAAAAGTGTCTCCACTCCTTCTCTCCCCCTCCCTCCCCCCCCCTCCGCGCTCTCTAAAGGACTTACCGTACACCGTGCAGCCGTCTTTCCTTCCTCTTCATCGTGGGTGTGAATTTCAGACAGCGCTCCCCCACTTTCCCTGGCCCCCGCCTTTGCAATGTGTTTGTGTGTGTGTGTGTGTGTGTGTGCGGTCGGTCGATCCAGCTCGCGGTTTCAACGCTGACGGTCGATCCAGCTCGAGGTTTTCCAGGCGAGTGCCCTCGAGCTCAAAGGTCGAAGACACTCTTCTTAACTCGCGGATTAGGTCGCCGCAGTGGGACAGCCCCTTAAAGAAGCAATTAGACAGATACATGGATAGGACAGATTTAGAGGGCCAAATGCAGGCAAGTGGGATTAGTGTAGATTGTTGTTCTCCAAATGTTTTGCATAAAAACATTAGCAGCAAAGGAATGATCCAAGGCAGTGTGCGTTAATCTGTAATTGGACTAACAATGTAGGGATAAACCAGTTGGGCAAGATCATTCATATGGATTTGTGCTAAATATTGGTTTGTGAAAGAAAAGTAGGTCAACCTATTCACGACACCCACTGCGTCATCCTGCCTTTGAGCAGTCATGTGTTACATTTTCTCCTCTGCTAGCTCCTAGAATGCAGAATAAGTTGGCTCAAATGGTCTGCTGAAGTCACTTCACAAAGTGTTGCTCGCTTCCAGGTCTCCACAGAAATTGGTCGGGAGCACACTCGCCTTAGAGTCAGAAGGTGGTGAGTTCAAGTCCCACAAAGGAAGGTGCTTGGGCACTAAACCCCCCCATGGTTACACAGCAGTACATGGCTGGGAAAGCACTGTGTCATTGATGTGACGCCTTTCAAATGTTGGCGCCCTTGGGAAAGAGAGGGATTCTGCCCTACAATTTTGAAGGGACATAGAACATAGAACTGTACAGCACAGGAACGGGCCCTTCGGCCCACAATGTTTGTGCTGAACATGATAAACAAAACTAAGCGAAAGTTAAACTGATCTCATCTGCTTGTACGTAATACATATCTCCTCATTCTCTACATTTCCATGTACCTATTCAAAAGTCTCTTGAACACCACTATTGTATCTGCCTCCACCACCACCCCTGACAGTACATCCAGGCCCCCACCATTCTGTATTTTCAAAAAAACTTATCCTGCTCATCTCCATTAAACCTTCCACCTCCCACCTTGTAGATATGCCCCTCAGTATTGGACATTTCTAGTAAAGGTTACCCTATCTATGCCTCTCATTATTTTATGTACTTCTATCAAGTCTCTCTCAACCTCTGATGTTCCAGAGACCTTTTTATTCAAAAAATAAATTTTGTTCAGAATAAAAAGCATAAACAAAAAAAAAGAACTGCAAAAATTCTTCCAACATTCTCAGCGGCTATACACATATCTATTAGCGTTGCATTTGGTAGTGTTCACAGAATTATCATCATACCCAGCAGTCTTGCCACTCATGTGGCCCCGTGGGGTGATATCCCTTCCCTTGTTTGAGAAGCGTCTCCACCACACCCTGCCCCTAGAGACCTTGTGTTCCTAAATCACTACTTGCAGTACTGCATCTTTGCTTTCAAAGCATTGAAGCAAGCACACAAAAGTTGCAAAAGAATCTTCTACGTCCCAGTGAGATGAATTGACACTCTTTGGTTCGATACTGGTGATTGAGGAAGACGTGTTTCCTAACAGATAGGGGCAGCTTCTTAAATTGTAAGGAACGCAGCTAAATGGCTTTTCACATCCATGTGACTCACTGGTGGGGTGGAAAGAAATATAAGTAGCTTTATAAATCAATGTGATTGGACAAATAGTTCTCTAAAACAATTCGCTCCTTTTGATACAGAGTACTTTGCAGTTTCTTGCAAATGGGAATATCATTAAGTTTTTCAACTTCATAGATTTGGTTGGAATGCGTCCGATAAAAAGATGAAGTCTACTGAAATAGCAACATGAGCACTTCAATTAGAGTTATATAGTCAAACTATGTCTCGCTTTCTTGCTCTCCTGCAATCTTTATAGATATTTGTCCTATTCATAAATTTCTATTGGAGCAGCACAGTGGTGCAGCTGGTAGAGCTGCTGACTCACAGCGCTAGAGACCCGGGTTCTATCCTGACCTCGGGTGCTGTCTATGTTGAGTTTGCACGTTCTCCCTGTGATTGTGTGGGTTTTCTCCGGGTGCTCTGGTTTCCTTCCACATAACAAAGATGTGCGGGCTTGTAGGTTAACTGACCCGTTGCAAATTGCCCTAGTGTGTTGGGACTAGATGCGAAAGTTGGATAACTAGTGTGAATGGTGGTAGGCATGGGCCGAAGGGCTTGTTTCATGCTGTATCTCTCAATCAAACTAAATGTAATTCCTAATTTAGTTTGGTGTTGTTGAGCTGTGTATCCCAATAGCCTTTCACAATCAAAGAACACGAAAAAGAGCCACCTGCCAGCAATGGCACGAGGGGAAATCGCCATTGTTCTTCTTCTCCATCCCACAGCTCTGCAAATTATGGAGTCATTGTGCAGAATTGGGCCCTCTGGCCCAACAAGTCCATCGGATGCCCGTCTGCACTATCGTGTTTATTATTGATATTTATTGTCACCCATTCCAGTCTGCCGTGCCTCGGTGATTGAAGACCTTAACTCGTTTCTTGTTAGATCTATGAAGAATGCTTGACTCCATCACTCCTCGGGTAGTGTTTCCATGATTGTAACCAATAGAAGCAAGGAGCTGTAGACGTTGGTTTACAAAGAAACAAAACCACAGTGCTGGAGTAACTCAGCAGATCAGGCAGCATCCCGGGAGAACATGCATAGGTGACCTTTTGGGTTGGAATCTTTCTGCAGAAGGGTCCCAACCTATCAAATTTCTCCAGGGATGCTGCCTGACCCACTGAGTTAATGCAGCACTTTATGCCCTTTTGTATAAACCAACATTTATATTTCCTTGTTGCTAAATCATAATTTGACTTGGGTCAAATGTTTAATATGGGTCAGAGTTTCAATTCCCCCAAATATAAGATCGTCATTAGACCTCTTATGGTAATGTTGTTCTTCATGTAGAAAATAGTTGATGTGCTCCTTCACTCCATATATCTTCTTGTGGAACCATTATCCCCTCCACAACCTACTGTAATTTAGCAAAAACCGGTTTGCAATTTTAAATTGACTTAGCCTGAGTAGCTTTTACTTAGTACTTCGAGATACAGTGTGGAAACAGTCCCCTCGCCCCCCCCCCCCCCCACCCCACCACCATCCTGGCTGACCATAGTTCACCCATTCACCCAATAGTTCTATCTTATCCCACTTTCTCATCCACTTCCTACCCGCTCTGGGCAATTTACAGCAGTCCATTAACTTACAAGCCCTCATGTCTTTGGGATGCGGGAGAAAACCATTGCACCAGGAGAAAACCCACGCGGTCACAGGAAGAACGTGCAAGCTCCACGCAGACAGCACCTGAGGTCAGGATCAAACCTGGGTCTTTGGCGTGTGAGGAAGCAGCTGTACCAGCTGCGCCACTGTGCCGCCCCGCTTAAGTGTGTGGTTTTGGTTAAGTGTATACCAGGTTTCCTCCACCTTTTGAGTTGAGTTTAGTTTATTGTCACATGTTCCGAGGTAGAGTGAAAAACTTTTATCACGTGCTAACCAGTCAGCGGAAAGACAATACATGACTACAATTGAGCCAATACATGATAAAGAGAATAACGTGAATAACATTTAGTGCAAGATAAAGTCAGTAAAGTCCGATCAAAGATAGTCCGAGAGTCTCCATTGAGGTAATTAGTAGTTCAGGATTGCTCTCTAGTTGAAGACTGGTTCTTTTGTCCGAAGAGGTGCTTCGTAACAGTGTCCTTGGTCTGCCTGGATCTAAACTTGAAGGATTGGCCTGTTTTCCTGGACACCATCTGTACTATAATTGTTTCCTCTCTGTTTAAACCATTAAATCCAGGACCACAGAGTAGATTGTCCTTTAATCTTTCATGTTGAAAGGAGTGCAAGGCTAGTCCACACTCATCATTTCTTTCTTCTGATCTCTGTATTATTCCGTTGTGTCTGTGGTGCACTCCATCCAAGGCCAGAAGCCTGTTGCTAGGGGACGGTGCTCAGTTCTGAATACAGTGCTCCTGATATTGTCAATCTAGTGCGCTTCTTCTTCTTTCGTGGCGTGCACAGCCTAAAGTTGTTGGACAACTTGTTCTATTTGATCTTCCGTTTATGCACGTCGAGTTGATTGCATTTGTCGAAACAGGGCGGACCATGTGAAGGTTGCAATCTTCCACCCCAATCTAGTGCTCTAAGCAGTTTATAATGGATACAGTCTGAAGAAGGGTTTCGGCCCGAAACGTTGCCTATTTCCTTCGCTCCATAGATGCTGCTGCACCCGCTGAGTTTCTCCAGCATTTTTGTGTACCTTCGATTTTCCAGCATCTGCAGTTCCTTCTTTAACAGTTTATAATGGAACTTCTTTCCCCTGTGTTCAGAGATGAAAGTTAGGTCATTAGGTCTGTAGTTTAGGCATTTCTTTGTGTAGAATCCTGGAATCTTTCTACTTTTCCCCAGTCCCTGACTAATTTAGTTTAGAGATACAATGTGGGATCAGGGTATCTCCTCACCAGGTACTCAATGCTAGGGCATTTTCAGTTGTGAATTCTGTGAGTGACTGATTTTAAGAAACCATCTCGTCCTTCAACTTTAAAAAAACGAATGTCAATGGTTCTATGGACCAATCACACAGCGTGTAGGGATAGTAGATTACACTGAGGTACTACAGAAGAGTCGCCACGTTTCTGGCACCTTCTTGTATTCTTCCAGTCCAAAATTGTTATAAAATGTAGAGTCTGAACTTCATTTTAAAGGCCTATTATCCTGGCACTGGGTTGCAGGGATGCGTATGACCAGGCGATATTGATGATGTTCTCCAACGCTCCGTGCCGCTGCAGGCCAAGTCCGATCCAATCGAGCCCCAGGCTACTGCAGGGCCTCCAGCGGCCCACTCCACTGACACACCGATCCGGACACATCCACCCGCAAATGCATCGTCCCGTGGCCACCCTTCAGCCTCCGTGCTCCAGGGCGCCTCCCACAGCCAACCTCAGAACCACAGAGCATCTCTGAGGGTGCCTAGTTTTTGCATTGCTGCACGGTGTATATATGTTAAAATTCCAAGTTGCCATGGCAATGATGCTCATGAAGGTTTCAAGATTTCAAAGATTTCAAAGGTCTTTTATTGTCACGTGTACCAATTAAGGTACAGTGATATGCGAATTACCATACAGCCATAATTGTGTAATTGTGCCTGTACATAGCAAGATTTTTACCGAACTGTGTGCAAGAAAAGAGAATTTCACTGTACCTGGGTACATGTGACAATAAAGTACCATTGAACCATTGACATTAGTTAAAATAGAGTTGAAGGATGAGATGATTTCTTAAAATCAGTTACTCACGGAATTCACAACTGAAAGTGTGCTCGCACTCGTTCACCAGTGAGGCGATTATCTGGCCCGTATTCTTTCCATTCCTAATTATAACTTCCTCCGTACAGACTCAGAGAATAAACAAAGATCCAACTAGAAGCTGTTCTTCAATTACATTACAACTGTTACACCTTAACATTGCAAAGCGTTTTGTTTTAAACAACCAATATTGAGATACTGTCACTGTAACCTCAAGGTCTGCAAGATCAGATTCACAAAAAATGCATACGGCAGGTGACCATTCTGCCCATCATGTGTGTAATGGGTAAAATCAGCCCTTCTACATTAGGTCCATCACCTGCCATCTAAAGTAAATCACCTCCTATGAGGGACGTGCACAAAAGGGGATTTTGCCATTGCATAATTTATAGCATTTTAAAGAAAATTACAGAGCAATGCAGTGTTCTAAATCAAAATGAAGTTCAAATCTCTTTAGATTGAGCGGCATTAGAGTGGCGCAGCGGTAGAGTTGCTGCCTCACAGCACCAGAGGCCCGGGTTCAATCCTGACTACGGGTGCTGTCTGAATGGAGTTTGTATGTTCTTCCTGTGACTGCATGGGTTTTCTCCGGTTGTCCGATTTCCTCCCACACTCCAAAGACAAGCAGGTTTGTAGGTTAATTGGCTTCTGTAAATTGTCCCCAGTGTGCAGGGTAGAACTAGTGTATGGATGATCGTTTGGTTGGTGGGGACCCGCTTTATCTCTAAAGTCGAAACTAATGAGTTGTTGGTGGGGCATTGAACGACCCTCGGGATTGTATCTATCGATGATGTTAGGGAAGAGTTGCGCAAGGTCACCATTGGGAAGCAGTGTTGTAAGGTTTGGATGTGAAAACTCAGCTCTCTGGGGCACAGTTTATTTATTATTCTGACCCAGTTGCATGTATTTCAAGCTGTGTTGGTGAGTTAAGGCACAGGTGTGGTGTCGACCTCTTTTTGTCAAATGGATCAGCAGTGCTTCGTGCGTTGCTGTGAATCCAGTGACATTTAAACCATGCTGCACCTTCCCAAGTAATTTATGTTGTTATCTACTGCTTTAACAGTGACGTTCGATCAACGTTTCCCCACTAATATATCTTGTGAGGACCTTGCGTATGGAAACGCAAAGATGTAGAAAAGCAACTTTGCAAATGTCACAGTCAAAATAGAACACAGAGCAAGTCTGTTACGGCTGAGTTACCTATTTGAAGCACTATCCCAATTATCTTGGCTGGTTCTGGGACTACGGGATTAAGTCAGGAGAGTCAAGAATGTTTTATTATCGTATGTCCCGAAACAGAACAATGAAATTCTCACTTGCAGCAGCACAACAGATAAGGAATAGTGTAAAATCGAGAATAATGCCTATAAATCTATATAGTTCTAACCCTATTTGGAGGTTGTAGTGTTTAACAGCCTGATGGTTCTAGGGAAGAGGCTGTTCCTGTGTTCCTGAACATGGACGTTACAGTTTTCAGTTTCTTCTTGATCGCAGGAATGAGATGAGAGTGTGGCAAGGGTGGTGTGGGTCTCTGATGATGCTGGCTGGCTGCCTTGTTGTAGCAGTGACTCCTGTAGACCCCTTTGGTGGTGAGGAGGTCAGTTCCCGTGATGGACCGGGCAGGTTCACCACTTTTTGCAAACTTCATAACTTTTCTCAAGCGACCAGAAACAATTGTCTCCTTCAATTCTTTGTGCTATTTTGATAGTGGTACAGCAATTGATTGGTTTCTGCATTGATCTCTGCTTTGCCAATGGAATTCTTGGCTTAATCAGCCGCAGGAGTTGGACAGAAAGACTCCTATGGACTCATCATTGTGGTATTTTACAGTCGCGATTTGATAGAACTGATCCATTGTCTCTTGTGTTGCAGGATGAGTTGACTGCAGTGAATGTAAAGCAGGGATTTAATAATCAGCCTGCCTTCTCTGGGGATGAACACGGATCGGCCAGGAATATTGTCATCAACCCAGCAAAGGTAAGAGATTGGGAGACGCAAGGAACTGCAGACAAATGCTAGCAGTTATTTCAAGACTAGAATATAAAAACAGGGATGTAATGCTGAGGTTTTATCAGGCACTGCTCAGACCGCATTTGGAGTATTGTGAGTAGTTTTGGACGCTATATCTGAGGAAGGATGTGCTGGCGTTGGAGAGGGTCCAGAGGAGGTTTACCGGAATTATGCCAGGAATGATTGGGGTAACATATGATGAGCTTTGATGGCACTGGGCTTGTACTTGCTGGAGTTTAGAAGAATAAGGAGGGACCTCATTGAAACTTACCAAATAGTGAAAGGTGTGGATAGAGTGGATGTGGAGAAGATGGTTCCACTGGTGGAAGAGTCTAGGACCAGAGGGCATAGCCTCAGAATAAAAGGATGTACTGTTAGAAAGTAGATCAGGAGGAATTTCTTTCGTCAGAGGGTGGTGAATTTGCGGAATTCATTGTCACAGAAGGCTGTGGAGGCCGTCAATGGATATTTTTTAGACGGAGATTGACAGATTCTTGATTAGTAAGGGTGTCAGGGGTAATGTGGTGAAGGCAGGAGAATGGGGTTGAGAGGCAATGAAAGATCAGCCAGAACGCCACCGCCGGAACGCCACCGCAGCCCCGAAGCCGGCCAGCTCCGCGCTGGTAAGTCTTGGCTCTGCCTCCGGAGCCTCGAGGTCGGTCGGTCGCAGTTGGAGTTGGAGGCCGTCAGCTCCGCCATTTTGGCCTCAGCGCAGACGGAGGCAGAGAAGGGGGATACGACAAGAAAAAGTCGCATTCCCCCGAAGGAAGAGACAAAAGTCATGTTTCACCCCCCCCCACCCCCCACCCCCCACGTACACAACCCAATAAACCAAAATTTGACTAAAACAAGACAAAAGAAACCAACAGAAAAAGTAAAAACAGACGGACTGCAGGCGAGCCGCAGCCGTGCAACAGCGCCGCCACTTCCAGGGCTGGAATAGCTCAGTGGCGTCCGGCAGCATCAATGGAGGATGTGGGTTGGGACCTTTTTAGACTGATTGTCGAAGGGGGCAGAATGCTGGAAGAGAGGTGGGGGGTGGGACAAAGCCAGCTAAGTGATAGGTGGATACAGGTGAGGAGGGTTGGTTTGATTGTCAGATGAGTGGATAAAGGGCAGAGATAATAAGGAGACAAAAGGGTGTGAGATCAGGAGAGTAGGGGCATGAATTATGAGGCCAGAGGAAATGATATAGGTGGAAAGGGAAGGGGGATGGGAAAGGGAGGCAGTGTAGTGGGAGAAATGGGTGCACATCCAGGTGGCATACAGGAACTAGATTATTTTGATGATACAGCAGGCCCTTTGGCCCAACTTGTCCATGCCGACCAATGTGCCCCATCTTAACTAGTCACACCTGCCTGTGTTTGGCCCATATCCCTCGAAACCTTTCCTATCATGCACCTGTCCAAATGTCTCTTAAATGTTGTCACAGTACCTGCCTCAACCACCATAGTTCGTTGCATATACCCACCATCCTCTGTGTGGAAAAATTTGCCCTTCAATTCCTTATAAAATCTTTCCCCTCTCACCTTAAACCTATGTCCTGTGGTAATTGATTCCCTGGGTAAAAATACTCTGTGCATCAAACCTATCTATTCCCCTCTTGATTTTGTTCACATCTCCTCATCCTCTTTTGCTCCAAGAAATAAAGCCCTGGCCTGCCCAACCTCTCCTTATAGCCCGGGGCCTCAAGTCCTGGCAACATCCTTGTAAATCTTCTTTAGTTTTGAGCATGGAAAAAGGCCCTTCGGCCCACTGAATCCGGCCAACCAGCGATCACCCCGTACACAAGCACTATCCTGTACACTAGGGACAATTTACAATTTTACCAAAGCCAATTAACCTACAAACCTGAACGTGGGGGAGGAAACCAGACCACCCGGAGAAAACACACGCGGTCACAGGGAGAAAATGCAAACTCTACAGGCAGCACTTGTAGTCAGGATCGAACCTGGGTCTCTGGCCCTGCGAGGCAGCAACTCTCGAACATGCTGGATTCAATGTCAAGCATTTAACGAGATGTTGCTACCTTGTCTGAACTTTTCTGATGAATTCTGATGATTAAGCGTTTGACGACACTGGAGTTTAGAAGAATGAGGGGGACCTCAATGAAACATAAGAATAGTGAAAGGCTTGGATAGAGTGGATGTGGAGAGATGTTTCCACTTGTGGGAGAATCTAGGACTAGAGGTCATAGCCTCAGAATTAAAGGATGTTCTTTTAGGAAGGAGATGAGGAGCAATTTCTTTAGTCAGAGGGTGATGAATCTGTGGAATTCTTTGCCACAGGCTGTGGAGCCAAAGTAAGT
>CM075984.1:21666565-21720763 GCA_038087875.1 Malacoraja senta
GCAAAGTTGGATGTCTAATGGTTAACGTATAAATATTAATGCTACTTGATTTGCACTTTGAGAGTGATGTCACCTTAATGAAACGTTTTCCAGCAGATTTTTGTTTCTGGAACAATCAGGAACAACCTGCTGTGAAATTTCTCTTGCTTGGGTGCTACCAGTCAACTTTCACACTTAAATTCACAGCATCTGCTCCATCAGAGATTATCAATGCAGATTTATTTTCTCTAAAATCTCTGGTTTTATGAAAATCCAAAGATCCAAGGAATTGGGCTAAGCAGCAGGTAATCAGTTTAGACGTTAGACCTGGCATGGAGGGGCGGAGGGGGGGGGGCGGGGGGTAACATCTACTTGCCCTTCACACATGTAACAATAAAAGCACCATTGAACCATTGAACCATCAGGGCGTGAATTAACCATGGGCAGGTGTGATGATTTTTACAGTATGGATCAAAGTTGAAATTAAAGTTTTGTCTTAATGTCTGCTAGTCCGACAAGATCACTGCAAAAATAAATGGTACATTCTTCCAATTCTGAAGTTCTGTGCATCTCTGATTCCCTTCAATTTGCCAGGTGTCAGTTGCAAATTTAGCTGTCTGGGTCCAATCCAGAGCTGGAAGTATGTTGATATGGTAGAGCAGTAAGATAGTCTAGTTTAGTTTAGTTTAAATTAGTTTAGTTTAGAGATACAGTGCGGAAACAGGCACTTCGGCCCACCGAGTCCGCTCCGACCAGCGGTCCCCATTATACTAGTATAGTGTAGGGTAGTGCTAGTGTTCCGCGCTGTATCTCCAAACTAAACTAAACTAAACGGAACTAAACTAAGCCAAACTAAACTAGCACACACTACACACTAGGGACAATTTACAATGTTTACCAAAGCCAATTAACCTGAAAACTTGTACGTCTTTGAAGTGAGGGAGGAAACCGGAGCACCTGAGGAAAACCCACGCAGTCACAAAGGAAGGCACATGTGGAGTTAAACAGTTTGTTGAAACAAAGAAGTGCAGTTGCTGGTTTATACCAAAGATAGACACAAAGTGCAGGAATAACTCAACGGGCCAGGCAGCATCTCTGGAGAAAAAGGATGGGTGTTTTTTCGGGTCGGGACCCTTCTTCAGACTCAAGAAAAAGGATGGGAGACATTTTGGGTCGGGTGCCTTCTTCACACTGAGGAAGGGCCCTGACCCGAAATGACACCCATCCTTTTGCTCCAGTGATGCTGCCTGATCCGCAGAGTTACTCCAACATTTTGTGCCTATCTTTAGTTAAACAGGTTTTCTGGATTGTCCTGCATTAATCTTCCATGCCACTCAGGTAAGCAAGTTAGAGACAAATGCCTTGAAATTAGATTCTTTGAGTAATCAAGCCTCTTAGAGCCATAGAGTCATAGAGCTAGGAAACATGCACTTCGTTCACACTTGCCCATTCTGACCAAAACGCCCATCTACACTAGCCCATCTGCCGTCATTTGGCACACATCCCCCTGAACCTATCCATGTACCTGTCCAAATGTATTTTAAATGTCTTGTAAATGCTGTTATAGTATGCTATTATGCTCATGTGAAATTCCATTGTCCACTGTTTCAATGGAGTTATCAATTGAACTATAGAAATCAATGGAACTCTATTGGCGACCAATACTCTTCCATGTTTTTAATACTGGTAACCAAAAATACATTGTTGACTATATTGTTCTGTATTAACATCCAGAGAAGAGAATTCAATGCAACTGCAGAATGTTTGTTCATATAACTAGAGTTAAAGAGTCATAGAGTGATACAGTGTGGTAACTGGCCCTTCAGCCCAACTTGCCCATACCAGCTAACATGTCCAAACTACACTAGTCCCACCTGCCCGCGTTTGGTCCATATTCTTCCAAACCTGTCCTATCCATGTACCTGTCTAACTGTTTCTTAAATGCTGGGATAGTTCCTGCCTCATCTGCTTCCTTCAGCAGCTTGTTCCATACACCCACCACCCTTTGTGTGAAAAAGTTACCCCTCGGATTCCTATTAAATCTTTTTCCCTTCACCTTAAACCTATGCCCTCTGGTCCTCGATTCACCTAGTCTGGGCGAGATACTCTGTGCATCTGCCTGATCTATTCCTCTCATGATTTTATACACCTCTACAAGATCACCCCTCATCTTCCTGCGCTCCAAGGAATAGAGGCTGAGCCTAGTCAACCTCTCCCAATAGCTCAGACCCTCTAGTCCTGGCAACATCCTCATAAATCTTCTCTGTACCCTTTCCAGCGACAATATCTTTCCTATAAAATGGGGCCTAGAACTGAACACAATACTCTAAATGCGACCTCACCAACGTCTTATACAACTGCAACCTGACCTCCCAACTTCTATACTCAAAATTCTGACTGATGAAGGACAATGTGCCAAAAGCCTTTTTGACCACCCTATCTACCTGCAACTCCACCTTCAAGGAACCATGCACATGCACTCCTAGATCCCTCTGCTCTACAATGCTCCCCAGAGCCCTACCATTCACTATGTAGGACCTGCCCATGTTAGACTTCCCAAAATGCAACATCTCACATTTATCTGCATTAAACTCCATCAACCATTCCTCAGCCCACCTGGTTAATCCATCAAGTTTTTGCTGCAATTTTTCACAACCATCTTTACTATCTGCAAAATCACCCACTTTTGTATCGTCTGCTATTACTATTATTGGAAGCTGTAAAATTCATTATTAAATTAATTCCCTTTTCCACGAGGAAGATAGAATTAATTGGATATTCCACCATGAGGCAGTAATGACGTGATGGGGTGAATGGTCCATGTGAATCAGTTTGTAGTTCTGTGACCTGAGTGTTGCATAGCTAGCTGGAGAATAAACACAGATAGATTTTATTAGTTTAGTTTAGTTTAGAGATAGAGTGCGGAAACAGACCCGTTGGCCCACCGTGTCCGCTCCTACCAGCAATCCCCATACACTAGCACACACTGCACACTAGGGACAATTTACAATTTTTACCGAAGCCAAGGCCTACTACAAGCCTGTACGTCTTTGGAGTGTGGGAGGAAACTGGAGCACCCGGAGAAAATCCACGTGGTGACGGGGAGAATGTACAAACTCCAAGCAGACAGCACCCGTAGTCAGGATCGAACCCGGGTCTTGGACACTGCAAGGCAGCAACTCTACCACTGCGCCACCATGCTGATATGCAAATATACATCTGATGGAAATAGTAGATTAGATATGAAGTAATTTACATTAACCCAACATTAAATATTCTGTTATATAACTACTACTCCTACGTGGTATTGTTAATGGTCCTTGGCATGTCATCAGTGGAGGAGTACAGAGATTATACAGGCTAGACCCTAGTAAGTAAATAAAAAGAATCTGCACTGACTCACCTCAATGAACAAAGAAAACATTAGCATTTGAATCACCGAGAATAGGTAATTAATCTGCTCTTAGGTTTGCATAGACTGAAACACAAAGACCTTGTTCATTGAAATTATTAAAAGGGAAAGTAAGTGAAGGATAGAACATTTACAGCATAATGCAACCTACCACAATCCCTAACCCCTTGATAACAGATTTTATTGACTTTCTTATCCTACCAAGTACCATTCATTCAGGTGTCTCCTGAGGTGTCGTTAATCAAGGACCAGCTCTCCCCGGCCACTACCTCGTCACCTCTCTCCCATCAGGCAAGAGATACAGAGATGTACAAAACGCACACCTCCAGATCCAGGGCAGTTTCTTCCCAGCTGTTATCAGGCAACTGAATCATCCTATCACCAACTAGAGAGTGGTCCTGATCGACCATCCACCTCATTAGAGTGCCTCGGACTATCTTTAATTGGACTGCTGGATTTTATCTATTAATCTGCTGGATTGCACTAAACTTTATTCCCTTTTTTCATGTATCTCTACACTGTGGCGGCTCGATTGTAATCATGTATTGCCTTCCCCGCTGACTGCTTAGCTTGCAACAACAGCTTTTCACTGTACCTCGGTACATGTGACAATAAAGTAAACTTCAACTGAACTTCAACTAAACGTCACTTCAACTTCCTTCCTTTAAGGACCTGGACTACTAATGCCAATAGATATCATAGAATCGGCAAAAAGCAGCCATTCTGCTCACTGTATTTGTGTGGACCATCAAACACTCATTTACACAAACCCAACACTACTCCAATTTTATTCTCCCTATCAATTCCCCCACTCATCTACAAGCCATGGGCAATTGACCGTGTCCAACTAACATGCCTTTGCGATGTGGGAGGAGAAAGAAGCATCTTTGCAACATGCCCCATCTACACAAGTCCCATCTGCCTGCATTTGGCCCATATCCATCTAAACCAATCTTCTTGGGCATAACTTTAAAGTGCGAGGGGCAAAGTTTAAAGGAGATGTACGGGGCAAGTTTTGTTACACAGAGTATGGTAGGGTTATGGGTGTAGGTGTAAGGGTGCAAGGGTGGTGGTGGAGGCAGATATGATAGTGGTATTTAAGAGACTTTAGGCAGATAAGAGTTGGTCTTGGCATCATGTTCGGCACAGACATTGTGGGCCGAAAGGCCTGTTCCTGTGCTATACAACCCAGACAACTCACGAGGAGAACGCACATACTCCACACAGACAGCACCCATAGTCAGGATCGAACCTGGGTCTCTGGCGCTGTAAGGCAGCAGCTCTACCACCGTGCCACCCTCTAGAACTAGAGTGCACAGGTTAAAGATGAGAAGAGAAATTTAGAAGGGATCTGAGGGATAGGTTTTTCACTCCGCAAGTGGTGATTCTCTGAAACAAGCTTTCAAAGGGGGTAGCGGACGCAGGCACAATTACAACGTTTAAAAGGCACTTACTTACACAGGTACTTAGACAGAGAAAGCATAGAGGGATATGATATGTGGGCAAATGGGATTAGTGCAGATAGGCAGAACAGTCAGGATGAACAAGATAGGCCGAAAGGAAACAGTGTCTGCTCTATGATTCCATTATTCTAAAAATATATATATTTTTCTTTCTCCTCAGTTACAATCTTTTTAGCATTTTCTGTTGCAATTTTAGATTTACACCATCTACAATTTTTCTATTGCCTGCTAAAAAAAAGTCTCCGGGTGGCGCCAGCAATGGCTGCCTCGCCAACAGTCTGTCTGCCCCTTTCTTATTCTTTGTTTTTTTAGTATGTGTTAAATGTATGTTTTTAGTGTTCTTTAGCTTGTTTTATGTGGGGGGTGGGGGGAAACTGTTTCTAATCTCTTACCTCGACGGAGATGCGATTTTTTTCCCCGTATCGTATCTCCGTCTGCACTGCGGCCTAACATCGAAGAGTTGGCGGCCTTTGCTGGAGACCAATTTCAAGAGCTCCACCGTGGGTGCCTGCGGGACTTTAACATCACGGAGCTCGCAATCCCTTTGCCAGGGATCGACCTCTGAGCTGCACCGTGGGTGCCTGCGGGACTTTAACATCGTGGAGCCCGCGGTCTTTGGTCAGAGACCAGCTTCGGGAACTACAAGCCGCAGCAGCTTTGACTGCCCCGATGCAGGTGCTTCGATTGCCCCGACGCGGGGGCTTCGACCGCCGGATGCGGGAGTTTTGATCGCCCCGATGGATGGTTCGACTGCCCCGACCGCGGGAGAAGAATGAGGGAAGAAGATTGGACTTTATTGCCTTCCATCACAGTGAGGAATGTGGGGAATCCGCTGGGGTGGATGTTTATGTTAACTTTTATGTATTTGTGTGTCTTGTTGCTTTTTTTAGTCTGGCTGTATGGTAATTCGCATATCACTGTACCTTAATTGGTACACGTGACAATAAAAGACCTTTGAAAACTTTGAAATGAATATCTTTTTTCTGGTTGACTGCTTCTTAGAAAACATTAGGAAACATTCCCACATCTTTTCAAATAATCATATAGGCCCAAGAATGTGATAACTGTTAATTGAAGGTAATATGGATTTGCATGTGATGGGAGTAGTAAATAGTTTAGTTCAGTTTAGAGATACAGGATATTAGAAATACAGATATTGGAGATACAGATATTAGAAGCAGGCCCTTCGGCCCACCGAGTCCGCGTCGACCATCGATCACCTGTTCACACTAGTTCTATGTTTTTCTACGTTCTCATCCACTCCCTACACACAAGGGATAATTTACAGCGACCAATTACACTACAAAGCCGCATATCATTGGAGTGTGGGAGGAAACTGGAGCACACGGAGGAAACCCATGCGGTCACAGGGAGAAAGTGCAAACTCCGCACTAACAACACCTGAGGTCAGGACTAAACCTGAGTCTCTGGAGCTATGAGGTCGTAGCTCTACCAGCTGCGCCACGATGCCATCCTATGTGGTGAGCGCCAATGCAAGCAACAGCTTGAATTAATATAGTATGTATTTTAAAATTTCCTTGTAGAGGTTGATCATCAAAGACACAAGACAAAACATTTCTGGACAGTAGGAAGTTGGAGGAAATTGAAATCATGCTTAAAGGGACTTATTTTGGAGACTTTTGAACAGAAGGAGGAAGGGAGATGAACAGGATAGACACAAAACGCTGGAGTAACTCAGCAGGTCAGGCAGCATCTCTGGAGAGAAGGAATAGGTGCATTTATGGATCGGAACCCTTCTTCAGTCCGACCTGAAACGTCGCCTATTCTTTTTCTCCAGAAATGCTGACTGACCCGCTGAGTTACTCCAGCATTTTTGTGTCTATCTTCAGCATAAACCAGCATCTGCAGTTTGTTCCTACACAGGGAGATGAACAAATTGATTTGGAGAGTTCCAAAGAGTACGTGGGTATAACTACCCTCTGATGGTGCAACAGCAATACCAGAACATTGCAGAGGAGGGCGCATGCCCCCGTGAAATTCTTTCAGATGAACTAGTTCAAGACCCAGGTAAACTTGAATATTCAGATGGAGGATGCTTCTCACTAACTTGTTGGCTGCATTGGCCTACTAGGATAGGATGGGTGGGGAGGAGAGAACGGTGATCGTAATGGGGACAGAGTCATTCAGAGTTACACAGCATGGAAACAGGCTCATCGGCACAACTTGCCCATGCCGATCTACATCTACACTATTCCCTGACCCATATCCCTCGAACCCTACCCTATCCATGTACCTGTCTAAATGTTTTTGAAACGTTACGATAGTACGTGTCACATGTACCTCCTCCAGCAGCTCGTTCCATACCCCCACCACCTTTTGTGCAAACAAGTTGCCCCTCAGGTTCCTATTAAATCTATCCCCCCTCTCGTTAAGCCTATAATCGTACGGTTCTCGATTGCACTACTCTGTGTATTTACCCGATCTATTCCTCTCATGATTTTATACACCTCTATAAAATCATCTCTCATCCTCCTGTGCTCCAAGCGATAAAGCCCAAGCCTGCTCAACCTCTCCCTATAGCTCAGTCCCTCGAGTCCTGGCAAAATCTTCTCTGAACCCTTTCAAGCGTAACATCATCTTTCCTACAACATGGTGACCAAAACTGAATGTAAAACTTTAAATGCGGCCTTCCCAACATCTTATACAACTGCAACATGACCTCCCAACTACTACACTCAATAATCTGACTGATGAAGGCCAATGTGCCAGAAGCCTTCATGAGGGGATAACGGGCTGCTATTGAGTTTTGATTTGAGAAAAGAACTTCAAAGTCATTCCATTAACCCTTTGTCTATGGATGTCACACGCCATTTGGAATTTCTGTCTTGACAGAACATGGTTGCCAGCCATTATCATATCACCAAGTCTATTCCCGGAGTGTCAGTTATGGAATATGCCCAGTTTCAGGTCAGCCCATTAATTTGGAGTCACAAGGAACTGCAGATGCTGGAATCTAGTGTAGAACACAAAGTGTTGGAGTAACTCAGCAGGTCACGCAGCTTCTCTGGAGAAGATGGTTAGGCAACATTTGGGGTCTGAAGAAGTATCCCGACCTGAAACGTTGCCTATCAATGTCCTCCACAGATAAGTTCATAAGTTCATAAGTTATAGGAGCTGAATTAGGCCATTCAGCCCATCAAGTCTACTCTGCCATTTAATCATGGCTGATCTATCTTTCCCTCTCAATCCCATTCTCCTGCCTTCTCCCCATAACTACTGACACCCGCACTAATCTCTGCCTTAAAAAATATCCATGGACTTGGCTTCCACAGCCTTCTGTGGCAATGAATTCTACAGATTCACCACCCTCTTGTGCTGCCTGAGCCGCTGAATTACTACAGTACTTAGTGTTCTACTGCCATTAATTTTTTTTAATTCATTTTTGGGATGTGGCATTGTTGGCATGCAATAAAAAAATTATCATGCATCCTTAACTCGATCCAAAATGGCGCCGGAGCATGGCAACCCTTTGACTGCCGGTCCCTGAAGAGGACCGGCTAACATCCATTACAGTCATTGCACTCTTTTAAATCTTTAATTATCTGGGCACTGTGGATGGCTATTCACGTATAGTCTTTTTTTTTACTGGATAGCAAGCTAACAAAAGCTTTTCACTGTGCATTGGTACACGTGACAATAATAAACTAAACTAAACTAATTGAGAAGGTAGAGAAAAAAATATGAATTGAGTCACTGTCTAGCATTGCTGCAGTCCTGGTGTTAAAATCCCTCCCACGCTGTTGTTGGGTAAAGAACTTGCTGTATTACCTCTCTACATTCACATCTCCATTGGAGAGATGTTTGATGGAGTGAGCATTGCCACATTATTTAACTCCATGATCACAACTGAACCTGATCCTGCCCAATTCCAGAGCTCTATGTCCTGTGATTCTTTGTCAATGTATTTATATTTATTTTGCAGAGTTTTCTTCTATTTTTACTCTGGAGGTCCTTTGAGATTGTGGGTGATTTGCTTCCTACCTATTTGTTGGGTCCTGAGATGACCTATATAGAAATCATTAGCCTTACCACGGGTGTGGAAGGAGATCCCAGTGGGGTGAATGGCTGGACAGTTTAGTTTAGTCTAGAGATACAGCGTGGTAACAGGCCCTTCGGCCCACCTAGTCCAGGCTGACTAGCAATCACACATTCTATTCTACACACCAGGGACAATTTACAGAAGCCAATTGACCTACAAAGCTGCATGTCTTTGGAATGCGGGAGGAGCTGAGGTTTCGAGGGATATGAATCAAAGGGAGGTGGATGGAACTGGCTTAGATTGGGCATCTTGTTTTGCATGGATGAGTTGGGCCTAAGGGCCTGTATATGTGCTGTATGATTCAATGACTTTGAGTGTGGAGATACAATAGATGTCGGAATGAAGATAGACCCAAAGTTCTGGAGTAACTCAGCGGGTCAGGCAGCATCTCTGGTGAAAAGGAGTAGGTGATGTTTTGGGTCAAAACCCTTCTTCAGCCTGGAATGCTGGATTTTGGAATCTTGAATAAAACGCAAAGTGCTGGAAGAACTCAATTGGTCAGGCAGGAGCTGTGGAGGGAATGGACAGGCTATGTTTTGGGTCGGCAGCCTTCTTCAGACAGAGGAGGACTTGCTCGAGGAACTTAGCAGGTCAGTCAGCATCTGATGCAGGACCTCAACCTGAAACATCAACCATCCCCTTGCCTCCACAGATACTACTCAACCCACTGAGTTCCTCCAACATTTTGCTATTTGCTTCTTGGTGTGTGACTGGTTTCCACCAGAGTCATGGTTCCTTACAACCATCAGACTTTTAAACAGTACAACTGCTAAATAAGCCCTGAACTACAGAGAAGTGGGAGCATTGTTTCTGTCTGCACTATGATCGTTTCTTTATTTTGTTATAAATACTGACATTTTTAGGTCGTTTTTTGTTGTTGTGGTGACACAGTGGCGCAGCAGTAGAGTTACTGCCCTACAGCGCCCTTGACTATGGGTGCTGTCTGTGCGGAGTTTGCACGTTCTCCCTGTGACCGCGTGGGTTTTCTCCTGGAGCTCTGGTTTCCTCCCACATTCCAAAGGCGTGCAGACTTGTAGGTTAATTGGCTTCAGTAATTCGACCCGGGTGTGTAGGATAGAACTAGTGTATGGGTGATTGCTGGTTGGAACGGACTGGGTGGGCCAAAGGGCCTGTTTCCAATCTGCATCACTAAAACTAAAACCAAAACCCCAATATTATGGTATTTGCTGTGTACTATGTTTACATATCTGTTGTGCTGCTGCAAGTAAGAATTTCTTTGTTCCATATCAGGACATATGACAGTAAAACACTCTTGACTCTTGACGGTTTGAAAGGTGTAGAAGAGAGACAAAGGCATATTAGATTACAAATACATATCTTCTACAGCTCTTATGGTTAAAAAATCCGTACAGGTTTATGAAGGAAATGTCAGAATTCTTTTTGGGGACGCTCCCTTAACCAGCCCCTTTTATTCCACTGCCATTATCTTTGGCGAAATATTTTTCTGCCGACCTGATATGTCTGCTTCCTTTCCCTTTAATTGGGGGCTTGCCTTGAAGAGCTGTTTTGTACCGGTATCGAGTCTGGCTTAATACGGAGGGTAGATCTGCGTTGAGGAAAAGGGCAAATGCATAGAATTTCTTATACAAAAGAGGAAACAAATTATCCTTTTAATTACCAGGAGAGCGAGGCGTTCTTTGCTGATAGGGGACTGTCACCAGGGTGGATTATGATCACCAATACACCATTGACTAGTTTACTGCACAGAATATAGCCCTCCTTTCTACAAAGGTAAGGACAGCATTAAGCAACCTGCGCCGGCCCTGTCACGTTTATTTCGGCTGTTTCTCTGCACAAGATGAATGAAATTCAAACATTTGCAACTGGCTTAATTTTCCGACCCTCATGTTAGCAAATGCAGAATCTCTGACTGATTAATTTAAAAGACAAACAAAAAGAGCTAAATCGTTCAGGGAAGCAGAAAAAAAACGAATGTTTGCCAGGAGTATGGTCATCTTTCTTTCAATCTTGCAACAAATAGTTTTATTTTCTCATATTATCTTATTTTTCAAAACCGACTGACAGATTGAGTAGATTTAAATAATTAATAGCCAACAGGAGACAAAAAATGTATAATTGATAGCAATAGTTTTCACCATATTTTGAGATACATTGATCACAGTGGCCAGTGGATTAAGATGTATATAATACAACATTGTATAATATTCCTGGACGACTTTCTCTTCCCCCCCCCCCCCCCCCGTAAAAAATGCCAACAAAAAATTGCTGCTAGTGCAACTGTAGACAAATTTCTATATAATGCTTGACAAAGAATGTGGGAATTTATGAAATGAGTATGGAAAATTACCTATACACTATAGGTGTGTATAAATATAACAGAAATCATTTTAAACAGAGACAATATCTGTAACTGCATGTAATGACAATTTTATAAATCCTCTATATCTATATAATAGACAAGTATATCTCATCCTGCAAATCTATCATACAATTATCTCATATATCTATATCATGGACTATCCAATTCTGTATATCTATATCAAGGACAATTATCTCTCATACTGCATAATTATATCACAGATAATCCTCTCATCATGTGTATCTATATAATAGATAATTATTTTTCATACTGTATATCTATATCATAGACAATTATCTCTCATATATATGTTTACGTGTGTGTGGGCGTATAGAACACGTGTATATATTTATAGGACGTATAAGTATATCGGAAACTATTTTGTACATATATTTATACATATCGTTCATATTTGTGCCTGACAAATATTGCAATGTAGATTTATGCATAATCTATATGACAATATTTGTGTATCTAAGAATACATGAATATTTACGTGTTTCTATATTACATTGATATTTGCACATGTTACAGTTATATAGGTTCACATTTGGTATGGAGTGCATCTCGGTGCATGGAACTCTGTGGGGACTGTCATTTTTCTTGTTGCTATATTTGCGCCGTAATCGTTCTTTTGGTGCAATGCAGCCCGTATTTGGGTTTCCATAATTTTAGTGTATATTGTTAAAATGTGTGCCCCTTCTTTCTTTAATTAGCCGGGAGCGGGCTGGAGCATTGTGGGAAGCTGCTCTCCAAACTCTGCTCTGTTGCTGGGATGCAGGATGGCGGCGTTCGGTTTCTTAAGCTACGAGCAGAGACCGCTCAAGCGACCCCGGCTCGGACCTCCGGACGTCTACCCGCAGGACCCCAAGCAGAAAGAGGTGAGAGCGACCTCTGCTTTCTCAGGCCCGCAGGGCTCTTCTGCCCGCCCCTCTTCTCTCCTCCCTTCCCCCAGCGTCAGCCGGCAAAACAAGCTCCATCTCCTTCCAATGTCTTTTTTTTTAAAAAACACAGTTACTTCCCAACGCCAAGGTGATCCCTGCAGTAACATCTGTCATCCTTTAGATCTGCTGCACAGTTACTGCCCCTCTCTCCCGCTCTCGGGAGGTTGGAATGAATATTATTTTTCTCTCCATCCCGCCCCCAACTCCTTTTTAGTTTAGAGATACAGCATGGAAACAGGCCCTTCAGCCCAACAAACTCATGCTGACCCGTTCACACTAATTCTATGTTATTCCATTTTCTCATCCGCTCCCTACACACTAGGGACAATTTACAGCAGCCAATTAACCCAGAAACCTGCACATCAATTGGGATATGGGAGGAAACTGGAGCACTGTGAGGAAACACAGGGAGAACGTGCACAGCACCCAAGGTCTTCTTGAGAATCTATTTGGGGTTGGATGACAGTTATGGTATGGTTGGTGGCGTTCTCTCTCCAGCTATGAGTCAGCGTGATTCTCTAGGGGACTTGAGCACAGAAACCTAGCCTGCTGTTTCTATGTAGTCTGTAGAAAGATCACAACTTGAAATGTCTTCTATTCATATTCTCTATAGATGCTGTTTGACCCACTGAGTTACTCCAGCATTGTTCAAGATTTGAGCATCTGCAGTTTCTTACATTCATACATTTCCTTCCATCCAATCCATCTTAACAATGCATGGCATTAGGAAATTTGGATGTATATTCAAGGATTTAACAAAAAACAAACTACTTTTAAAAAGCGGGCCAGGCAGCATCTGTGGACGGAAATGGATAGATGACGTTTCGGGTCGGTACCCTTCTTCAGACTAATGATCCACTGAGTTCTTCCAGCAGATTTTTTTTGAACTTGTGATTCCAGCATCTGCAGTTTCTTGTGTCTCCAGTACTTTCAGGCCTGTCGCCCTGGGCACTTCATTTTTTATCATCTACCTTCTGGGGGAAGATATCGGGGCTTGAATGGTCAGATATCCAGACTTAAGAACAACTACTTCAATAGTTCAAGGGTACTTTATTGTCACATGTACCTAAGTACTATGATTTTTTCTTTGCATTAGTTCAGTGACAATCTTGCTACTCATTAGGCTCAATCATACGAAGTATAATAGCATAAGACTACACCACATTGAGTCAGGACACAGGAGTTGCCGCGTTTTACGTACAATCTTCTAATCTTCAAGTACAATTCTTTTTTAAGGTGTGTGAGTCTTAACTTGGCCATAAAGGCCCGTTGTCCTTTACTACTATCCATGGTTCGGGAGTCTTTCACACTACCTCTTAGATGTGCAGCCATGTAACTCTACCTTATTTGGTCATTCTCAAATATTTAGTTTAGAGATACAATGAAGAAACAGACCTTTCGACCCACCGAGTCCACACCTAGCAATGATCACCTGTACACTAGTTCTATTCTACCCACTAGGGACAATTTACAGAGGCCAATTGACCTACAAACCTGCACGTCTTTGGAACGTGGGAAGAAACCAGAGCACCTGGAGAAAACCCACATGATCACAGGGAGAACGTACAAACTCCGTGCAGATAGCACCTGTGGCCAGGATCGAACCCGGGCCTCTTGTGCTGTAAGGCAGCAACGCTACCGCTGCTACACTGTGCCGCCCTATTCTATTATTGTACTTGAATATTCATGTTAATAAGTTATAGGAGCAGAATTAGGTTATTTGGCCCATCAAGTCTATTCTGCCATTCAATCATGGCCTACCTTTCCCTCTCAACCTCATTCTCCCGCCTTCTCCCCACAACCCCTGACACCCTTACCAATCAAGAATCTGTCAATCTCTGCCTTAAAAATATCTTTTGCACAAATTGGATTTTGCAATATGATTTTGCACCATTCTGTTTTTTTGCACTTGTACTTATTTTTGTAACTTATTATTACTGTATGCACCCAGCTTGCTCTGTGAGCTTCTGAACAAGGAATTTCAATGCACCCTGATGTATATGACAATAAACTAATCTAATATTTACAAGTCTCCTTAGACTGTCTAATGCTCTTTTTACACAGTCCTTCAAAGCTCACCACTAATTTCATAACCTAGTTTTCAGGCAGTTAGACATATTACCTTTATACTCTGAATAATTATCAGATGGATTGGGATTGAGAATGAAAGGTTTGTTTAGTTTAGTTTAGAGATACGGCGTGGAAGCAGGCTCTTCGGCCCACTGAGTCCATGCTGACCAGCGATCACCCGTTCACACTAGCACTATCCTACACACCAGGGACAATTTACCGTTTTACTGAAGCCAATTAACCTACAAACCTGCACATCTTTGGAATGTGGGAGGAAACTGGAGCTCCCGGAGAAAACCCACGCGGTCACGGGGTGAACGTACAAACTCTGTGCAGATGGCACCCTCAGTCAGGATTGCACCGGTTGTCTGGCAATGTAAGGCAGCTACTCTACCGCTGCGCCATTGTGCAGCCCCTTGTGTTGAAAGGGGAAAGTTAGGTACTTCAATTCTGCAACAGATATTTTAAATTGAATAATGATCTGTGTTGCCTTTAAAAAAAAAAAAGATTCCACTAGTATGCATTTTGACGAAGATCTTTATTACACTTTTGGTATCTAATGCTGTGTAGGGAGGAACTGCAGATGCAAAAATAGTCACAAAATGCTGGAGTAACTCAGCGGGGCAGGCAGCATGTCTGGAGAGAGGAATGGATGATGTTTCGGGTCGAGACCCTTCAGAATGGTGAAGTGTGTTGGTTCAAACCATGTAAACGTTTGCTTAACTTAAACAGTGACGGAATTACATTGTAAACAAGTGGTTGGCAAATGCAAGCCTGCTCTAATTTTGGCCGTGACAATTGAAATTGAACAGTGTTCCACCCCTGTTCCTTTGTTTGATACTGATGCCCCATTTAGCTGGTGGAGGCAGGAGGCTTGTAGTTTGTTGAGGAGTTGGGTTCATGATGAGGGTGGGTGGGATGGACTGCAAGAAAAAAGGGATGGGATTCTGCATGTGCGCATTTTCATGATCAAATGGCGGAATAGACTCAATGGGCCGAATGGCCTGATTTGTTCCCGTGTCTTATTGTCTTATGGTCTTTTCAGGAGGATATATTAGCTGATGAACCTGCATTTTTCCCTTTTCCTGACTTTTTTTGTTACTGTTATAGGATTCCATTGCTAGAGCCCAATTTTATTCTTTCAGCATAGACTCTAGGTCAATCATCTGACTAGTTTAATTTAGAGATACAGAATAGAAACAGGCCACCAAGTCCAAGCTGACCATTGATCACCCATTTCACACTGGTTTTATCTACCCCACATTCGCATCTGCTCCCGCAGCACCCGGCGAAAACCACTCACGGTCACAGGGAGAACGTGCAAACTCCACACAGGCAACGCCCGAGGTCAGGATGGAACACGGGTCTCTGGTGCTGTGAGGCAGCAGCTCTACCAGTTACGCCACGGTGCTGTTCTTTGTCCCTATTGATCCATGAACGCTGCACTCATACCATCGTCATAATTGTGGCAATTTATCAGTGGGTTCAGCGGACACATGGCAGTCAAGAACTATCTCATTAAAGTGGCTTTGAAGTTGTATTTTGAAGGATGGATTCCAACTTCCTCTGTCTTAAAAGTTTAAAGCTCATTCGAATGTTTTTCTCATATCTAGCAGTCCCATTAAAACAAATCTTTAAAACAAATCTGGTTAGCAAGCAGCAAAAGCTTTTCACTGTTCTTCAGTACACGTGACAATAAACTAAACTAAACTAAATTTTGCTAAACTAAAAGTTTCGATTAACTTTTTAATTTTGAGGGTTAAGATAAAATTTACATTAATTTCTCTCATTGACAGTGATTTGTGTGTCACATAATGGAGCGATTGGACTGTGTGTCTGTGTCTGTCTGCTGAAGGAGACAGACGGATATAGATGTCCGTTTCACCATATATTTATATCTACATCAACTTGGTGGATTAATTTTAACTGGTGCAGTGTGGCATTCTGATATCCTGAGCCGTAGGGAAATGCAAGTCAAATTGTTCAAGATCATCAGTGATTTTCACCTGAAGACTAATGAGAGGTTTGGCAGAGGCTCTCGGCTAAATAGATTATAAAAAAGCTATTACAGGTGCTTCCGAGGAGAAATAGCAAATTTATGGAGAACGCCAGGAACTAACTGCTGGAATCCCAAGCCAAACCCAAAGTGCTGGAGTAACTTTGTGGGGTGTGGCAATGGTGTGGGGGTGGTGCGTGGTGGGGGTCATGTGTCGGTGGGGGGGTGGGGCAGGGGGAGGGGGGAAAGGGGAGGGGTATGGGGAATGGGAGGTGGTGTCTAGGCAGCATCTGTGGAGGGAATGGGCAGGCGACGTTCCGGGTCAGAGACCCTTAATCAGTCTGAAACATTGTCTGTGTGTTCCCTCCACGGATGCTGCCTGACCCGCTGAGTTCCTGTAGTATTTAGTGCCATTGTAATCTATAGAGAACATTTAAGAATTATTGGTGGGTGTCCTGAATTTGCTGCTGCTTTGGATACAAACTTTAGTCAATTGCTGTCCCTGGTGGGTCCAAAGCTTTAATGGCCTTTGCTAATGAAAATAAATTTCAGACTCAGCTGAATATAGGTTCCTAAACAGAGGTGTTTGGAATTTAATAACCAATATTTCGCTACGTCAGATGCACGGCCTAATCCTAGTTTTATTTCTACCAGATTGTGAATGTTGTACCTTTTATAGTAAAATAACTGCCCTTTCCACTTCTGTATTGGTGTATCACGACTTTACAGTGATCTTCAAGCTCTGACAACCTAAAGCCGTGTATATCCTTTTAATTTTACCTCCCTACCAAAATAAGCTGATGAGCCAATGTTTAAAAAAAAAAAAAGCATAACCTTGACATAGGAGTACCAAATGTATTTCTTTCTCCATCAACAATTCTCATCCATTGTAAGAATGTAGTGAATCTGGGCAGGGTGCAGACAATTTTGATATTGAATTGTGGCCCATCGTTAAGCGGTGGATTATTACTGTGCCGATTGTGAAATAACTCCCTCCAGACTTTGCTAGTGCCTCTCTCTGGTTTCATGATCTGGACTCGTGCTCCTCTCTTCTGAAGAGGGGCAGTATGGTGGCGCTGTGGTAGAGTTGCTGCCTTACAGCGCTTACAGTGCCAGAGACTCGGGTTCGATCCCGACAACGGGTGCTGTCTGTACAGAGTTTGTACGATCCCCCTGTGACTGCATGGATTTTCTCCAGAACTTCGGCTTCCTCCCACACTCCAAAGACGTGCAGGTTTGTAGGTTAATTGACTTGGTAGAAATGTAAATTGTCCCTAGTGTGTGTAGGATAGTGTTAATGTGCAGGGATCACTGGTTGGCACGGACCCGGTGGGCTGAAGGGCCTGTTTCTGCGCTGTATCTCTGAACTCCAAACTTTAAAAAAGAGAGTCAGCTTGCATGCTTGTATACCTGCTTACGCGTTTAATAGCCATTTGAATGACAAACAACCAATGCTGATAGAAATTTAAGGATTAGGTTTATTATTGTCACGTGTACTGAGGTACAGTGAAAAGCTTTGTATTATATGCTATCCAATCAGATGAGATAGAGAATTTCACTGTACCTGGGGACATGTGACAATAAAGTATAATTGAATAATACTATACATCACTACAATCAGGTCAAACTCAAGTACAGTATGTAGAACAAAGGGGAAGAATATAGGTCTCAGCATTGCAGTACATCAGTTCCACAGTCAAAGCCCAATATCTTCAATGGGGTAGAGGTGAATTGTACAGTACCCTAGTTTATGGAAGGACCATTCAGAAGCCTGATAAAAGAGGGGAAAAAGCTGTTCCTGAGTCTGATCGTACACACTTTTAAGCTTCTATATCTTCTGCCAAAAGGGAGAATGACTGGGTGGGACAAGTCATTGATTATCTTGGCTGATTTTCCGAGGCACCGTAAAGCGTAGATTAAGTCAATGGTCTGGTCTGTGTGATAGACTGGGCTCCATCTACAACTGTCTGCAATTTATTGCGTTCTTGAGCAGAGCTATTCCCAAACTAAGCTGTGATGCCACCTGATAGTGTGCTTTCTATGGTGTATCAATAGACAATTGGTGCAGGAGTAGGCCCTTCGGCCCTTCGAGCCAGCACCGCCATTCAATTTGATCATGGCTGATCATCCACAATCAGTACCCCGTTCCTGCCTTCTCTCCATATCCCTTAACTCCGCTATCCCTAAGAGCTATCTGAAGGAGTTTGTAAGAATCACTGGAGACATGTTGAATTTTCTCAGTCTCCTAAGAAAGTAGAGGTGTTGGTGTTCTTTCTTGGCTGTTGCATCAATGTGGTTTGTCCATGACAGATCGTTGGTAATATCAACGCCAAGGAACTTGAAGCTCTCAACCATTTCCATTTTGGCACCATTGATGCAGATTGGGCATTACTCTGCCATGCTTCCTGAAGTCAATAACTAGCTCTTTCATCTTGCTGACATTGAAGGAGAGGCTATTGTCCTGATACCATGTTACTAAGCTCTCCATCTCCTTCCTGTACTTTGTCTCATAATTAGTTGTGATCCGGCAGTGGTGTCATCTGCAAACTTATAGATGGAATTGGTGCCGAATTTGGCCACACAGTTGAGAGTATATAGGTGGTATAGTAAGGGACTAAGAAAGCATCCTATGGGGCACCGGTGTTGAGAATTATTGTGGAGGAAGTGTTGTCACCAGTCCTCCATGCTTGTGGTCTGTGGATCAGAACGTCAAGGATCAAGTGGCAGAGGGATGGGGAGAGGGAGAGGGTGCTAATTTCTAGGTCCAGGAGTTGCAGTTGACTTTGAGTTTGAAGGTGGAGCTTTTAGCTGACTCCTATTTATCGACTCCTACTCATTAACTATGAGTCCTTGTTGTCTAGGTGTTCCACGGATGTTTAGGGTCAGGGAGATGGTGATGGAGGAGTAAGAGGTTAAAGATGTCTGTGAATACTTCGGCCAGCTGTTCCGTACAGGTCCTGTGGACGTGACCAGGGACTCCATCCGAGCCAGTTGCTTTCTGCCGATTCATTCTCAAGAAGGCCGATCTTGCATCTGCCGCAGTAACTGTTGGTACAGGCGGCACAGTGGCGCGCAGTGGTAGAGATGCTGCCTCACAGAGCCAGATACCCGAGTTCAGTCCTGACTATGGGTGCAGTCTGTGCGGAGTTTGCACGTTCTCCCTGTGACCGCATGGGTTTTTTCTGGGTGCTCCGGTTTCCTCCCACATCCCAAAGACGTACAGGTTTGGAGGCTATTTGACTTCTGTAAACAGCCCCTCGAGTGTAGGATAGTGTATCGGTGATCGTTGGTCGGCGTGGACACGGTGGGCTGAAGGGCTTGTTTCCAAGCTAAACCAGAGATTGGTGGGGTGGGTGATGTTCCTCCACTGACCTTCTGTTCAAAGCAGGTGGAGAATGCACTGAGTTTATCGGTGAGGGACCTATTGTTGCAAGAGATGCTTTGCTTCGTAGCCCATTATAGTGGGCAAGCTTTGCAACAATCTATGAGCATCTGCTTCATTACCTCAGGATTCCAGCTTGATCCGGAATTTCCTCTTGGCATTCTTAATGGCTCTGCGCAGATCAGTCCCCCCCATATGGTGTTGATCTAGTGGCACATTAGCCTTCATCAGTCAGAGTTCTGAATATAGAAGATGGAAGGTCATGTTGTAGGTATATAAGACGATGGTGAGGCCACATTTAGAGTATTGTGTTCAATTTTGGCCACCATGTTATAGGAAAGATATTGTTGAGCTAGAAAGGATATAGAGAAGATTTATATTGCCAGGACTCGAGGGCCTGAGCTATAGGGAGAGGTTGAGCAGGCTGGGACTCTATTCCTTGGAGTGCAGGAGGATCTTATAGAGGTATACAAACCCATGAGAGGAATAAATTGGGTGAACACGCAGTCTTTTGCTTAGAATGGGGGAGTCAAGATCCAGAGGACATAGGTTTATGGTGAGGGGGGAAAGATTTATTAGGAACCTAAGGGGTAACATTTTTACACAAAAGATAGTGGGTGTTTAGAATGAGCTGCTGGAGGAGGTGGATGAGGCAGATACTATTGCAATGTTTAATAAACATTTGGACAGGTACATGGATAGGATAGGTTTAGAGGGATTTGGGCACAATGCAGGCAGATGGGACTAGTGTAGATGGGACATGGTGGTCGGCATGGGAAATTTGGGCCGAAGGGCCTGTTTCCACGCTAGATTTCATAGTCTATCCTAAAGGAACGTACAACAGGCAGCATTATTCCTTCATTATTGCGGTGCTCTTGATACTTCCCTGACCAATAATATGACTCACTGCTGTGAGGGTATAAGGATAATCACAATAACTAATGTATGATATTAATTTCATAGCAATAATACCAGGAAGTAACTGTGCCTTCTATAGGGTAAGTGAACTTGCATGTCCAGTATTCCTTGAGTTGGTGCTTAATCTTTGTCACTAAGCAAGTTTACTAATTGTGGCGCAGCTGGTAGATTTGCTGCCTCATGGTGCCAGAGACCCGGGTTCGATCCTGACTTCAGCTGCTGTCTGTGCGGAGTTTGCACGTTCTTCCTGTGACCGCATGGGTTTCCTCCTGGTGCTCCGGTTTCCTCCCACCTCCCAAAGACTTGCAGGATTGTAGGTTAATTGGCCGCTGCAAATTTCCCCTAGAGTGTAGGGTTTGGATGTCAAAGTTGAACAGCAGAACTTGTGTTCAGGGTTGGCAGAACTTATGATCAATGGTTGGCATGAACGTTGGTGGGCCAAAGGTCCTGTTTCCATACTGTATCTCTAAAACTAAAAAACGAATGTATCATATGATCAGCCCCTTTCCATGCTGTAGGACTCTATAACTTCATTCTAACAACTTAAAAAACATGCATGGTGAGATGTGTGATTGGCTATAATTTTCCAAAATTCCTTGCATTCATAAAAGGTTCCATTGTATTCAAAGTTGGTAGATGTAACACATTTCAATAAAAAGGCAAGGGATAATGTTGGAAATCGTTTATTGAAGAACATAGCCACGTACAGAAATATTAGTACAGAAAGAAGGAAACTGTATGTATAGGAAGGAACTACAGATGCTGTAGACACAAAATAGACACAAAATGCTGTAGTAACTTGGCGGGTCAGGCAGCATCTCTGGAGAAATGTCACCTATTCCTTTTCTCCAGAGATGCTGCCTAATCCCTGAGTTACTCCAGCATTTTGTGGCTACCTAGGGAGGGAATTGTAGCCTGTTGGCTTAACTTCAGTCACAGGAGAATGTTGGAAATTGTTTCTTTAAAAGTTCATAAGTTCGAGGAAGTTCTAAGAATTAGGCCATTCTGCCCATCAAGTCTACTCCTCCATTCAATCATGGCTGATCTATCTTTCCCTCTCAACCCCATTTTCCGCATACCTCTGACGCAAATCTGTCAATCTCTGCCTTAAAAATTGACGGTCTCCACAGCTGTCTGTATCAATGAATTCCACAGAATTCCACAGATCCTGCTAAAGAAATTCCTCCTCATCTCCTTTCTAGAGGTACTTTTTATTCTGAGGCTATGGCCTCTGGCCCTAGGCTCTCCCGCTAGTGGAAACATTCTCTCCACATCCACTCTATCCAGGCCTTTACAATTTGGTAAGTTTCAATGAGATCCCCCCTCATTCTTCTAAACTCCAGCGAATACAGGCCCAGTGTCGTCAAACACTCATCATATGTTAACTCAATCATTCCTGGGATCATTCTGAGTCTAGAGCTTCTAACACTGCACAAGAAAAAATACTGTAATGAGAGCATGTGTTGTGGTTAACGGGAACAGGTGGAAGTGCTAAGAGTTCCAGAAGGCTTTTTATAAGGTGCAACATCAAAGATTATTGCAAAAAATAAAATATCATTGTGTGGGAGGTAACATATTGTCGTGGGTAGAAGATTGGCTGCCGAACAGGGAGCAGAGAAGGCATAAATTAGACACAAGAAGCTGGAGTAACTCAGCGGGACAGGCAGCATCTCTGGAGAGAAGGAATGAGTGATGTTTACGGGTCGAGTCCCTTCTTCAGATTGATTTGGGATAAGGGAAACGAGAGATATAGATGATGATGTAGAGAGATTAAGAACAATGAATAGCGATGCCTCCCATAGATGCTGCCTCACCCGCTGAGTTTCTCCAGCATTTTTATCTACAGCCCAGTGGTATGAATATTGATTTGTCTCACTTCAGGTAGCCCCGGCATTCCCTCTCTCTCTATCCATCCCCCACCCAAGTTGTACTAGCTTCTCGTTTTCACCCAACAAACGGATAACAATGGCCTGTTTCCATTACTTTTTTGCATATCTTTTATTCATTGTTCTTCATCTCTCTACATCATTGTCTATATCTCTTGTATCCCTTATCCCTAACCAGTCTGAAGAAGGGTCTCTTAGCTTTCTGCGCTTCAAGGAATGCAGTCCGAGACTGTCCAACCTTTCCTTGTAGCTCAGGCCCGCAGGTCCAGGCAACATCATTGGAAATTAGGACTGCACGGCGGCGTAGAGGTAGAGTCGCTGCCTTGCAGCGCCAGGGACCCGGGCTTGATCCTGACTACGGGTGCTGTGTGTATGGAATTTGTACGTTCTCCCTGTGACCTGCTCTGGGTGCTCTGGTTTCCTCACACATGCCAAAGATGTACAGGTTTGTAGGTTAATTAGGTTTGGTAAAATTGCCGCTAGTGTATAGGACAGTATAAGTTTAGGGGGTGATCGCTGGTCGGCGCGGACCCAGAGGGCCGAAGGGCCGATTTCTGTGCTGTAACTCTAAAGTAAAGTTTAAAGCCTAAATCTTCTTTGCACTCTTTCCAACTTAATAACACCATTCCAATAGCAGGGTGGCCAAAACTGTACTTCAAATGTGGTCTGACCGACATCATAACATAAATTTCCAACTTCTAATTCAGTACCCTGACAGATGCAGGCTGATGTACCAAAAGCCAGTTTCACCACCCTCTTTGCGTAAAAGCTACTTCCTGGGAACTCCGAGATCCCTCTGATGTACAACATTACCCAGTTTCTTCATGTTGAGTGACTGAGAGAGTGTTTTATCCTGTCACAAGTTTCTTGTACCACTCCAATTAGTTGTATGATTTTAAAAGCCATCAAATGCATTAAGTTCACATTAAGTTCTGTGCAAATCCATGATTGTGGAATCTGCTCGAATCGCATGCATGCTTATAGCTGCAGCGGAATAGCATTGTATTTAGTGAGGGAGTGCTTCTTGTCAGAGGTACTGTCCTTTTGATGAGCTCTCAAATAGCTTGATCTAAAAGCTCCCGGGCAGGTTTTGAAACCTGGTCAATATGTGGCCCTCAAGCAATGACACCTAATGGATAGAGTGTTTGTTAGGTTAGAGATAAAGTGTGGAAACAGGCCCTTCAACCCACTGAGTCCTCGCCGACCAGCGATCACCCATACACTAGTTCTATGTTATCCCAGTTTCGCATCCTATACACTAGGGCCAATTTTACAGAAACCAATTAACCTACAAACCTGTACGTCTTTGGAATGTGGGAGGAAACTGGAGTACCTGGAGAAAACCCACGTGGTCACAGGGAGAATGTGCAAACTCCATACAGACAGCACCCATGGCCGGATTGAACCCAGGTGTCTGGCGCTGTGAGGCAGCAAGTTCAAGTTCAAATTCCAGTTTGCAGTTATTGTCACTTAACCAATTAAGGTACAGTGAAATTTGAGTTACCATACAGCCATAATAAGTGAAAAGCAACAATACACACAGCCACATAAAATGAACACAAACATCCACCACTGTGGAATCACCATTCCTCACTGTGATGGAAGGCAATAAAGTTCAGTCATCTTCCTTCTTTGTTCACCCCTGGTGGTCGGGGCCTTTGAACCCTCCGCAGTTCGCCGCTGCCGACGGCCCGATGTCCAAGCCCTGCCGTCGGGATGATGGAAACTCCGGCGTCGGGACAGATCGGAACACTCCGCGGCATTGCGCAACTGTGCCAACCTGTTCTTTTTCTGGAAGTTTTCTGTGCACAAATTGGCTGCCTCGTCTTCGGCATCACACAGTGGTTACATCTCAGTGACTCTGCAATGACTTTGGCTAGGAAAGGGTTAGAGGGATGAGGATCAAACACGGGCAGATGGGACTAGCTTAGATCAGGGCATCTTGGTGGGTATAGACGGGTTGGACCCAAGGGCCTGTTTCCATGCCGTATCCTCAATGACCCAATGGTGTGAAAGATGCTATATAAATGCATGTCCTCCCTTTTATTGATCAAATACACCACAGTAATTAGCTTTGGAACCCTGCTGCACCACATAAACCTTTTGTCCTCTCATCGTTGTTTTAAATGACTTGTTCCAGAACAATAAATTTAATAAACTATGGAAGATTAAATTAGGCATATTTTCTCTTGGAAGTACTTTAAGAGACAACAGTTTGTTTTTAACCATCTAATTGTGTATAAAATCATGAGAGGAATAGATCGGGTGGATGCAGGGAGTATCTTGCCCAGTGGGGAATTAAGAACCAAAGGGCATAGAAGGTGAAAGGGGAAAGATTTTAAAAGAATCTGAGGTGTAACCTTTTCACACAAACGGTGGTGGGTGTATGGAATGACAGAGGAGATAGTTGAAGCAGAGACTATTGCAACATTTAAGGGGCTGTCCCACTGCTGCGACCTAATCTGCGAGTTTAGACGAGTTTGCCCTCGACTCAAACTCGCAGCATGGTCGACACGTGGTCCTAGGAGGTCCTATGAGGTCACTGGAACTCTCCTCATGCTCGAGGGAAGTTCCCGAATACTCGCGGCCTCAGCTAGGTCGCGGAAAATTTTCAGCATGTTGTAAAATTTTCCGCGAGTAAAATTTGGTCGGCATGGTTCTTTTGAACTCGTAGTGCAGTGCAGTGGGGTCGCTATTTAGTTACAGGCAGTCGAGGGCAGCCTTAGGCAATTTCCTTCACTGACCGGGTATTTTGATTGGCTCATTGGAGTTTGCAAGACCCAGGAAAACCGACCGGTAGGAAAATGCCCGCTAAACTTTATTATACTTCTAAAAAGTGTCTCCACTCCTTCTCTCCCCCTCCCTCCCCCCCCTCCGCGCTCTCTAAAGGACTTACCGTACACCGTGCAGCCGTCTTTCCTTCCTCTTCATCGTGGGTGTGAATTTCAGACAGCGCTCCCCCACTTTCCCTGGCCCCCGCCTTTGCAATGTGTTTGTGTGTGTGTGTGTGTGTGTGTGCGGTCGGTCGATCCAGCTCGCGGTTTCAACGCTGACGGTCGATCCAGCTCGAGGTTTTCCAGGCGAGTGCCCTCGAGCTCAAAGGTCGAAGACACTCTTCTTAACTCGCGGATTAGGTCGCCGCAGTGGGACAGCCCCTTAAAGAAGCAATTAGACAGATACATGGATAGGACAGATTTAGAGGGCCAAATGCAGGCAAGTGGGATTAGTGTAGATTGTTGTTCTCCAAATGTTTTGCATAAAAACATTAGCAGCAAAGGAATGATCCAAGGCAGTGTGCGTTAATCTGTAATTGGACTAACAATGTAGGGATAAACCAGTTGGGCAAGATCATTCATATGGATTTGTGCTAAATATTGGTTTGTGAAAGAAAAGTAGGTCAACCTATTCACGACACCCACTGCGTCATCCTGCCTTTGAGCAGTCATGTGTTACATTTTCTCCTCTGCTAGCTCCTAGAATGCAGAATAAGTTGGCTCAAATGGTCTGCTGAAGTCACTTCACAAAGTGTTGCTCGCTTCCAGGTCTCCACAGAAATTGGTCGGGAGCACACTCGCCTTAGAGTCAGAAGGTGGTGAGTTCAAGTCCCACAAAGGAAGGTGCTTGGGCACTAAACCCCCCCATGGTTACACAGCAGTACATGGCTGGGAAAGCACTGTGTCATTGATGTGACGCCTTTCAAATGTTGGCGCCCTTGGGAAAGAGAGGGATTCTGCCCTACAATTTTGAAGGGACATAGAACATAGAACTGTACAGCACAGGAACGGGCCCTTCGGCCCACAATGTTTGTGCTGAACATGATAAACAAAACTAAGCGAAAGTTAAACTGATCTCATCTGCTTGTACGTAATACATATCTCCTCATTCTCTACATTTCCATGTACCTATTCAAAAGTCTCTTGAACACCACTATTGTATCTGCCTCCACCACCACCCCTGACAGTACATCCAGGCCCCCACCATTCTGTATTTTCAAAAAAACTTATCCTGCTCATCTCCATTAAACCTTCCACCTCCCACCTTGTAGATATGCCCCTCAGTATTGGACATTTCTAGTAAAGGTTACCCTATCTATGCCTCTCATTATTTTATGTACTTCTATCAAGTCTCTCTCAACCTCTGATGTTCCAGAGACCTTTTTATTCAAAAAATAAATTTTGTTCAGAATAAAAAGCATAAACAAAAAAAAAGAACTGCAAAAATTCTTCCAACATTCTCAGCGGCTATACACATATCTATTAGCGTTGCATTTGGTAGTGTTCACAGAATTATCATCATACCCAGCAGTCTTGCCACTCATGTGGCCCCGTGGGGTGATATCCCTTCCCTTGTTTGAGAAGCGTCTCCACCACACCCTGCCCCTAGAGACCTTGTGTTCCTAAATCACTACTTGCAGTACTGCATCTTTGCTTTCAAAGCATTGAAGCAAGCACACAAAAGTTGCAAAAGAATCTTCTACGTCCCAGTGAGATGAATTGACACTCTTTGGTTCGATACTGGTGATTGAGGAAGACGTGTTTCCTAACAGATAGGGGCAGCTTCTTAAATTGTAAGGAACGCAGCTAAATGGCTTTTCACATCCATGTGACTCACTGGTGGGGTGGAAAGAAATATAAGTAGCTTTATAAATCAATGTGATTGGACAAATAGTTCTCTAAAACAATTCGCTCCTTTTGATACAGAGTACTTTGCAGTTTCTTGCAAATGGGAATATCATTAAGTTTTTCAACTTCATAGATTTGGTTGGAATGCGTCCGATAAAAAGATGAAGTCTACTGAAATAGCAACATGAGCACTTCAATTAGAGTTATATAGTCAAACTATGTCTCGCTTTCTTGCTCTCCTGCAATCTTTATAGATATTTGTCCTATTCATAAATTTCTATTGGAGCAGCACAGTGGTGCAGCTGGTAGAGCTGCTGACTCACAGCGCTAGAGACCCGGGTTCTATCCTGACCTCGGGTGCTGTCTATGTTGAGTTTGCACGTTCTCCCTGTGATTGTGTGGGTTTTCTCCGGGTGCTCTGGTTTCCTTCCACATAACAAAGATGTGCGGGCTTGTAGGTTAACTGACCCGTTGCAAATTGCCCTAGTGTGTTGGGACTAGATGCGAAAGTTGGATAACTAGTGTGAATGGTGGTAGGCATGGGCCGAAGGGCTTGTTTCATGCTGTATCTCTCAATCAAACTAAATGTAATTCCTAATTTAGTTTGGTGTTGTTGAGTTGTGTATCCCAATAGCCTTTCACAATCAAAGAACACGAAAAAGAGCCACCTGCCAGCAATGGCACGAGGGGAAATCGCCATTGTTCTTCTTCTCCATCCCACAGCTCTGCAAATTATGGAGTCATTGTGCAGAATTGGGCCCTCTGGCCCAACAAGTCCATCGGATGCCCGTCTGCACTATCGTGTTTATTATTGATATTTATTGTCACCCATTCCAGTCTGCCGTGCCTCGGTGATTGAAGACCTTAACTCGTTTCTTGTTAGATCTATGAAGAATGCTTGACTCCATCACTCCTCGGGTAGTGTTTCCATGATTGTAACCAATAGAAGCAAGGAGCTGTAGACGTTGGTTTACAAAGAAACAAAACCACAGTGCTGGAGTAACTCAGCAGATCAGGCAGCATCCCGGGAGAACATGCATAGGTGACCTTTTGGGTTGGAATCTTTCTGCAGAAGGGTCCCAACCTATCAAATTTCTCCAGGGATGCTGCCTGACCCACTGAGTTAATGCAGCACTTTATGCCCTTTTGTATAAACCAACATTTATATTTCCTTGTTGCTAAATCATAATTTGACTTGGGTCAAATGTTTAATATGGGTCAGAGTTTCAATTCCCCCAAATATAAGATCGTCATTAGACCTCTTATGGTAATGTTGTTCTTCATGTAGAAAATAGTTGATGTGCTCCTTCACTCCATATATCTTCTTGTGGAACCATTATCCCCTCCACAACCTACTGTAATTTAGCAAAAACCGGTTTGCAATTTTAAATTGACTTAGCCTGAGTAGCTTTTACTTAGTACTTCGAGATACAGTGTGGAAACAGTCCCCTCGCCCCCCCCCCCCCCCCCCCCACCATCCTGGCTGACCATAGTTCACCCATTCACCCAATAGTTCTATCTTATCCCACTTTCTCATCCACTTCCTACCCGCTCTGGGCAATTTACAGCAGTCCATTAACTTACAAGCCCTCATGTCTTTGGGATGCGGGAGAAAACCATTGCACCAGGAGAAAACCCACGCGGTCACAGGAAGAACGTGCAAGCTCCACGCAGACAGCACCTGAGGTCAGGATCAAACCTGGGTCTTTGGCGTGTGAGGAAGCAGCTGTACCAGCTGCGCCACTGTGCCGCCCCGCTTAAGTGTGTGGTTTTGGTTAAGTGTATACCAGGTTTCCTCCACCTTTTGAGTTGAGTTTAGTTTATTGTCACATGTTCCGAGGTAGAGTGAAAAACTTTTATCACGTGCTAACCAGTCAGCGGAAAGACAATACATGACTACAATTGAGCCAATACATGATAAAGAGAATAACGTGAATAACATTTAGTGCAAGATAAAGTCAGTAAAGTCCGATCAAAGATAGTCCGAGAGTCTCCATTGAGGTAATTAGTAGTTCAGGATTGCTCTCTAGTTGAAGACTGGTTCTTTTGTCCGAAGAGGTGCTTCGTAACAGTGTCCTTGGTCTGCCTGGATCTAAACTTGAAGGATTGGCCTGTTTTCCTGGACACCATCTGTACTATAATTGTTTCCTCTCTGTTTAAACCATTAAATCCAGGACCACAGAGTAGATTGTCCTTTAATCTTTCATGTTGAAAGGAGTGCAAGGCTAGTCCACACTCATCATTTCTTTCTTCTGATCTCTGTATTATTCCGTTGTGTCTGTGGTGCACTCCATCCAAGGCCAGAAGCCTGTTGCTAGGGGACGGTGCTCAGTTCTGAATACAGTGCTCCTGATATTGTCAATCTAGTGCGCTTCTTCTTCTTTCGTGGCGTGCACAGCCTAAAGTTGTTGGACAACTTGTTCTATTTGATCTTCCGTTTATGCACGTCGAGTTGATTGCATTTGTCGAAACAGGGCGGACCATGTGAAGGTTGCAATCTTCCACCCCAATCTAGTGCTCTAAGCAGTTTATAATGGATACAGTCTGAAGAAGGGTTTCGGCCCGAAACGTTGCCTATTTCCTTCGCTCCATAGATGCTGCTGCACCCGCTGAGTTTCTCCAGCATTTTTGTGTACCTTCGATTTTCCAGCATCTGCAGTTCCTTCTTTAACAGTTTATAATGGAACTTCTTTCCCCTGTGTTCAGAGATGAAAGTTAGGTCATTAGGTCTGTAGTTTAGGCATTTCTTTGTGTAGAATCCTGGAATCTTTCTACTTTTCCCCAGTCCCTGACTAATTTAGTTTAGAGATACAATGTGGGATCAGGGTATCTCCTCACCAGGTACTCAATGCTAGGGCATTTTCAGTTGTGAATTCTGTGAGTGACTGATTTTAAGAAACCATCTCGTCCTTCAACTTTAAAAAAACGAATGTCAATGGTTCTATGGACCAATCACACAGCGTGTAGGGATAGTAGATTACACTGAGGTACTACAGAAGAGTCGCCACGTTTCTGGCACCTTCTTGTATTCTTCCAGTCCAAAATTGTTATAAAATGTAGAGTCTGAACTTCATTTTAAAGGCCTATTATCCTGGCACTGGGTTGCAGGGATGCGTATGACCAGGCGATATTGATGATGTTCTCCAACGCTCCGTGCCGCTGCAGGCCAAGTCCGATCCAATCGAGCCCCAGGCTACTGCAGGGCCTCCAGTGGCCCACTCCACTGACACACCGATCCGGACACATCCACCCGCAAATGCATCGTCCCGTGGCCACCCTTCAGCCTCCGTGCTCCAGGGCGCCTCCCACAGCCAACCTCAGAACCACAGAGCATCTCTGAGGGTGCCTAGTTTTTGCATTGCTGCACGGTGTATATATGTTAAAATTCCAAGTTGCCATGGCAATGATGCTCATGAAGGTTTCAAGATTTCAAAGATTTCAAAGGTCTTTTATTGTCACGTGTACCAATTAAGGTACAGTGATATGCGAATTACCATACAGCCATAATTGTGTAATTGTGCCTGTACATAGCAAGATTTTTACCGAACTGTGTGCAAGAAAAGAGAATTTCACTGTACCTGGGTACATGTGACAATAAAGTACCATTGAACCATTGACATTAGTTAAAATAGAGTTGAAGGATGAGATGATTTCTTAAAATCAGTTACTCACGGAATTCACAACTGAAAGTGTGCTCGCACTCGTTCACCAGTGAGGCGATTATCTGGCCCGTATTCTTTCCATTCCTAATCATAACTTCCTCCGTACAGACTCAGAGAATAAACAAAGATCCAACTAGAAGCTGTTCTTCAATTACATTACAACTGTTACACCTTAACATTGCAAAGCGTTTTGTTTTAAACAACCAATATTGAGATACTGTCACTGTAACCTCAAGGTCTGCAAGATCAGATTCACAAAAAATGCATACGGCAGGTGACCATTCTGCCCATCATGTGTGTAATGGGTAAAATCAGCCCTTCTACATTAGGTCCATCACCTGCCATCTAAAGTAAATCACCTCCTATGAGGGACGTGCACAAAAGGGGATTTTGCCATTGCATAATTTATAGCATTTTAAAGAAAATTACAGAGCAATGCAGTGTTCTAAATCAAAATGAAGTTCAAATCTCTTTAGATTGAGCGGCATTAGAGTGGCGCAGCGGTAGAGTTGCTGCCTCACAGCACCAGAGGCCCGGGTTCAATCCTGACTACGGGTGCTGTCTGAATGGAGTTTGTATGTTCTTCCTGTGACTGCATGGGTTTTCTCCGGTTGTCCGATTTCCTCCCACACTCCAAAGACAAGCAGGTTTGTAGGTTAATTGGCTTCTGTAAATTGTCCCCAGTGTGCAGGGTAGAACTAGTGTATGGATGATCGTTTGGTTGGTGGGGACCCGCTTTATCTCTAAAGTCGAAACTAGTGAGTTGTTGGTGGGGCATTGAACGACCCTCGGGATTGTATCTATCGATGATGTTAGGGAAGAGTTGCGCAAGGTCACCATTGGGAAGCAGTGTTGTAAGGTTTGGATGTGAAAACTCAGCTCTCTGGGGCACAGTTTATTTATTATTCTGACCCAGTTGCATGTATTTCAAGCTGTGTTGGTGAGTTAAGGCACAGGTGTGGTGTCGACCTCTTTTTGTCAAATGGATCAGCAGTGCTTCGTGCGTTGCTGTGAATCCAGTGACATTTAAACCATGCTGCACCTTCCCAAGTAATTTATGTTGTTATCTACTGCTTTAACAGTGACGTTCGATCAACGTTTCCCCACTAATATATCTTGTGAGGACCTTGCGTATGGAAACGCAAAGATGTAGAAAAGCAACTTTGCAAATGTCACAGTCAAAATAGAACACAGAGCAAGTCTGTTACGGCTGAGTTACCTATTTGAAGCACTATCCCAATTATCTTGGCTGGTTCTGGGACTACGGGATTAAGTCAGGAGAGTCAAGAATGTTTTATTATCGTATGTCCCGAAACAGAACAATGAAATTCTCACTTGCAGCAGCACAACAGATAAGGAATAGTGTAAAATCGAGAATAATGCCTATAAATCTATATAGTTCTAACCCTATTTGGAGGTTGTAGTGTTTAACAGCCTGATGGTTCTAGGGAAGAGGCTGTTCCTGTGTTCCTGAACATGGACGTTACAGTTTTCAGTTTCTTCTTGATCGCAGGAATGAGATGAGAGTGTGGCAAGGGTGGTGTGGGTCTCTGATGATGCTGGCTGGCTGCCTTGTTGTAGCAGTGACTCCTGTAGACCCCTTTGGTGGTGAGGAGGTCAGTTCCCGTGATGGACCGGGCAGGGTTCACCACTTTTTGCAAACTTCATAACTTTTCTCAAGCGACCAGAAACAATTGTCTCCTTCAATTCTTTGTGCTATTTTGATAGTGGTACAGCAATTGATTGGTTTCTGCATTGATCTCTGCTTTGCCAATGGAATTCTTGGCTTAATCAGCCGCAGGAGTTGGACAGAAAGACTCCTATGGACTCATCATTGTGGTATTTTACAGTCGCGATTTGATAGAACTGATCCATTGTCTCTTGTGTTGCAGGATGAGTTGACTGCAGTGAATGTAAAGCAGGGATTTAATAATCAGCCTGCCTTCTCTGGGGATGAACACGGATCGGCCAGGAATATTGTCATCAACCCAGCAAAGGTAAGAGATTGGGAGACGCAAGGAACTGCAGACAAATGCTAGCAGTTATTTCAAGACTAGAATATAAAAACAGGGATGTAATGCTGAGGTTTTATCAGGCACTGCTCAGACCGCATTTGGAGTATTGTGAGTAGTTTTGGACGCTATATCTGAGGAAGGATGTGCTGGCGTTGGAGAGGGTCCAGAGGAGGTTTACCGGAATTATGCCAGGAATGATTGGGGTAACATATGATGAGCTTTGATGGCACTGGGCTTGTACTTGCTGGAGTTTAGAAGAATAAGGAGGGACCTCATTGAAACTTACCAAATAGTGAAAGGTGTGGATAGAGTGGATGTGGAGAAGATGGTTCCACTGGTGGAAGAGTCTAGGACCAGAGGGCATAGCCTCAGAATAAAAGGATGTACTGTTAGAAAGTAGATCAGGAGGAATTTCTTTCGTCAGAGGGTGGTGAATTTGCGGAATTCATTGTCACAGAAGGCTGTGGAGGCCGTCAATGGATATTTTTTAGACGGAGATTGACAGATTCTTGATTAGTAAGGGTGTCAGGGGTAATGTGGTGAAGGCAGGAGAATGGGGTTGAGAGGCAATGAAAGATCAGCCAGAACGCCACCGCCGGAACGCCACCGCAGCCCCGAAGCCGGCCAGCTCCGCGCTGGTAAGTCTTGGCTCTGCCTCCGGAGCCTCGAGGTCGGTCGGTCGCAGTTGGAGTTGGAGGCCGTCAGCTCCGCCATTTTGGCCTCAGCGCAGACGGAGGCAGAGAAGGGGGATACGACAAGAAAAAGTCGCATTCCCCCGAAGGAAGAGACAAAAGTCATGTTTCACCCCCCCCCACCCCCCACCCCCCACCCCCCACGTACACAACCCAATAAACCAAAATTTGACTAAAACAAGACAAAAGAAACCAACAGAAAAAGTAAAAACAGACGGACTGCAGGCGAGCCGCAGCCGTGCAACAGCGCCGCCACTTCCAGGGCTGGAATAGCTCAGTGGCGTCCGGCAGCATCAATGGAGGATGTGGGTTGGGACCTTTTTAGACTGATTGTCGAAGGGGGCAGAATGCTGGAAGAGAGGTGGGGGGTGGGACAAAGCCAGCTAAGTGATAGGTGGATACAGGTGAGGAGGGTTGGTTTGATTGTCAGATGAGTGGATAAAGGGCAGAGATAATAAGGAGACAAAAGGGTGTGAGATCAGGAGAGTAGGGGCATGAATTATGAGGCCAGAGGAAATGATATAGGTGGAAAGGGAAGGGGGATGGGAAAGGGAGGCAGTGTAGTGGGAGAAATGGGTGCACATCCAGGTGGCATACAGGAACTAGATTATTTTGATGATACAGCAGGCCCTTTGGCCCAACTTGTCCATGCCGACCAATGTGCCCCATCTTAACTAGTCACACCTGCCTGTGTTTGGCCCATATCCCTCGAAACCTTTCCTATCATGCACCTGTCCAAATGTCTCTTAAATGTTGTCACAGTACCTGCCTCAACCACCATAGTTCGTTGCATATACCCACCATCCTCTGTGTGGAAAAATTTGCCCTTCAATTCCTTATAAAATCTTTCCCCTCTCACCTTAAACCTATGTCCTGTGGTAATTGATTCCCTGGGTAAAAATACTCTGTGCATCAAACCTATCTATTCCCCTCTTGATTTTGTTCACATCTCCTCATCCTCTTTTGCTCCAAGAAATAAAGCCCTGGCCTGCCCAACCTCTCCTTATAGCCCGGGGCCTCAAGTCCTGGCAACATCCTTGTAAATCTTCTTTAGTTTTGAGCATGGAAAAAGGCCCTTCGGCCCACTGAATCCGGCCAACCAGCGATCACCCCGTACACAAGCACTATCCTGTACACTAGGGACAATTTACAATTTTACCAAAGCCAATTAACCTACAAACCTGAACGTGGGGGAGGAAACCAGACCACCCGGAGAAAACACACGCGGTCACAGGGAGAAAATGCAAACTCTACAGGCAGCACTTGTAGTCAGGATCGAACCTGGGTCTCTGGCCCTGCGAGGCAGCAACTCTCGAACATGCTGGATTCAATGTCAAGCATTTAACGAGATGTTGCTACCTTGTCTGAACTTTTCTGATGAATTCTGATGATTAAGCGTTTGACGACACTGGAGTTTAGAAGAATGAGGGGGACCTCAATGAAACATAAGAATAGTGAAAGGCTTGGATAGAGTGGATGTGGAGAGATGTTTCCACTTGTGGGAGAATCTAGGACTAGAGGTCATAGCCTCAGAATTAAAGGATGTTCTTTTAGGAAGGAGATGAGGAGCAATTTCTTTAGTCAGAGGGTGATGAATCTGTGGAATTCTTTGCCACAGGCTGTGGAGCCAAAGTAAGTGGATATATTTAAGGCTGAGATAGTTAGATTCTTGATTAGTATGTGTGTCAAGGTTATGGGGATAAGGCAGGAGAATGGTGTTAGGAGAGATAGATCAGCCATGATTGAATAGCGGGCCGAATGGCCTAATTCTACACGATGGGCCGAATGGCGAAACTTGATGGGCCGAATGGCCTAATTCTACTCCTATCAATTATGATCTTATGATAATGCATGCCTTAAACGCTCTACACTTTAATCATCTGCCTATTTTACTTTGCAGAGCAAATAATTTTTTTTTGTCATCATTGGGTGTTGGAAATTGTGCTAGTTGGGGTTAAAGGAATCTGTTTTAATATTAAACATGTTTTACTGGAATAATGCAAAAAGATTGCTGTGGTCTTGACATTATTGTTGCTTTATTTCACTTTCTGTTGTTTGAAACAAACTGCTTTATCTCCCTCTTGACTTGGCCTAATTGAAATCTTGCACCAATTGTTGGTTCAGGTGTTTGAATCTAATGGGATGTCTTTTCTGAGGTGGGGTTTTTCAGTATTTTCAGCCTATTATGCACATTCTATACATCCTTGTTGCCATGGTGGCAAATGTGACTTAAGATCCTGGCACTAAGGATGCTTTCCCTTTTGTTCTTTTTGCTCATTGTGCAAAGAATAAAGGTTTCTTTGTGACGGATTGGTACATTAAGGCTGCTTTTACATTGTTAACAAGCGGGGCCACTGGAAATAATTTTATTCCCGGTTTTGTGGAGGTAAATGGCAAGTGATTCACCTATTGACTTCGCAAAACTTTTCACCATCTTGCAAGTGGAAGTTGGGATTACGATGCAGTATTCTTGCCTTGCCTGAATGAAAGCAGCTTCAACAACACAAGAAACCTGATGCCTTCCAGGTCTAAGCAGTCGACTTAAGTAGCAGAGACACAAAATGCTGGAGTAACTCAGCGGGTCAGGTAGCATCTATGAAGAAAAGGAATAGGTGACGTTTTGGGTCGGAATCCTTCTTCAGACTGGAGTATGAAGTCTGAAGAAGGTTTCCGACCCGAAACGTCACCCAAATTTGGGTATTCAACTGCCAAAATGGTTAAGGCCAATTGTGGTCTGGAGCGTATGCAAACTCCACATAAACAGTATAACAATATTTAAAAGACATTTGGGCAGGTACATGGATCGGAAAGGTTTATAGGGATATGAGCCAAATGCGGGCAGCTGGGTTTAGTGTAGATGGAGCCTCTTGGTTGGCATGGATGGGCCCAAGGGACTGCTGTATGACTCTGACAGCATTCAAGGTTATGATTGAACCTGATTCTCTGGAGCTGTGAGGCAGCAGCTCTACCAGCTCTTATTTTTTTGTGTTCTTTAAGATGATTTTTATTTTTAGAAACTCTCCGAAGCCAATAGGAGTAATAATTGCCTTCCTTTGTCATTAAGAATGTTAACTTTTTCTGATATTAAAAGCTAAAAATACTGTAGACACTCAGCAGGCCAGGCAGCATCTGTGGAGAGAGTACAATTAATGTAGCAGGTTGAAGATCCTTCGTCAGATTTATTTTTCGCTGTTGTGACTAGATTCAGGGACAGTTTCTTCCCAGCTGGTATCCTGCAACTGAACCATCCTTTCACCAACTGGAGAGCAGTCCTGACCTCCCATCTACCTCATTGGGGACACTCAGACTATCATTAATTGGTCTTTACTGGACTTTATTGTGCACTAAACATCTATACTATTACTAAAACTCTCATCTTGACCACTTCCGGTCTGATTTGTATTTAAATTTGCGCAGAAACGTTACCCTATATCGCTAGGATTACTCGCCACCTTACTCACCGTTCTCCTCTGCTCCAAGCCACCAAGTTTTGTTCCTATCGGTGGATGATTCCAAAAGTTATGAAGGTTTAAAAAATTGTGAGATTATCCGATTAGTCTTCTCGCCTGTCAATCACCATGAAGGTAACGCCCCTTCCAGCACCCACTGTTAATCTTTGCTGTTAATCACCAGGCGGGGCGAGGAGAATAAAGCTCCGGAGGCGGGGCTGATTACGCAAGTCGTGCTCCCGCTGTGAGTCCCCATCGCACCCCCAACCTCTTCCCCTCTGGTCTCCCTCGCTGGCTCTTGCCCCCCTCCCCCATAATACCGCACTCTCCCCAAGGCTCTTCCCCGTCCTTTCTCCGAGCTCCCTCCCCCCCACAACCCCCCGTCCACACATACCCCCCTCCCACAACCCCTCCCCCCCACAACCCCCCGTCCACACACCCCCACAATGCGCCCCCCCACAAAGCCCCCCCAAAATGCCACACACCCCGCCTACACCCCCCCCCACAACCTCTTCTCGCCCCCACAACCCCCCCTCACCCCCACAACCCCCCTCTCCCTCACAACCCCCCTCTCCCCTACAACCCCCCCTCTCCCCCACAACCCCCCTCCCCCGACACTCCTCCCCACCCACAAACCCTTCCTCCACAACACCCTTGCCCATAACCCCCCTCCCCCCCACAACCCCCCCCCGCTCACATATACCCCCCGTCCACACACACACCCCTCCCCTCCAAACACCCCCGCCCACACATACCCCTCCCCCAAACCACATCCTCCCTCCCGGCCCACACCACACCCCCCCCACATCCCTCCTCCGCCCCCTCGCAAACCCCTCCAGCCCATATACACACTTCCTTTCCCCCCCCCCACCACACACCCCACGTGGTGACTGGGACCCAACTTAGTCTAGTTATTCCATTAATCCTGTATCTGTATTCTATGGACGGCCTGATTGTAATTGTGTATAGTCTTTTCAGTGACTGGCTTACATGCAACCAAAAAGCTTTACACTATACCTCGATACACTTGACAATAATAAACTAAACTAAACATATCTTTTTTCTCAGTAAAGGGAAGATCTCCCCAGTTATTTGCATTTGGATTGCTGTAACCCTGTGCTTAAACCTTCCTTCTATAAAGTTTTTGATTGCATGCTTAACTATTCTGCATCTGTAAGGAATAGTTGTCATTGTGTGGTTAGAATCAGATTTGGCATTTCTTAGAAATGAAGTGTCTGCCCTGTTGATTTCACTTGAAAGTTATAAATGAAGGATTAGTCCAGCTGCTAGACAGATGTCTTGGTCTTTAGTTTCAGCTAGCAACTGCAAAACCTGAAGCAACTTTTTAAATTTTGTTTTATTTTTTTTTAATTTATTTTTTATTTTATTAGAAGCAAATATACAAGAGTAGAACAAACGGCATATAAAATTATACAATTAATGTACAGCTTCAATTTTACCTTTTTAGCTTTAAAATAAAGGAAAAGAAAAGAGAAAGAACAAGAGAGAGAAAAAGTGAGAGGTGCAAAGATAGGACCCCTAGACTACCAAAGTAGTGTAGCCAAAGAGTAAGTAAAAGAAAGAAGGAAAAGAAGAAAAAAAAAGAACAAAAAGAAAAAGAGAGAGAAAAGTGGTGATATACCTGCCTCGTGTCCCTCCACACCCACCTCACCCAACCCATAATTGGATTTAAATCCAAAGTGGTGTTGCACCATACTATCCTTGTAAGAATTCGGTGAAGGGTGTCCATGTCTTGGAAAAATGACCTGGTATTTCAGCCAGGACCAGTCTAATATTTTCAAGATGTAGTGTCTCGGACATATTTGTAATCCACATCTTAACAGTAGGGACTGATGTGTGTTTCCAAAATTTAAGTATCAGTTTTTTCGCCGTTATCAGGCCATAATTAAGGAAACGTCTTTGAAAACGTCTTAGCTCAGAACAGGAATGGGTTATAGTTGCTTCCTGAAGAAGACATTTATCACAAATAGGAGAAACCTTTGGGAAGATCTTATTCAGTTTAGACTTTGAATAATAGAGTCTGTGCAGTATTTTAAATTGTATTTGCGAATGCCTAACGTTAAGAGAGTTGTGTATGTATAGAAGGCTTTCCTCCCATCTGTCTTTTAAAATTGTTAGGCCGAGTTCATCTTCCCAAGCTCTTCTAATTACTTCTGACGATGGGGTTTAAAAGGGTATTATGAAGGTATGATATTAACTTGTTTGAATCCTAGTTTCTATTCATACATTCGTCTAGATTGTCTGGAACCATATATTGATAGTCTTGGGTATATGATTTCAGATAGTCTCGTATTTAAAGATATCTAAAGTATTGGCTACCTTTCAGATGATATTTCGACTGTAATTCTTGAAATGAGAGAAGAGTTCCCATCTCATAAAGATCTCCCAGTTTTTTAATTCCTAATCTTTCCCAGTGTGTGAACGTCTTGTCTAAGATAGACGGATTGAACGAAGCAACTTCTGTGGGGCAAAAAAAGCATTCTTGATGCAGGAGCGGAGAATCTGGTGAACACTAAACACATAAACACAAATGGAAGTGCTCAGCAAGTATATAACATCCAGGGAAAAGAGTCATTCTAAACACTGGAATTACACTGACAAAGGATACCAGTCGGCCCATTATGTTGATACAGTTTTGTTGACGATGTAACTGATCGCTCACACGTCTACTGTTGTGTATAGTCTTTTTGTTGACCGGATAACACGTAACACAAAAGTTTTTTACTGTTCCTCAGAACACGTGACACTAACTTAAACTAAACCTCTCCACCACACCCAGGTAGGATCCAGACACCTGGGTGCGATCCTGACTACTGTGCTATCTGTACGGATATTGTACGTTTTCCCTGTGATCGCATGGGACCTCTCCGCATTCCTCCCACATCCCAGACATGCAGGTTGGTTGGTAGGTTAATTGGCATCTGTTAATTGTCCCTAGTTTTAGTTTTAGCGATACAGTGGTCCATCAAGACCAGGCCAACCAGCGATCACCCGTGCACACTGGTTCTATCCTATACACTGGGGGACAATTTACAGAAACCAATTAACCTACAAACCCACACGTCTTTGGGATGTGCGGGGGAAACTGGAGACGCAGAGAAAACCCATGCGGTCACAGGGAGAACGTGCAAACTCTGTACAGACAGTACCCGTAGTCCGGATCGAACCTGGTGTCTCTCGCGCTGTAAGGATTCAACTCTACCGCTGCGCCACTGTGCTGCCTAGTGTGTAGGAAAGCACTAGTGAATAAGTGATCGTTGGATGGCGTGGACTTGATGGGCCGAACTCGATGTTTCTACGCTGTATCGCTAAAACTAGGGACAATTTACAGTTTAAGTAACCTACCAACCTGCACATCTTTGGGATGTGGGAGGAAAGTGGAGAAATCCTACGCGGTCACAGGAAGAACGTACAAACTCTGTACTGACAGCACTGTAATCAGGATCAACCCCGGGTCTCTGGGACCCTCCCGGGTGTGGTGGAGAGGTTTCGTTTGTTTATTGTCACTAAATCTAAACTACAAACCTAAAGAGCAGCCACTAAAATGGAAGCATAATGTAAAACAGAGTAGCTTTGGCTCAATGTTCTCACTTCCGGAACAGTAATTGTGATGAGATTCCATCTGAACTCGAGTTGCAGAAACATATCCGCTCCTTGCCAGTGTTGGCTTAAAGATACTGAAGCTGTGGATAAACATTGGATCATTTAATAATCTAGTTCCTTCATCACCATCCATAGGCCAGCAGCCAACCTGGGCAGTACCAGTGAGCCACGGGGGCTTTGGGCTCGGGTTGATAAATGGAGGAGAATTCCTATTATTAATTTTTGTATTGTGAGTAAGATTGCTATAACATATAATACAATATCGGCCAGAAATTGCATTTATGTTAAATCAATCAAGTCATAGTCATACAGCAGAGAAACAGGCCCTTCGGCCCAACTTGCCCATGCTGACCAAGATGCCCCATCTACTCTAGTCCCACCTGCCCGTGTCGAACCCATATCCCTCTAAACCATTCTCCTCCATGCACCTGTCCAAATGCCTTTTAAATGTTGTTATAGTACCTGCCTCAACTACCTCCTCTGGCAGCTGTGTGAAAAGGTTGCCCTTTAAGCACATATTACATCCTCGCCCTCTCACCTAAAGGCAGCCAACATCATCAGAGACTCACACCACCCTGGCCACACTCTCATTTCACTTCTGCAATCGGGAAGAAGGTAGAGGAGCCTGAAAATTGAAAAGTCCAGGTTCAGGAACAGATCCTTCCCTACAGCCATTAGGCTATTAAACACTACAAACTCAAATAAGCTCTGAACTACATAGACTATTATTGTTATTGCACTATTATGGTTTGTTTTTGGTATGTGTGTGTGTGTGTATGTATAATATATATATATATATATATACATATATATATATATAATATTATATACACACTGAACTTTTTCCCTCTTGTTTAGTATTGTTTCCAATGTACTATGTTGACGTATTCTGTTGTGCTGCTGCAAGTAAGAATGTAATTTTTCTATCTGAGACATATGACCATAAAACACTCTTGACTCTTCATCTCGGGTTCTTGATTCTCCTACTTTGGGTAAAAGACATTGTGCATTCACCCTAACTATTCCCCTCATTACATTATACACCTGTATAAGATCACCGCTCTGTCTCCTGTGCTGCAAGGAACAAAGTCCTAGCCTGTCCAATCACTCCCTGTAGCTTAGGCCCTCAAGTCCTGGCAAAATCATCATAAATCTTCGCTGCACTCTTTCTTGTTTAATGACATCCTTCCCATAGCAGGGTGACCAAAACATAACACAATACTCCAAAATGTGGCCGCACCATTATCTCGTACAACTGTAACATCCCAGCTTCTGTACTCAGTACCCGGACAGATGAAAGCTAAAGTACTGAGAGCCTTCTTGAGTACCCTATCCACATGTGACGCCATTTTCAGGGAATTATGTATCTGCACTCCTAGAGAATGATGTCCATTCCCGGGTTCGATCCTGACCTGGGATGCTGTCTGTGTGGTAGTTTGCATGTTCTCCCTGTGACCACTCCGGTTTCCTCTGGGTGCTCCGTTTTGCTTCCACATCTCAAAGACTTGTGTGTTAATTGACCGATGTTACTTGCCCCCTAGTGTGTAGGGAATGGAAGAGAAAATGTGATAACATAGAACTAGTATGAAAGGGCGATCGATGGTCGGCAAGGACTGCGGGACAGATAATCCGTGCTGGATTTCTACACTAAAAGATTATGGTGTTCTTGCGACAGCTTTAAGAAATTATTGTGGAAATTCAACCTTGTTGTGGTCTTTTTCCTTTGTCTTTACACTTAAAATACGTGTACCCAGGCTCGACTTTTTTGTTTTCCCTGTGGTGTTTTCTAAGTTTAATGGGCATCCCATGAGAGACCATGAAACTTACCACACATGTTAAAATGCAATTGTTAATCCCTTGCAGAATGCAAGTCCACGAGGAATTTCAGCACACAGATGCATGTATATAGAAAACGCAGTGATTGGTGGTGTGGAAGATACAGTGCATCAACAAGAAGTAATTGGGTCATAAAGCAGGGAAACAGGCCTTTTGATCCGACTTGTCCATGCACATCAAGGTGCCTTTTTTAACTGCATCCATTTTGCGGAGCTGGGAACCCACCCGGAGAAGGAAGCCGGAGAGTCACGGCCCATCCTGATGGCAGGCCTGGCTCGCCCACTGGGGAACCCGGAACCTGCCCAGAGAGGAGGATGGAGGGAGACGGCAACGGACGCTGGACAAAGGGTCCCAGCGAGCTGTGGCCCATCCCAACTACAGGCCTGCCTCGTCCACTGCCAGAGGAGGATGGAGGGAGGCGGAAAATTGACAAATGATCCAAATGTAAGAAAAACCAGGGCTTCTTGCCTTCTGCACCCTCAAGGTTGCCTGCGGGAGACCCCCCCCCCTCCTCCCCCGAGGGAACAAACGCAGAAGAGGGCCATGCGAGGAGAGGACAACAGTTCACGGCACAACCGGGATGGGGGTGATGGCTGCAATGGGCCTTTGTGGCCAGCTGCAGCTGGGACTGTGACATGGTGCCAAAGTGGTGCCTCTTGCATACAGATTCAGTGGGCAGTTGTGTACATTCTGTACTAACTGGCGGATTGTGCTTATGTGTAATGATAGTCTTGCTGAGTTGTATGCAAAAAAACACTTCACTGTAGCTGGGTACACATGATAATATAGAAACCATTGACCATTTGCCCATATTCGGCCCATATCTGTCCTGTCCATGTGTCTGTCCAAATGTCTTTTAAATGCAGTTATAGTACCTGCATCAACAACCTCCTCTGGCAGCTCGTTCCGAATACCCTCCACCCTCTCCATGGAAAAAGTTACTCCTCAGGGTTCCTATTAAATCTTGCCCCTCTCATCTTAACCCAATGCCCCCTGTTTCTTGATTCCTCCGACTCTGAGTAAAACACTGTGCATTCCTTAATCTATTCACCATGTAATTTTATATACATGTACAGTGGCTTGCAAAAGTTTTCATACCCCTTGAACTTTTCCACATTTTGTCACGTTACAACCACAAACGTAAATGTATTTTATTGGGATTTTATGTGATAGACCAACACAAAGTGGCGCATAATTGTGAAGTGGAAGGAAAATGATACATGGTTTTCAAATTTTTTTACAAATAAAAAACTGAAAAGTGTCGCGTGCAAAAGTATTCAGCCCCCTTTACTCTGATACCCCTAAATAAAATCCAGTGCAACCAATTGCCTTCAGAAGTCACCTAATTAGTAAATAGAGTCCACTTGTGTGTAATCTAATCTCAGTATAAATACAGCTGTTCTGTGAAGGCCTCAGAGGTTTGTTAGCGAACATTAGTGAACAAACAGCATCATGAAGCCCAAGGAACACACCAGACAGGTCAGGGATAAAGTTGTGGAGAAGTTTAAAGCAGGGTTAGGTTATAAAAAAATATCCCAAGCTTTGAACATCTCACGGAGCACTGTTCAATCCATCATCCGAAAATGGAAAGAGTATGGCACAACTGCAAACCTACCAAGACATGGCCGTCCACCTAAACTGACAGGCCGGGCAAGGAGAGCATTGATCAGAGAAGCAGCCAAGAGGCCCATGGTAACTCTGGAGGAGCTGCAGAGATCCACAGCTCAGGTGGGAGAATCTGTCCACAGGACAACTATCAGTCGTGCACTCCACAAATCGGGCCTTTATGGAAGAGTGGCAAGAAGAAAGCCATTGTTGAAAAAAAGCCATAAGAAGTCCCGTTTGCAGTTTGCCACAAGCCATGTGGGGGACACAGCAAACATGTGGAGGAAGGTGCTCTGGTCAGATGAGACCAAAATTGAAGTTTTTGGCCTAAATGCAAAACACTATGTGTGGCGGAAACCTAACACTGCACATCACCCTGAACACACCATCCCCACTGTGAAACATGGTGGTGACAGCATCATGCTGTGGGGATGCTTTTCTTCAGCAGGGACAGGGAAGCTGGTCAGAGTTGATGGGAAGATGGATGGAGCCAAATACAGGGCAATCTTGGAAGAAAACCTGTTAGAGTCTGCAAAAGACTTGAGACTGGGGCGGAGGTTCACCTTCCAGCAGGACAACAACCCTAAACATACAGCCAGAGCTACAATGGAATGGTTTAGATCAAAGCATATTCATGTGTTAGAATGGCCCAGTCAAAGTCCAGACCTAAATCCAATTGAGAATCTCTGGCAAGACTTGAAAATTGCTGTTCACAGACGCTCTCCATCCAATCTGACTGAGCTTGAGCTATTTTGCAAAGAAGAATGGGCAAAAATTTCAGTCTCTAGATGTGCAAAGCTGGTAGAGACATACCCCAAAAGACTTGCAGCTGTAATTGCAGCGAAAGGTGGTTCTACAAAGTATTGACTCAGGGGGGCTAAATATTTTGCATGCGACACTTTTCAGTTTTTTATTTGTAAAAACATTTGAAAACCATGTATCATTTTCCTTCCACTTCACAATTATGCACCACTTTGTGTTGGTCTATCACATAAAATCCCAATAAAATACATTTACGTTTGTGGTTGTAACGTGACAAAATGTGGAAAAGTTCAAGGGGTATGAAAACTTTTGCAAGCCACTGTATAAGATCATCCCTCAGCCTCCTGCACTCCAAGGAATAAAGTCCTAGCCTGCCCAAAGTTATAGCTCAGGCCCTGGGACAACTGAACACAGGACTCCAAATGCAGCATCACCATCGTCTTGTAACAACTGTAACATCATGTCCCACTTTATTAGGTAAAACTGTAGTTACGTGCCATGTAGATTGAATTGATGATGTTCTGCATACAGTAGGTAACTTGCCAGACTTGTATTTGGTGGCATTGGTTACAGATCAGTTCCATAGGATCTTTATTGATCCAGTAGAAATAGTGTCAAGACTTTAATTAAACCCCATCTGAAGAATAAGGCCTCTTTAATAATGGAGATGCATGTAACTGAAGATGCCGGAATCTTGAACAAAACGAGAAGTACTGGAGGAACTCGGAGAGTCAGGCAACATTTCTAGAGGGAATGGACAGACGACTTTTCGGGTCTGAAGAAGGGTCCCAACCAAAAACATCGCAGGTCCATTCCCTCCACAAATGCTGCCTGACCCGCTGAATTCCTCCAGCACTTTGTGCTTTACCTCTTTATTAACGCAGCACTTGCTCAAGACTTCACTTGCCATTGATCCCAGTCTGGTCGAGCCCCTGGTGTGGAGGTCAACTTTGCGATGGGAATCAGCAGTTGCTTTCTACGCTGCCGGTGGTGAGGCCTTTGGGGTAAAATACCACCTTTAGAGGTGAACTTGAGTCATCCCATCACTAATTCTGCCTGATTGCTGATCTTAAAATAAAAAAATAAAAAATTCTTTCCATTTGTCATGAATTGTATGTGACATCTTAGTCTGGTCCAAAGATAGACACAGCCGGTCAGGGAGTATCTCTGGAGAAAATGAATAAGTGACGTTTCGGGTCGTGATGTTACCTGACCTGCTGAGTTACTCCAGCATTTTGTGTCTATCTTTGGTGTAAGCCATCTTCGGTGCAGTTTCTTCCTACACATTTGGTCTGGTCTGAGCCTATTTCCAAGAAGAGAGAATTGGATTTCCATGGTGTTTTCAGAGAAACGTAGAAACATAAAAACATAGGTGCAGGAGTAGGCCATTTGGCCATTCGAGCCAGCACTGCCATTCAATATGATCACGGTTGATCAAGTAAAATCAGTGCCCCATTCCTGCTTTTCCCCTATGTCCCTTGATTCCTTTAGCCCTAAGAGCTAAATCTAACTCTCTCTGTCTTTGCAACCTTGACCTATGACATAACACTTCACAATCAATTAAGCTCATGAGTGTAATAACTCCTGTAGAATAGGAAATGCAGTCGTCTATTTGTGAACAACAAGGTCACACAAATAGGATTGGGTTTATAACTACCGGTATATAATTATGGCATCTGTACTTTTGATGTTGATTATAGGTCAAATATTGTTCTCAGGGAAGAACAGTAATGTTCTTCTGAAAAAGACACAAAATGATTGGGTAAAAGTGCAGGAGGATGAGGGGTGATCTTATTGAGGTGTATAAAATCTTGAGAGGAATAGATTGGGTAAACTCTCAGTCTTTTGCCCCGAGGAGGGAATCAAGAACCAGAGGACATATGTTTAAGGTAGTTGGGGGGGGGGGGGAGGAATTAAATTGGAATCTGAGGGGTAGCTTTTTTACACAAAGGGCAGAGGGTATATGGAACAAGCTGCCAGAAGAGGTGGTTGAGGCAAGTACTATCGCTATGTTTAAGAAACATTTAGGCAGGTACATGGATGGGATTGATTTAGATGCATATGGGCCAAACACAGGCAGGTGGGACAAGTGTAGATGGGGCATGTTGGTTGGCGTGGGGAAATTGGGCCAAAGGGCCTGTTACCACACTGTATGACTACAGGGCCTGTCTCACTTACGCGTCCTTGGCTCGCAAATTACGCGACTTCGAGGTCACTTGAGGCGTACGGGCACCGTATGGCCGCGCGTGGCCGGTCCCACTTAGAAGCGCGGAGGGGTACGGAGTTGTGCAGGGTCGGTCCCGACATCTTGCGGGGCTCCGAAATTCTTGCAGTGAACGAAATCTTTGTGCGCCACCGGCCTGTCGCGTAACTGACGGCCAAAGTGGGACAGGCCCAAGACCCTGGCGCGACGCAACGTCTCACCTTCAACAGCAGCAGAAGCAGGCAAACGATCGCCAAACTCGGCCTGGGGCTCACGGCCATTGCGGCCCGGATCCACCCCCACTTCTACTCCCAGAGCGGGGCCAAGAAAATTGAAGATAGACACGAAATGCAGGAGTAACTCAGCGGGACCGGCAGCATCTCTGGAGAGAAGCAATGGGTGAAGTTTGGGGTCAAGACCCTTCTTTTCAGACCGAAGAAGAGTCTCAACACAAAATGTCACCCATTCCTTCTCTCCAGAGATGCTGCCAGTCCCGCTGAGTTACTCCAGCTTTGTGTCCATCTTCAAATGATGTCACGTGCTCCAGACGGCTGTGCGTACGCATGTAATCGCGCCCGACCTTCGCTCGACCGTCTCGGCTCAACGCGACCACGAGGTCGCGTAATTTGCGTGCCAAGGGCATGTAAGTGGGACAGGCCCTTACGACTCTATTCAGACAGCTTTGCCACGAATGCACTTCTATTTTCTCTTAAGTACACACTAGGAATATTATTATTATAAATAACAGAAAATCCACTTTACCTTTGAACATAAACACCCAACATTCATGAGAGTTGTAATTCTGGAGATGGGTTGGACACTAAAATTATGATCAATTATGTTGTGAGCTGTGGTTTAGGCTATTGACTTGAAGTCATTGAATGTTAAATACTGTTTTCATTTCCTTAGTTTTTGGTATTTTTATTCAGAATTGATTTCAGTTGAAAGTAAAATTATCGCCTTTTGAAGCCAAGTTACTTCAATGGCATTGAAAAAATGTAATAGTTTAGAAAATGAAAATGAAAAGGTACTGGTGGAAATAAGACCAATTGGATTTTGGCATTGCATGTGCACTTTTTAGTGTCAGATGATGAACACCTTAAGTATTGGAGTCAGACAGAATTGAATCCGAAGAAGGGTCCAGATCTGAAATGTCACAATCACAATAATACTTTATTCGCCAAGTATGTTTTGCAACATACGAGGAATTTCATTTGCCAAGGCAGTCATACAAATAAAAAGCCACGGAACACACAAAACACATTTTAACATAAACATCCACCACAGTGACTCCTCCACATTCCTCACTGCGATGGAAGGCGAAAAAAAGTTCAAATCTCTTCCCTTTGCTCTCCCGCGGTCGGGGACCTCGAGCCCTCCGTTGACGGGATGAACTTGACTCCCGTAGCCGGCGGCGTTTTGGCCCTCCGCCCCTGGTGGTATCCATGTTCTCCAGAGATGCTGCCTGAACCGCTGAGTTACTCCAGCACTTTGTGTCTTTCCTTTAGAATTGGAGATTCTGGCAATCAGTATATTGCTGAGGAAAGCTGGGTTTTATCAGTAGACCTTTGGTCATTTTGGACTTCTAGAAGGAAAGGCAAGTTGAAGTTTCCTGTAAGGCACATTTGGATTCTACAAATTGCTGTGTGTTACTTGTGAAACAAAGCGTCATACCACACAGTGGCATATCTATTGGAGCTGCTGTCTCACAGCGTCTGAGACCTGGGTTTGATCCTGTGTGGAGTTTGGATGTTCTCACTGTGATCATGTGGGTTTAATCTGGGTACTTTGGTTTCCTCTCACATCCCAAAGACGTGCAGGTTTATAGGTTGATAGGCCATTGTAAATTGACACAACTTTATTAGGAGTGGATGCGAAAGTGGGAAGACATAGAACTAGAGTGAACAGGTGATCGATGATCGGCATGAACTCCATGGGCTGAAGGGTCTACTTCCAAGATTCAAGTGATTCAAGAGAGTTTATTGTCATGTGTCCCAGATAGGACAATGAAATTCTGGCTTTGCTTCAGCACAACAGAATATAGTAGGCATAAATAAATACAGAACAGAACTGATCAGTGTGACCAGAAACCAATGAATATATATATATATACACACATTAATAAACAGATAAAGTGCAATGGGCTATTAATAATCAGAGTTTTGTTTGAGTTGAGTTTAATAGCCCTTTGCTGTGGGGAAGCAGCTATTCCTGAACCTGGATGTTGCAGATTTGAGGCTCCTGTAGGCAGCGGGGAGATGAGTGATTGGCCAGGATGGTATGGGTCCTTGATGATGCTGGCAGCCTTTTTGAGGTAGTGACTGCGATAGATTCCCTCGATGGTAGGGAGGTCAGAGCCGATGATGGACTGGGCAGTGCTTACAACTTTTTGCAGTCCTTTCCGCTCCTGGGCGCTCAAATTGCCGAAACAAGCCACGATGCAACCGGTCAGCATGCTCTCCACTGTGCACCTGTAGAAGTTCGAGAGAGTCCTCCTTGATATACCGACTCTCCGTAATCTTCTCAGGAAGTAGAGGCGCTGATGTGCTTTCTTTATAATTGCATCCGTGTTCTCGGACCAGGAGAGATCTTCAGAGATATGCACGCCCAGGAATTTGAAGCTCTTGACCCTCTCCACCATCGACCCGTTAATATAAACGGGACAATGGGTCGCCATCCTACCCCTTCCAAAGTCCACAATCAGTTCCTTGGTTTTGCTGGTGTTGAGAGCCAGGTTATTGTGCTGGCACCATTTGGTCAAACGGTCGATCTCACTTCTATACTCTGACTCACCTCCATCAGTGATATGTCCCACAACAGTGGTGTTGTCAGTGAACTTGATGATGGAGTTCGCACTATGACCGGCTACGCAGTCATGAGTATAGAGTGAGTACAGCAGGGGGCTGAGCACGCAGCCTTGAGGTGCTCCCGTGCTGATTGTTATCGAGGCCGACACATTTCCACCAATACGGACAGACTGTGGTCTGTGAATGAGGAAATCGAGGATCCTTGAGCGATGCGCAGAGACCAGTTCTGAGAGTTAGGTAACCAGCTTGGAGGGGAAGATTGTGTTAAATGCCGAGCTGTAGTCAATGAACAACAGCCTGACATATGAGTTTTCGTTGTCCAAGTGGTCCAGAGCGGAGTGGAGAGCCAGCGAGATCTCATCCACCGTTGATCTGTTGTGGTGGTAGGCGAACTGCAGTGGGTCCAGGTTTTTGTCGAGGTAGGAGTTGATTTGCGCCATGATCAACCTCTCAAAACACTTTATCCCCACCGACGTTAGTGTCACTGGTCGATAGTCATTGAGGCACGTCATCTTGCTCTTCTTGGGCACTGGTATAATTGATGCCCTTTTAAAGCAGGTGGGAACTTCAGTCCTCAGAAGTGAGAGGTTGAAAATGTCCGTAAAAACTCCAGCCAGTTGGTCCGCACAGGTTTTTAGAACACGACCGGGTATGCCATCAGGTCCAGGCACTTTCTGGGGGTTCACCCCTCTGAAGGATTTCCTGACGTCGACCTCTGTGACTGTGACCGAAATACCATCACAGCGAATGGGGGCTCGAGAAGGCACATCAGTGTTCTCCCTATCGAAGCATGCGTAAAATGCATTGAGCTCGTCAGGGAGTGAAGTTTCACTGACATGTGTGCTGCCTCCTGATTTCGCCTTGTAGGAGGTGATTGCATTCAGGCCCCGCCACAGCTGCCGAACATCCGTCCCATCCTCAATTTGGAGCAGAAGTCCCTTTTGGCCTTTTTGATGGCCTTACCAAGGTCGTATCTGGTCTTCTTGTGGTCCTCGCTATCTTCAGACATGAATGCCCGGTGTCTGGACTTCAGAAGAGTGCGGATCTCATAGTTCATCCAAGGCTTCTGGTTAGGAAACAATCGGAAGGTTTTTGTTGGGATGCAGTCCTCCACACATTTCTTTATGAAGTCTGTAACGACTGTGGCGTATTTGTTCAGGTCTGTTGCCGAGTCCCTGAACATTGCCCAGTCTACAGACTCCAAACAGTCTGATGCTTCTTTAAACTTAAATTCCATGATGCATCTTTAAACTTAAATAACATGAAAGCACTTTTTTATACATAATTGAATACTGCAACCTAAAGGTTGAAAGCAAAGTATTGTATCTATTATGCTTCCGAAATGCTAGAAATTGATTTTCTTAAGGAAGGTACACTCTGCTAAAGGAATGAAAGGAAAAGTGGTAATGTGTGGAAGGTGAATCTCTGAAATTTTCTTCCAGGTTTCAAAGCAGTTCATACTACTCCGATGATGCACCATTTTGCTGCACCGCCACGTCTGCCACATTGGTCCCTGAATATGTCCCCAAACCTCAAATTACTAGTTTGGTGGTGAGGTTAAATCGTAGGCTTGCTGGCTTCACTTGAGGAAAGTAAGACTGGCATTTATGTGGCTTTCTGGGTCAATGCAAGGTGCATTACAGCCACAAATGGACAGTTCCCTTTGAGATGACTATTTAAAAGCAGCTGAGCTGTGTACAGCAAGTTCCTACAAACATCATTGTGATAGTGACTGATAAGAATTTGTTGTGATGTATGTGATGTCTAGGGACACAATCCATCTGTAACTGGTGGTGGGGGGGGGGGGGGGGGGGAGGGACAGGGGGTGGGGGAGGTGGTTGTTTGCAATGTCATTCTTGCATCATCTGTGTTTACATTCTAGCATTCTTTGTGCAACAGTGCGGTGGGAGCCTTTACCATTTGGGGAAGGCTGTCCACCATCCTTGTGCAGTCTGGCTTTTCTCTGGCTGCTCCTAAATTCCAAAGACGTACAGGTTTGTAGGTTAATTGGTTTCTGTAAATTGTCCCTAGTGTGTAGGATAGGATTAGTGTAAGGAGTGACCGCTAGTTGACATGGATTCGGTGGGCCGAAGAGCCTGTTTCCGTGCTGTACCACTAAAGTCTAAAGCCCACACAACCTTTCGCTCCGTTGTAAAAATGTCCAACTGAGGATAGTCAGGGCAATGAGAGTGGGTGCTTAGAGGCTTCTTGGCCCTCGCACTGCCTTGAAACCAATGCTTCCAATTACGGCTTAAGTGCTAACTCGACAGATGTCTGCTTTGGCACTTCCAGGCACATATAAATCACAGCAATCTGTAATTAGCCCTATAATTCCAGGTTAAATCCAGACTTCTAGTTAAGTGTGTCATATTGGCACAGCATCTACTTAGTTGGTTTCACCCAAAGAAGCTGCCTGCTGTTGGGTATGGTTGAATTATGACTTAACCGTTGTTGATCTTTGAGCTGACAGCGGTAGTGAGTTGGTCACCACCACCTCCTGGGTATTGTTGCCACACCTTCTAGATACGATTTCAATAGAACTCTTTCGACCAAAATATTCTCCTGTGAATATCATTTGAAAGTGTGAAGGTTTATTACATCTTAAGTACCTCTTAAGAATTAATCGTGTTGGCACAATCTGGGAGGGAAAGTGTTCACGTTCACAATTTATAGGAGTAGAATTAGGCCATTCGGCCCATTGAGTCCACATTCAATATTGGCTCATCTCTGCCTCCTAATCCCATTTTCCTGCCTTCTCCCCATAACCCTTGACACCCGTTCTAATCAAGAATTTGTCTATCTCTGCCTTAAAAATATCCACTGACGGCCTCCATAGCCCTCCACAGATTAACTTCCCTCTGACTAAAGAAGTTCCTCCTCACCTCCTTTCTAAAAGAGCACTCTTTAATTCTGAAGCTATGACCTCTGGTCCTGGACCAGTGGAAACATCCTTTCCACATCCACTCTATCTATGCCTTTCATCATTCTGTAAGTTTCAATGAGGTCCCCCCTCAACTTTCTAAACTCCAGCGAGCCGAGGCCCAGTGCTGTCAAACGTTCATCATATGCAAACCCACTCATTCCTGGAATCATTCATGTAAACCTCCTCTGGACCCTCTCCAGAGCCAGCACAACCTTCCTCAGATATGGGGCAGAAATTTGCTCACAGTAATTCAAATGCGGCCTGACCAGTACCTTATAGAGCCTCAGCATTACATCTCTGTTTTTGTATTCCAGTCCTCTTGATATATGCTAGCATTGAATTTGTGTTCTTGTTAAGAAACTAAAAATGAGGAGTTATAAGTGTTCCATGGAAGGAAATATCAGGAAGAAGAACTCTATTGGGAATTTGCTCTTTATAAATGATTGATGATTTTGATCTGACTTCTGAACAAACTGCCAAGATCAAATTGGAACTGTCTTGCGTGTGAGAAAGAGATGGTCTGGCATTGTCAAGATTGTTTTATTGTATATATACTAGACCAAGTGCAGACCCGTTGGGTCTGCTCCTCAAATGCAATATTCCAGCACTCACCCGTTCCCCCAACGCAATGTGGGTGGGGGGGAGGAAAGTGTGTGGGTGGGGGGGGGGGGGGGGAGGGCGGTTGTTTGGGTGGGGGGGGGGGGGGTGGTGGGGGGGGGTGGAAGTCATAAACTTTATGGCGTTGCAATTTTGGTCCTTCTCTTGCTCAGAGCAAATTTCAGAACTAAGTGCATAGAAGTCTCTATGGTTTCTGAGCTGTTGTCAGGAAGCTGGTCTAACTTTAGAAGCTGGTCTGTAAGTGGGATTGAATTCCGTTACCACGGTGTTGGCAGTTGGCCATATTACTTTCCAATCATATTTGGTCTGCGATGGGAAGTGTGGGAGGGAGGGAGGGAGGGGTGGTGAGGAGGGAGCACGGCGCTGAGGGAGGGAGGCCACAGGCGGGCGTGGACCCGTGGACCCGAGAGAGGCCGCGGGCGGGCGTGGACCCGAGCGAGGCGGCGTGCTGTGGGACTTCAGTGCAAGGGGGGGGTTTCCAAAACATTCCAGCGTGCCACACCCCCCCCCCCCCCCTTTGTGAAGAATCAGTGGTTTATGAAGTTAAAACCGTTGGGGAGGTGGAGAGGGCGGTGACCCCTTCCCCTTGCGGGGGCTTTGTGACGTCATTCGAAGCTGCTTGAAGTATCTGTGCGTTGTTTGAAATGCCGTATATTTAAAACTTTAACGATGAATAACTTTTGAAATGTAGCATGAAATGTGAAGGGAACCTGTTTATTGCATGGGGCGGGTTAACGTGAGTAATAATCTGTAAAAATGTCAACTCTAGCGTGCGGCGTTTTGACGAAGGTAGAAAAACACAGACACACACATGCACGCGCACACACACACATGCATACAAACATACAAGTTGAGACTTTTATTAGTTTATAGATTTAATAAAAACAAATAAGTAGACAACAATAGTGCAAATATAACGTCCCCGTCTA